>BPTQ01000008.1:288158191-288758191 GCA_019973895.1 Chrysanthemum seticuspe | reverse complement strand
GGCGCGTTATTATAAAAAAGAAGATCCTGATTATGAATCCTTAAGGAAGGGAATGATGATTAATTTGAAAAGTTGGGCGATTATATGCAACACATTTGAAGAACTGAAAGGGGTTTATATTAACCACATGAAGAAACATTGGAGCCATGATCAAGTTTGGGCGGTTGGCCCTTTGCTTCCGGATGAACATGGTTCAATGGGTAGCAGTGGACGTGGTGGGTCCAGTGCTGTCCCAACTAATGACTTGGGTGGTGTTTGAATGCAACTTAATTGACTTAATATAAAAAAACTTAATTTATTAAGTTATATAAAAAGTTGTTTGTTTTTCACTTAATCAAGATAAATGACTTAAAATAATAAGTGATAAAAGTGAGTTCCTCCACATTAAGTCATTTGTTAATTAACATCACTTAATGAAAAAAGCAAACAAACAAGCCTTTACTCATGTGGTTGGGCAAAAAAACGCGATGATTATGTTGTGCATATATGTTTTGGGAGCCGATTCACATTAAGTGAAAAACAAGTGAGTGCGCTAGCAAACGCACTTGAGCTTAGTAATGTTGATTTTGTTTGAGCTTCATTCCTAGTGGGTTTGAGGATCGGGTCGCTGGTTGAGGGTTCATTATCAAAGGATGGGCCCCACAACTGGCAATATTGAGACATCGAGCTGTGGGGTCATTTGTATCTCATTGTGGGTGGAACTCGACGTTAGGAGTTGCGGCAGGTGTATTGATGCTTACATGGCCAATGGGGGTAGACCAATTTGCAAATGCTTGTATATTGGTAGACCAGTTGTGTGTTGGGAACCGAGTTTGTGAAGGTGGGCCCGAGGATATCCCTGACTCAGTTGAGCTGGCTCGATTGCTAAATGAGTCATCAAGTAGCGATTTACCAGAGCGTACGTGTTAAAGTCAAGGAGCTAAGTCGAGCAGCTAGCAAAACCGTTAAAAATGGAACATCATTAGGCGATCTAGACATGTTTGTTAAGTGTCTATCTGAGCTCTAAGATCGTGAAACACTAGAGTATGATTTGACAATTCTGTTTTGACATGTTTTTCAAGTTTCTATTCGAGCTTTTAACATCCAACTTGTGCTTAGCTACAACTAATTCATGTTTATCTATCTTCGGCTTTAGGCCAACATAGCTAATTAAGGATGCAGTGTACCTCTTAATAGTTAATACATTCACCTCATACTTGCTCAACAAAAAAGTTAATACATTCATATGGATATGAAAAGATTGACAGTTGAGAAACATATACGGAGTATACAATTAAATCATAAATGAAAATGATAGTTATAAAAAATCAAGCAGGTATATCATATGTTAAAGTAAGAATGGGTATAGTTAATACTTGTTCAACAAAAAAGTTAATACATGTTGGAAAATTTAGTGCACTTGTGGGATTAGTTCACACCTTGTAATGGGTTAGGAGGTACGGAGTGTACACCCATAAGGTCCATGAACACCCTGACTCTTATAGTGGTTTGTATTGGTAGTGCTTGTGGAAATTACTGCTTGTGGAAAGTACTTCTTGTGGTTTCCACTGATAAGCAGTGTTTCCACTGATAAGCAGTGTTTCCACTGAAGTTGTGTTTCTACTGAAGTGTTTTCACTGAAGTGTTTCCACTGAAGCAGTGTATCCACTGCTAGCGCTATGAAAGTACTGATGAAAGTACTGCCTGTAACGTCTTTGACCTATTCAAGTGGCAGTTTCAACTGCTTAATGACCACATTTAATTGGTCATGTAACCACTAACGGCTATAATGGGGATAATTATGAGGCTATTAATGGGCCGATTAATACTCATAATTCCATTTGATTAGTTTAGAGTAAACTCCTATAAATAGGAGATCTGATTATGCATGAGAAATACACTGAAAACGATTAACACTTATAGCGCAAGGGTTATTGAATTGTGCCTAATTCCATAACTACATTTGGTCTTATCCCAAGTAGATATTCATGTAACCCAGGTATTAGGGTCGAATAGTTTACTTTAGAAAGTGATCACACCATTCCTAGTGATATCCGGTAACCACCTAGTGGTATTTGTTTCTGCTGATTTGATACTTGTTTCTGCTGACATTGATTATCTAACCCTGTTCTGGGAGCTAACCCCAACAATCAAAGTAAACTAATTTGTAATAATCAATGGCTGCTGCTGCAATGAAACACATGGCTTCAAACTTTGCCAAGCTTGATAAGTTTGAAGGGGTAGACTTTAGGAGGTGGCAGAAGAAGATGCACTTCTTGCTGTCAAGCTTGAGTGTGGTGTATGTGCTAACTACACCTATTCCTGATGATGGGGATGATGCTACTGTGGAGCAGATCAGGAGGAGGAGCAAATGGGAGAATGATGACTACATATGCAGAGGTCTTATTCTCAATGGTATGTCTGATGCTCTGTTTGATATTTATCAGAACTTTGAATCTTCCAAAGAACTATGGGATTCCTTGGATGCCAAATATATGGCTGAGGATGCATCAAGTAAGAAGTTTCTTGTTAGTAATTTCAAAAATTACAAAATGACTGATTCAAGACCAGTCATGGAACAATACAATGAACTTCTTGGAATACTTGGAAGGTTTACACAACACAATATGCACATGGATGAGGATATTCAAGTCTCTTGTGTTATTGATAAACTTCCTTCTTCTTGGAAAGATTTCAAGCATACCTTGAAACATAAGAAAGATGAATTAACTCTGGTTGAGTTGGGCAGTCATCTGCACATTGAGGAATCTCTCAAGATGCAGGATAATGACAAGCCAAAGGGTAGCAATGCTGCTGGACCATCTGTTGTCAATATGGAAGAGCATAACAACTCCACCAGGTACAATGACAACAAAGGCAAACGCAAATATCATGACAACACAAGGGCAGATCCTAACAAGAAGGCAACACCTACTTGTTGGAAATGTGGCAAAACTGGTCACATTAAAAGGGATTGCAAAGGTGTTAAAGTTGGTGGTAAAGCCAATGGATCAGGTACTAATGGTTCAGGGAGTGGTGGTTCTTCCAACTCACTGAAAGATCAGAATATGGTCAATAAGTCTTTTCAGATTTATTATGTTACATATGTATATGAATCTCATTATGTGCAGGATGATGATGTTGCGTGGTAGGTTGACTCTGGTGCAACAGTTCATGTGTGCAAAGATAGAAGCTGGTTCAAGACTTATGAGTCACTGAATGATGGTTCTATTCTTCACATGGGAAATGAGTCAACAGCCTTGGTGCATGATCGTGGTTGTGTAGACCTTAGGTTTAGTTCTGGAAAGATTGTAACTTTGTTTAATGTTATTCATGTTCCTGATATAAGGAAAAACTTGGTTTCAAGTAGTGTTTTGAATAATCATGGATATAAACAAGTTATTGAGTCTGATAAATTTGTGCTTTCTAAGCATGGTGTTTTTATTGGTTTTGGTTATTTATGTAATCAAATGTTCAGGCTTAATATTTCCTCTGATAGTGTTAATTCAGCATTTGTGACCACCACTGACCTGGCTAACTCTACCCTATGGCATGCAAGACTTGGCCATGTACATTATAAAAGAATGCAAGATATGTCTAGGGATGGTTTAATCCCAGCATTTGACATGGACACTGAAAAGTGTAAAACTTGCATGTTGACCAAGATAACCAAGAAACCTTTTCAAGGTGTTAGTCGTGAGACTAAGCTCTTGGAGCTTATACACAGTGACCTGTGTGATTTGCATGCCACTCCTTCTTTGGCGAATAAGAAGTACTTTGTGACATTTATTGATGATGCTTCTAGATTTTGTTATGTCTATCTTTTACATACCAAGGATGAAGCATTAGATAAATTCAAAGTGTTTAAAACTGAAGTTGAATTACAACTTGGGTCCCTGATCAAAAGATTAAGGACTGATAGGGGAGATGAGTACATGGATACTCTGTATTTTCAGTCTGTTGGTATAATCCATGAAACAACTGCCCCTTATACTCCTCAGCAAAATGGTATTTCTGAAAGGAAAAATAGGGTGCTGAAGTAGATGGTTAATTCCATGTTGTCCTATTCTGGACTGAGTCAAGGGTTCTGGGGTGAAGCTATGTTAACAGCTTGCTATTTATTAAATAAGGTTCCCAACAAAAGGAACAAGTTTACCTCTTATGAACTCTGGACTAAAAGGAAACCCAACCTGAACTATCTCAAGGTTTGGGGTTGTAGGGCTGTTGTAAGACTCCCTGATCCAAAGATGAAAACTTTGGGTGAAAGAGGCATTGACTGCATCTTTGTTGGATATGCTGAGCATTCCAAGGCTTTTAGGTTCTATGTGATTGAACCTAATGAATATATTTCAATTAACTCAATAATTGAATCAAGGGATGCAGACTTTGATGATAATAGATTCTCATCAGTCCCTAGACCAAGTCAGAGGATTCCTAATGGAACTCATGACACTGGTGTATCAGAGGTCCCTGATGATGAACCATCAGTGGTCCCTGATGAGGTTGAGGTTCAACAACCTGAACCTGTGCTCAGAAAGAACAAAAGGGTCAGGACTCCAAAGTCATTTGGACCTCAGTTTCAACTATACTTAGTTGAAGGATCAAGGGATGAGGTCTCAGACCAATACTCCTATTGCTTCATTGTTGAGGATGATCACAAGACATTTGAAGAAGCAATGAAGTCCCAGGATATTGCTTTCTGGAAAGAAGCAATCAATGATGAGATGGATTCCATCATGGGCAACAACACTTGGGTGTTGGTTGATCTACCACCTGGTTGCAAACCTCTAGGTTGCAAATGGATTTTCAAAAGGAAAATGAAGGTAGATGGAACTATTGAAAAGTTCAAGGCTAGACTAGTCATTCAAGGCTTTAAACAAAAGTCAGGAATTGACTATTTTGATACTTATGCCCCTGTGGCTCGTATCAGTACCATAAGACTGCTGATTGCTTTGGCATCTATTCACAATCTGGTTATTCATCAGATGGATGTGAAGAAAGCTTTCTTGAATGGTGAATTGGAAGAGGAGGTTTATATGAACCAACCTCAGGGCTTCATCATGCCTGGCAATGAAAATAAGGTGTGTAAATTGATTAAGTCTCTTTATGGACTGAAGCAGGCACCTAAGCAATGGCATCAAAAATTTGATGAAGTGGTTTTGTCTAGTGGTTATGTTCTTAACCAAGCTGACAAATGTGTATATAGCAAATTTGATGAATCTGGTAAAGGAGTCATCATTTGTCTATATGTTGATGACATGTTGATCTTTGGCACTGACCAAAATCAGGTTGACCTGACAAAGAAATTTTTGTCATCAAGGTTCTCCATGAAAGACATGGGGGAGGCTGATGTTATCCCTGGTATAAGGATTAAACATGAAAGTAAAAGAATTTCTATTTCTCAATCTCATTATATTGAGAAGGTGTTGAGGAAATTCAATTACTTTGATTGTACTCATGTGAGTACACCTATGGATACTTGTGAGAAGCTGATGCCTAATAATGGCAAGGCTGTATCTCAACTTGAGTATTCTAGGGTAATTGGCTGCTTAATGTATGCCATGACTTGTACAAGACTTGATATTGGTTTTGCAGTGGGAAAATTGAGCAAGTATACTAGTAATCCTAGTGCTCATCACTGGCAAGTTGTTCACAGGGTACTGAAGTATTTGAAGAGAACTATGGATTATAGTCTCTCATATACTGGCTATCCTTCAGTGTTGGAAGGTTACACTAATGCTAGTTGGATCAGTAACACTGAAGACAATTCGTCTACCAGTGGCTGGGTATTCCTACTTGGTGGAGGTGCAATTTCTTGGGCATTCAAGAAGCAAACTTGTATCACCAGTTCAACAATGGAATCTGAATCTGTGGCTTTAGCAGCTGCTGGTAAAGAAGCTGAATGGTTGAAAAACTTGCTTCTTGAGATTCCATTGTGGCCTAAACCTATAGCACCTATTTCTATCTGATGTGATAGTGCAGCTACATTGGCTAAGGCTTATAGCCAGATGTACAATGGTAAGTCTAGACACTTAGGTGTCAGACATAGCATGATTCGTGAGCTTATCATGAATGGGGTGGTATCTATAGAGTTTGTTAGATCTCAACAGAACTTAGCTGATTACTTGACGAAGGGTCTGGCTAGAGACTTGGTTATAAAGTCTGCTAAAGGGATGGGTTTAAGTCCAACTTAGTCACTGAATGCTAGGACACCCAACTCCCTCCCAAGGAAACTTGGGAGCTGAGTTCAATGTGGAAAGCTGAACATTCAATGGACTGAAGCACATGTATTATTTACATCCCAAGGTTGTGCTCAGAACCTGCTGAAAGGAGGATGAAGTCTTTACTTCTTAATGGTTAATGTTCTTTGAAAAAGTGCTTGGCAGGAGCATGAATAAAGAGGAACCACCTATGTAAATGTTGAAGTTTTGCCGCTTCAGGAAGCTTTGGACTTTTAGCTTTTACAACATTTATGAATTTGGATATGGACACATGGCTTGTATAGTGTCAGGAGCTGATAAGTGTTTGAAAACTTGTGTGTATTTTATCTTCAGGTATTCAAATGGGTTGAAGGGTTCAATTCTTAGAACACCCTGATTCTCGAATATTTGAACGTGTATTTTACTAATATGGAAATTCAATCCTCAGGACATTTTCGTTTATGCACATGTTTTGTTTAATGGTTGTTTTCATGCAAAAGAAGTGAACTAAATTTGGGGAGGATTGTTGGAAAATTTAGTGCACTTGTGGGATTAGTTCACACCTTGTAATAGGTTAGGAGGTACGGAGTGTACACCCATAAGGTCCATGAACACCCTGACTCTTATAGTAGTTTGTATTGGCAGTGCTTGTGGAAAGTACTGCTTGTGGAAAGTACTGCTTGTGGTTTCCACTGATAAGTAGTGTTTCCACTGATAAGCAGTGTTTCCACTGAAGTAGTGTTTCTACTGAAGTGTTTTCACTGAAGCAGTGTATCCACTGCTAGCGCTATGAAAGTACTGATGAAAGTACTGCTTGTAACGGCTTTGACCTATTCAAGTGGCAGTTTCAACTGCTTAATGACCACGTTTAATTGGTCATGTAACCACTAACGGCTATAATGGGGATAATTATGAGGCTATTAATGGGCCGATTAATACTCATAATTCCATTTGATTAGTTTAGAGTAAACTCCTATAAATAGGAGATCTGATTATGCATGAGAAATACACAGAAAACGATTAACACTTATAAGCGCAAGGGTTATTGAATTGTGCCTAATTCCATAACTACATTTGGTCTTATCCCAAGTAGTTATTCGTGTAACCCAGGCATTAGGGTCGAATAGTTTACTTTGGAAAGTGATCACACGATTTCAAGTGATATCCGGTAACCACCTAGTGGTATTTGTTTCTGCTGATTTAATACTTGTTTCTGCTGACATTGATTATCTAACCCTGTTCTGGGAGCTAACCCCAACAATACATGCATTCCCATGGGTATAAAATGAAAATGTATTGAAGTTAAAGTTTTGAAGTATACGATTGAAGATGAAATAGTTTTGAAGTATATGATTTAACATATCAAGCAGGTATATCATATGTTAAAGTAAGAATGGGTATAGCATGGTTCTATAAATGTGCGTGATTGATTTTAAAACATACGGTATCGGTAACCATGCTATAAATAGAACCATGCTTCAAATATAAAGCAAAAAGAGCATTTTCTATTTACATTTCTCGTTCAAAAATATTTCATCTTCAATCATATACTTCAAAACTTTAACTTCAATACATTTTAATTCTATATTTTTTTTATTTCAACCATCTATTTACATAGCTTTGAGAATATACTTGCAATATTTAATGATTTTTGGAGAGTGAATAGTGTCCTTCATATATGGATGATTTTGAGCAATGTATCAAAAATTTCTCTAAATTTGAAGCAGGTTGGAGATGGTATTTGATGCTCCATTTTTCAAGTATTGAGAAAAAAATGGTTTAGAGAACATAGTTAGAGATGATCTTAAAAAGTAGGGTTTGAGCCACTAAATAGTATGTCAAAATGTGATTTTGATACGTAAGTTGCAAAATGTTTTATAAAATATTACAAACTCTAGTAAAATGTTTTAATATGCATATTTTTTGGGTTGACGTCATGAAAAAATTACTCGTATTACAAACAGGACTATAAAACAGATTTGTTGCTATTTAGTGACCTACAACTTGAAAAGTATTCGTTAATAACCGCACATTTGTTTTCCTTAGACATGTGTTACGCACTACACTTGCAGAGTTGCAGTATCCCTTTTCATCAAAATCGCTGCGCTTAAATGTCATATTTGTAGAAACGATATAAAATAATCACTACTACACAAAAGCCTATATAGAACACCTTAAATAGAGTGGTTTTCCTAAAACCTGATCTAACTAAGTGAAAAGAGGGGGGAGTTGACAAATAGATCGGTTATTAAAATAAAACCCATTCTAACTAAGTTTAAATATAAATAGATCGGACTTTATATATCAACTGATCTATTTACACGCCACATTCTCCGAGATAAGCTAGTTGTTATCACGATTACTTTTAAATAGATCGGTTTTTTTTAAATAACCGATCTATTTATGGCTTACACCAACAGCTCCCTATCAGCAGACAGGCTATACAAAGTTGGTCTCAATTTTCATCAACACATACTCAAAACCCACAATAAATACTAAAAAAAAACTCAATAAATGTTAAAAAAAAACACAATTAATGCTTCAAAAATTATTTTCAAGTGTTTATATTGTCTCAATTTAAAAGGTACTATAACTATTCTTACTATTTATCTCTTTCATTTTATAACACAAAAATAATTTATGAGTAAATTTGTGTTTATTTGAAGCTTTGTTTGTTAACTTTGGTGGTTTGTTTATATATAGGCTTCTTTGAAGAATTTTTTATGAGTCACGTTGATACTTAGCTAATATTGACTCGTTGAAGTAAGGTACTTAACTAAACTTCTAAGCTAACCACATATTAACAACATATTTTATGGTAGCGTTTAAGCATTTAGTATAGATTCACTTAGATTCATATCCCCTTAGTTTAATACCCGTCCGAAATTAACCTAATAGAGGTTAGTTTCGGATAGTCCCCATTTGGGACTGCTTTTTAAATATTTTATCTCATTTAGGATGTGATTACGTATTATGAGATTGACCATTATTTGAGAAAAATCGACATCATTTCCCCTACTCGTATGAGTTTGCGTTTTATGCGCATACTTGAGGAGTTAAGGGGAAATGTTGCCGATTTTTCTTCAATAGTACTCGACTTATAATACGAATTCACATATGAGACTAAATATTTAAAAAGTGGGTTAGGATTGACGGCTTGGAACTAGTTTTATATGCTACTACATCATGCATGCATCTTATTAAAAATATGAATTTGTATATTTCAGATGGATCATAGGAAATGGATGTACGATACAAAACGTTCTAGCCTCGAATACATCAAAGGGTTGTCTGAGTTTATTAAAGTTGCTGAGGATCATCGAGCAAAGACAGGAAAAGCTCGTATTTCATGTCCGCGTAAAGACTGTCAAAATTTTGTTTGTCATGATGATATTGAGGATATTAGATTCCATTTATTTCAAAATGGGTTTACTGATGACTACATGTGGTGGGATTGTCATGGTGAAGCACAACGTAATTGTAACAATGTTGTTTCGGAAAGTAATGCCAATAATAACGATGATAGCGGTGATGATATTTGTGGTAGTAGTAATAAAAATATCAATGACATGTTACAGGATGCGGAGCATAATACTGAAATCGATATGGAGAAATTACAACAACTATTTATCGAATCAGAAAAACCATTGTATACGGGTTGTACGAATTTTACCAAACTTTCAGCCGTGTTGCATTTGTTGACCTTAAAAGCAGAATATGGTGTGAGTGATGTATGTTTCAATAAAATATTAGAGTTGTTAAATAAAATGTTTCCTAAACACAATGAGTTGCCCACTTCTACTTATCAAGCCAAAAAATTGATGTGTCCGTTGGGATTGGAAGTCACAAGAATAGATGCGTGTCCAAGAGATTGCATATTGTATAGAAAGGGGTATAAAGACTTACACAAATGTCCTGTATGTAAGGTTTCAAGGTATAAAGATACAAATCTAACAGAATGTGATGATGACGTGACAAAGAATGGCCCCGCTGCTAAAGTATTGTGGTATTTACCTATCAAACCAAGACTTAAGCAATTATTTTCAAACCCTAAGAATGCAAAATTGTTGAGGTGGCATGCTGAAGATCGCAAAATCGACGGGAAAATGAGACATGTGGCTGATTCTCCTCAATGGAAAAATATCGATAGTCGTCATGAAGAATTTGGAGCTGAGATTAGGAATATACGGTTTGGGCTTAGTTCAGATGGAATTAATCCATTTTGAAACATGAGCAGTCGCCACAGCACTTGGCCGGTTCTTTTATGCATATACAATCTTCCACCTTGGTTATGCTTGAAACGTAAATACATCATGATGTCATTGTTAATTCAGGGTCCAAAACAACCCGGAAACGATATTGATGTGTATTTGGAGCCGTTAATCGATGACATGGAAAAACTTTGGTCTAAAGGTGTCAAAGTGTATGATGCGTACAAGAAAGAGAGTTTCAGATTATATGCCATGATTTTTTGCACCATAAGTGATTTTTCGGCGTACGGTAACTTGTCAGGATATGGAACGAAAGGGGAAAAAGCGTGTCCTGTTTGTGAAAAAGACACCCACTCGCGGTGGTTGACTAACTGTAAGAAAACTGTGTATATGGGACATCGAAGATCACTTCCAGAATTACACCCGTACCGTAAAAAAAATAAATTGTTCGATGGTAAAGTAGAGCGTAGAAGGATGGTGGGAGCATTGAATGGACGTGATACACTCTCTCGTGTTAAGGATATAAAAATTGTTTTTGGAAAAAAGGATAAAGCTCCTCCAAATAACAAAAATACTTGGAAGAAAAATTCTATATTTTGGAAGTTACCATATTGGAAGCATTTACAAGTTCGACATTGTCTTGATGTAATGCATATTGAGAAAAATGTTTGTGAAAGTTTGATTGGCTTATTGTTAAACATCAAAGGAAAAACAAAAGATGGGGTTAATGTTCGAAAGGACATGGTAGAAATGGGGATTAGAGATGAGCTTGCTCCACAAGAGATTGGTAATAAAAGAACGTATTTGCCGGCCGCTTGTTATACCTTGTCGAAGGCTGAAAAAATTAAATTTTGTCAATGCTTGCATGATGTTAAAGTTCCATCTGGTTACTCTGCTAACATTAAGAAGTTGGTGTCAATGAAAGACCTAAAGTTGATTGGTATGAAGTCCCATGATTGCCATGTTTTAACAACACAAATGATTCCAATCGCAATTCGTGGAATATTGCCAACCCGAGTCCGACACACAATCACAAAGCTCTGCTTGTTTTTTAACATGATTCATTCCAAAGTTATTGACCCTCAAAAGTTGGATGAATGGCAACGTGATATTATTCTTACTCTTTGCCAACTAGAGATGTACTTTCCACCTTCCTTTTTTGACGTCATGGTTCATCTCGTATCTCATATTGTAGGAGAAATAAAGGCTTGTGGTCCCGTATTTCTACGTTACATGTATCCATTTGAGAGATATATGGGTTTCTTAAAAGGGTATGTAAGAAACCGATCTCGGCCGGAAGGAAGTATTATTGAAGGATATGTTTCGGAGGAGGTTGTTAGTTTTTGTACAAGTTATATCGATGGCATACCAGATATAGGCGTTCCTGAATCTCGACACGAGGGTAGACTTGAAGGGAAAGGGACAATTGGGCGCAATGATGTCACACCAAACAACCATGATTTGGATCAAGCACACTTTACAGTTTTGCAGAACATGACATCTATCGCACCTTATATACACGATCACATGTCATTTTTAAAAAGTAATAATAGTCGTCAAGGCCTACAATGGTTAGAAACTGAGCACAAACGAACATTTTCAAACTGGTTGAGAGATACTGTAAAGACGAGATACCCAGATGTTGAAGCTGAAGTAATGCAATTGGCGTACCGTCCGCGACGTGTTTTCCAATATCAAGGATACGAAATTAATGGATATACGTTTTACACCAAAGAACAAGATGAAAAGAGTACCGTTCAAAATAGTGGAGTGACGTTAGTTGCAACAACAACAGATAATTCAAGATTGTCGGTCGCAAAAGAGTCATATTATGGTGTCATTGAAGAAATTTGGGAATTGGATTACAATACGTTCTTTGTACCTCTCTTCAAATGTAGATGGGTCGATAACTTAAGAGGTGTTAAAGTTCACAAGGATGGTATCACATGTGTCAATCTTTCTACAAATAGCTATTCGTCTGATCCATTTATTCTAGCCAAACAAGCTACCCAAATATTCTATGTTGAGGACTCAAGTGATATGAGATGGAACATTGTCATGCATGGAAAACGACGTATAGTTGGTGTTGAGAATGTTGTGGACGAGGACGAGTATAATCAGTTTGACGAGCTACCTCCATTCTCTATTGGCATTCAATCTTTCGATGAAGTTTTAGATAATACCACTTACCTTAGATCCGACCACCAAGAAGGGTACGAGGTTGAGGATTGACAAACTTCACACATCCCATAGGTAACGAAACATTATTCGTATCATTTATTTAATAAATATTAAAATAATTTATTTACGAACATTATTTTCTTTTAATTTTGCAGGAACAACATGCAAACTTCAAGAAAAGCCGAAGATATATGCGACTTTATTTGGTCATTTTGTATTAGTTATTTGATTTGTTCGGTTTGAAGTATTGTAAATCTTTTGTCGCAAGGATAATTATATTCATTTTGTTAATTTGATGTGATTTGCACATATTGGTGCATTTACTTCGACCAATGTTTTGAAAAACGTGTTTTTAATCGATCCGGTCGAGTCACCGGTTCAACCGCCGGTCAATCCAGTTTTCTATTAAAAAAACTATTTTTATCAACTATGTCCACTCCCGGTTGAACCGGTTCGACCACCGGGTCAACACGATTTTCTATAAAAAAAATGATAAAACCAAACCTGATCGGGTTTCAAAAATTAGGTTGACCCGACGGTCGAACCGGTAACCCAATGACTCGAACGGGTAGATTAATTAAATAAACTATCTATTTCCCAAAAATCCCAAAAATCACCAAAATAATTTTAGCAGGATACATGTTTTCATTTGCCGCTTCACCAAAATTTAGACACAAAACCCTATACCATTTCCCCAAAATTACATAGCAGCGCCTCCCCAATCTCACCAAACTAGCCCTAATCATTTCCCTAAAATTTCACCATAGCTGATTCAACAAGGTAAATTTCACACTCAAAGCCTTAAGTTATTAATTAATATCTCAAAATCTATGTGAAATTGATGATAAATTGTTTGGTTAAGTTTGAAATGTGCACTGTTTGCCTAATTTGGGGAAAATGCCCAATTGACATGAAATATTTGATTTGTGGGCTTTAACTTGCGCTACTTGACATAAGTTTTGATTGAAACATATTCCTTGTGCTGTCCCAATATTTCTAGCTGTTGGTTGTCTAATTTATACATGTAATCATTTGAAATTTTTTTTAGCCTATTATATGTTTGTGTGATGGTTTGTTAATGAGCCAAGAAAGTACAAGTTTCAGTGGAAATACCATATTATATGTTTTTGTGATGGTTTGTTAATTCTTGTTGTAAATACCATATTGTCGTAAAGTTGCGGTACAGAAGTGGATGTATGATGGTTTTCTAGTGACAAAGGGAGTGTAACAAGTTCTATTGTCTGTAAAAAAAATATGTAGTGTAAAAAATTGTCTGTGTTCTGAATACGAAATTAAGCTTCTTTAGTATACGAAGAAAGGAGCTAGTCCCATTTGTTGTGTTAGCTGTTGTTTGAAGTGTATAAAAAGGCACATTTAAATCTTTCTGGCGATTTCGAAGAAAAAAAAAGTAAATTGCTAATGTTGTGTATGCTAGCTGATGTAGAACTAATCGTCACATATGTGTTGGTGTTTAATCTTGACAGCTCATTAACTTATGGAAAGACCACGAAAAGACAGAGGGATAAATAAAGTAGAAGATCTTCTCGTAGGTGAATCTGTAAGGTTCAATAACCTTGGCGTAGCTGTAGGTAAACACCGACGTATATTTGCAAAGTACTGTGGAAATGCTGTTAGGAAGAATATATCTATCCTCTATAGGAAATGGGACAAAATAGAACACAACGAAAAAGAGATGTTATGGATGGATATCAAGGTATACTATCTATGACTCTTAGCTACATTTTCTTTTGATTAATATACATATTCACCTTTAACAAGGTTCATGTCAACTTAAATAGGGAAAAATGAGACTTGAAGACGATGATACAATTAAAACTGTTACACTTAAGTCGTGTGGCCAAAAGTGGAGGGCGTTCAAGAACACATTAAGGGCTAAGTACATGGTTAAGAATATTTGTCCTCGTGGTAAATATACATTCCTCGACCCTAAAATATGGCAAGAGTTCTGTCGCATTGAACATTATAATGATGAGAAACTGGTTCGTTTCACTTCTTCCTGTACTAATATAATATATTATTAACTTACATTGAAAAGGTTCTAATTTGTTAGTGACTTCCATGTGTAGAGAAAGCGCGAAGAAGCGAGAGCACGAGCAAGTAAACAAACAAATCGACCTCGGGTAGGAGCAAAAGGGTTTGCTGGTTTTGAGGAGCAGTGGGAAGAGGAAAGGAATGACCCGAAAAGAGCAACAGATCTTCACAAGATACCAGGTCGTGGGAGTAGTTTTTGTTTGGGTAGGAGACGTCCTGATAAAGATGGAAACTTAGTTGCGACTCCAGAGACAGCTGAGCTATCAAAAAAAATGGTAATTATATTACATGTTTTGCAATAATAGTGTTATAATTTCTCATTCTCATAGGGGTTTATGATTAAGTTGTATTCGTTTATTTACTACTTGCATTAATTATCAGGTAGAAGCGAGCAAGAAGTTGTCTCAAGGGACGATTGAATCTCAACCTGGAGTAGATCCTTTGATCATTGTGTGCGGACCGAAGCATGGGGGTCGCACTAGGGGGTTAGCTCTATTGTTGGATATAAGACAGGCTTAAAAGGATATGTGAGGAAAAAAAGGACCTACAAAGAATCACAAGAGTTTGAAGAGTTGACAGAAAATTTGCAAGAAAAGTTGATGAATGGTAAAATTTGGGATCAATTGAAGGAGAAAATGCTGGAAGAAATAAGGAAGGACAAGGTCTGTGGAACTAGTAGTGTTGGCTCGACAACAAGCAACATCAAGATAGATTGCATAAAGGTGAATGTATATCTATTATATTTAGTAGACAACTGACACGTAGCATACTTTATATACATACGCCTAATATAACACATACTTAACGTGGTTTTTTTTCTAGGAACCCACCGTATGCGCTTTGTTCAGTCCTGAATCCATTTTGACTGGGAAGAAGATCTTGTGCGCACACGTGATGCTATATCCGGTTGGGGACGGATTGATACATGGAAAAAGGTTACGAAAGGGTTACATGAGGGTCTCGGTTTCCAAAGTACTTAATCGACAAGAAGATTTGGAGCTTCCTGTGCCAGATGAAGAGATTCCTAATTTAAGAGGCACAGCCGGGGCCTTTATTCAATGGCCAATTGGTGCCATTGCTCGCTTTTCGGTATTACTTGTATACACTTTGTTAGGTCACTAGTTTTACAACACAAGCTTACAAGAGAAAGAGATGAAGGCGGATGAACAAATACCAAACACACACACACGTATCAAAGAGAAAGGTTAAGGCGTAGAGTGTATGTGAAAGAGTAACTTGAACAACCAACCCTCAAATGAGGGTTTACAAGAGTTTATATAGGCAAGGAGCTAGGGCAACACTCCCTCTCCTTCCCTATTCCTTATTGGACTTGGATCAAGCTTATGGGCCTTCTACATAAGCTTGACCTTAAACAAACATAAAGGCCATAATAAAGCTACCTATTACATATGAAATATAAATACTTGAAATACTGTTTAGGAGTGATTCCAACAATCTCCCCCTCAAGTATATATGAATGTAAACGGTGAAGGCGTTGATGTAATAGTAGCTGTGACGTCTTCTGACATTCTTCTTTCTTGTGAGAGGAATTGTCTTGATTCGAACAATCTCCCCAGTGTAGAGAGATAGTTATCTTTGAGCAGTTATGCTTCGACGTCATCATTAACTTTGTTCTTTGATCATTGTTCTTTGTGGTGTAAGTGATAGTATGTTGTTGTCTGCATCAGTCTGCCTCAGGTCTGCTTCGCTGCTCCAGTGTCTCCACGTCATTCTTCAACATGCTCACATGCTCTATGACGTTGGAATTCAATACTGATGAAGTTCTTTAAATCTTTATCATTGTAGATTCTTTGGTTTGACGAAGAATCATCCTGACGGTTGTGTTGCTTTTGAATAGAACTTCCATTAGTGTGATGTTGGCGTGAGCATGAGAAGAATCAGCACGATCATCCCGCTCCGGAGCTTCCATAAGAAGAAAACATTTCAAACAGTTAGTAATAAGTGGTTTCCGGCACTTACAAGTTTGAACTTCGAGAGTGTTAACAGCATAGTGTGAAAACACCACTCTAATTCTCACAAAGGCCGTTCCTGAACTGGAGTCCCACAAGTGAGATAACGCGATGTACCGAAGTACATCTACAGTTCAGATGAGTCGTTGAGGTACACCGAAGCATCACCTCACGACTGTAGACCGTTTGAGACACACTCCGCGTAATCCACGGGGAGTTACCGAAGTGACCTGCAGTCAGGGCTGTTTGATGTTGACCCTGGCAGGAGTTTCCATTCAATCACTGAGGATCACAGATGTGAACCTCTCATAAATGTTCTCGACAGATTGCTAAGATCTGTGAAGGACTCGATATGAACCACTGATGATCTTATTTGTTGATCATCAAATGATTAAATGTCAAGTGTACCTAAGAGATCTTTTGATGAATCTCATGGCTCTAGACTCAATAGTGCGTTTTGGTTTTCCTGAGCGGAGACTAGGAAGAGGGTCTCCTTCTTCAATACCAGCGATCTCTAAGAGAAAGCCAATAGGTTATGTAGGGTTCCCTGTGAGAATGAAACAAGTTTCTGCTGAGAGAAACTTGAGTGGCTAAGAAGGTTTAGTGCATGCGTCACTGGGTCCATGACGACTTTTAATCTTCAATACCGGTGTCACTAAGTGACAACCAGTAGCATATGAATTGAACTCGGTGTCTGCCCTAAGTTGAATAATCTGGAGGGCTATTTCTTTTCACCCTTTACTTTACATTTCTTTTTTATTCTTCAACTCCTTCTTTCTCCGATTCTCATTTTCTCCTTTTTATAATCATTCCTAAGGACTTCTAACACTAACTAATGGTAGTGTCCTTGGGTAGATCCCTCCGGCTCTGGCGGATCATAGGACGGTTATTCCTAACCTTAGTCACCTTATAACTCCATGACTAACCTATGTTTGCCATTAAAACCACTGTATGTGAAAATATCTCTCAAAGGGTTTGTAGATGAAAAACATTTTTGAACCACTGTGAGAGATAAGTTTTTTGCATAAATACTCCCCCTCCACATGTGCTTAATAGTTTTAATGGTTAAATGCACAGTGAGGAAAGAGCGTGCACTTTTTGAATCGATCCACTAAAGATAGACAATCTCCCGCGAGACACGGTTACGTTGAATAGTTAAAGAGATATATTGTCAGCTTTTAGGTGACAACTAGCTCTAATAACTACCTTGAAAGTGTAGACAAACCTTGGAAGGTTGTCAAACCCGTCAGAGTTCATGTCTATCAAAAGTTTCTCGAATGGTACTTTCTACTCAGACAAGTCCTTTGCGAGACACGTTTACATCACTAGCGAACTAGCTTGAAATTATTACCCGTCCAGGACAAGTCTTTTCGAGTTACTAACAGTTTAGTACCGTCAATTCGTAGGTTAAGTCTGAGGTACACGGATTCATTTGCATTTTGTGCAACATATTTCTTATCACATAATTTTCTCCCCCTCAAAAATGGCATATAAGATGTTATTTTTGAAACGTTTGAGAATAAATATGACCATTTTGAGTGTTGCGGGAAGAGTGACCACTGTGAACAATTTGTGAACAAAGTTTTCATCAAATACTCCCCCTCAACTAGTGATATAAACGGTTGAGGTTTTGAAAAAATCATATGGGGAAGTACTTGTCTTTTTGAGCAAAACCTTGAAAAAATGAAAGGTTTGATAGGTTTTACTCAAAAATAAGAAGCTTTCGCTCCTTTTATAAGGATTGTGGCACTGAGGCGTACCACAGGGTCCTTTCTTGACAATTACGGGTTGTACACTGTTATGTGTGCACAAGCCATTCACACATATAATCATAAATCCAAAATCATATGAAGGAAACAATTCAAGGGGTACCAGGAAGTGCAGTGATGTTCCCAGGAGTGCGCACAAGGCGTTGAAAGCCGGTGATGTTAATCCTGGGTCGACCACCAACATAGCTTTCCAATCGTCTGAACTGATCCCTTCTGAACAACCGTTCATCAATCATGGTGATGATACGTTTCACATCCCTCCTGTCCTGAGAATTCTAGCGTTTAGGATTCCCAACTTTCAGGCGTATATCCTTCAATCTGTACGCCAATCCATCCCTAACCATCTTCAAGGTATGATCCCCGAATTTGTGGAGCTCACTACACGCCATTAAGCAGTTTCTTCGAAGTTCACTGCGGTAAACAACGCCGAAAGGTTTGCTGATGAGCGTGAGTTGTTTAAGCTGGTTGATGTCGGGAAGATCAAGCTGTGGTGAAGTGAAGTTTACACGTTTCTGATATGATTCAACAGCCATCTGGATATCTTCGACACGTTCTTTGATCATGATGCGTCTAATGAAGATGAGAACTGACTTGATAAATTCACGTTGAACTTCAGTCGAGAATTGTCTCATACGACCCTGTACTTTGGCAAGATACATGTCTTCGATGTCGTTGAGGGACAAGTTCTCAAAGTCAGCTTCGGAGAATCCATAGTCCTGTTCATCTTGTCGTTTGACTATGATATTCTTTAAGAATGTGTAGTCCCACTTAGACTTGAGATCAATGTGTTTGATTGCCACGATGTCCTTCGAGCTATACACTGCATGTTGAGACTTTTGAACCAGGCAGCTTCGGTAGTAGATTCTTCGGCGTTCAGGCCAATGATGAATCCCATACAATGCATCTTGGTCGTATGCTTGCACGTTGTCAGAAAACAAGTGAGTTGCACGTTCCTCGATAGCTATGCAGTTAGAGTAAATGGCCGCTGGGAATGGAAGAGTCAATGATGTAGTGTATTTTCTCGAACCATCGCCACCATGGAGAAGAAATTCCAGGTCTTTGTTGAAGAAATATCGGAAGGGAATCCTTGGTTCGTCTGCTTGGCCAATGGTCGGTAGAGGTTTGGTCCAGTCGGTGTAGTATGGAGGGTTGTCCCTTTGTGTGAAGTCAATGTTTGCTTCCGGATTGAGCCAATCCATGTTGTTAGACATAGCTCGAGCGATGTTCTCAAGATGATATTCGACCTCGAGGGCGCTTTCAGAGCTGTCTTTCCATAGTTGAAAAGCTTCATTTTTGATTCGCTTCAATTCAGATTTCGTCATTTTCTTCACATGGAACTTTTCTTGCAACAGTTTTGCGTGCTCCAATGTTGAACCATCTACCAATTCTTGGCCTGCATCAGGGTAGGGAGTTTGATTGACAAGTGTGGAGAACCATTCAAACTCTTCGGTTTTATCGTCATCTAGCCATGATACGACTTTGGGTTGAGTCGTCTGCTTCTTCTTTTTGGAAGGCTTTGATGATGATACTGGTTTCTGCACTTGTTTGGGTGAGGTGGGTTGTTGTCGGGGCTCAAGGACCTCTTCATCGTCTCCACCCGTATACTCAAAGTAGTCACCAGTTGTATGAGTCAGGGGTGGTAACTCGGAATCGTCCCGAGGTTTATCAGTAGAAGACCGAGGTGGAGGAGTCTTATGTTGAGAAGAAGTCCGTGGTAGAGGAGGTAGCATAGATGTAGATTGACCAGACTGCTTCTGACGTTTAGGTGCAGAGTCCTTATCCTTATCATCATCATCTCTTGGCCGTTTGGGTTGATCGGCTGACTCCTTGCATGATGAACTGAGTTGAAAAGCAAGTAGACCTTCGAAAAATTTAGCTTCATCCGAAGTAAACGTTCCAGATCGCTTTGACATTTGCATCACTAGTTTAGCGATTAACTCAGATTCAGAGAGATCAGCTTCTTTGGCCATTGTATGTTTAACCAATGCGACGATGTTAGGGGTGAGTTGTCTGGAGAATACTTCTCTAGTCACACCGGGGACAGTGTCGAGAAGAAACTTGTGGGTTTGTTCTCTTGCTGACTTCTCCAGTTCCTTTTGGACATTTGGAACGATATCCTGAAGGTACTTTTGAGTGTAACCTTCAATCATTTCATTCAGTTCCTCCTGACGATGACTTCTCATGAAATCCTGAATAGCTTTCCTATCTTTCCGCATCTTGTCATTCTCATCATGTAAGTACTGCATTTGTTCAGCATACCAATTAAGTTTTCTGTGGAGCATGTCCTTCTTTCTAACTTGTTTGACAGCTTTCACAATTCTTGCATGTGTTTGAGAAACCCAAGATTTAGGTGGTTTCTTCACTGCTTTGGATGATGATCTGGTTGATTTTGTTGATGGTGGTTGTGATGAGTGAGACGAAGAATCCGATGATGAGGAGACATGAGGAGACTTCATGTCCTTAGGAGTTTCTGAGGTTTTCTCCTTTGAGTGTGTTGGACTGTCTAGAAGAAACTTTGTATAATCATCCTCGTCATCTCTAGACTTTTCTTTCTCAGTTTCCTGTTTCTCAAAATCATACACAATGGTGTCCTCCACAGGCTGTTGTAGTTGCAGAAGAGTGGTGGCACCAGATCCCTTACCGGGTTGATTAACCGTATCAAGATCTGGTGAGGAGTGGGCAGCACCACTTGATCCTCCGGGGCCACCCATTTGATCTTTAGCAAATTCTTTGGCCTTTTGAAGGTGTCTGACATTATGAAACTTCTTCCTGTATGATTTATCCAATTGCTCTTCTTCATCTTCAGAGCTTTCATCCTGAGGCACAAGTGCAAGAGTCTTCCCTTTTCCTTTAGTAGTTTGAGGACTTGGAGGTTTTGGTACTGAGGGATTTTCATCATTTGCAGTTTCAGAGTATGAGATCTCTTCATCTGTGTCAGTAGCCTCAGAGTCCTCGTCCCTGAGCTGTCTTTGCGGTTCAAGTGAAAGGATCGGAGTGGCTTCCTGAGAAGGAACTTTCTTCTTAGGGGTGGGTTTCCTCTTTGGAATAGGTTTCTTCTTTGGAACATTCCTTTGACTGTCTGTACTTGTGACACTTCCAGCACTTCCTTTTCTGGTTCTCCTTACAGGTGTTCCAGAAGACTTTTCGTCGAGATGACCAACTTTGCCTTGTCTGACTGCTTCCAGATACCTTTGGTACGATTCTAGCTTTCTGACATCTTCAGTTAGAAGGAAATCTGGCAGCACAGCACCTTGTTTCTTTGTAGATGTTTCCTTGATTCTAACAGTGAGAATGGGTTCCGTCAACATGTCGTGATTGTCGGGGTCATTGAGCCTCTTGGGAATGTCAGGATGAAGTCCAAGTGCTCTCTGGATCAACAATTTGGTATATCTGATGTAGGGAATCTTTGAGCCAAGTTTGTTGAGAAATGACATCATGTCATCCCAAATCAGAGCTTCGATAGCGATGTGTTTCTTGTTGACCAATGCCCAGAATATTTGAAGTTCCATGAGCTTAGGGTGCTCATAGCCGCTGTCACGACCAGAAACAGACTTGGTGATGATCATGTAGAGTGTTCTCCAGGGTTGAGGAATACTCTTAAGCTCTACGTGAGAGTGCTTGTTGATTACTCCTGTAGCCTCGTCATAACCGATATCGATTAAGAATTGGAGAGTGAGCTCTTCAGCAGGTGAGGCATATAGTTTGGTTGGTTCGACTTCAGGAATTAGGAGAACAGCCCTTAAGTCTGCAGGTGTAATGGTGATTTGTTTGTGATTCAGAGTCACCGTCACAGCAGTTTGTCCTTTGACCCTTTCCATAGTGTTCCAGAACTGTTGGATGTAGATCTCAGGAACAGTTGCAGAGTGTGTAAGCATGTTCTGATATGGGTGAGTCCTCAGAATATTGATAGCAATAAGACATGAAGATTCAGAGCAAGTGAGGGTGTCAAAGTCAACACGGAGGTTATTCTTTCCTATCTTCATTGGATAGCCATGAGGATAGATATCAGCAATGGAGAGAACATCAGGTGCATCCACATTCATTTGTTCAGCCATGTCGTGATCTGAAATAACATTAGCCAAAAGAACCAACATATCGAAAGACATAATGTTAGTCAACAGAAGGTCTTATTGTCTAGTTATTGAATGAACAGCGTCAATGATTGTTACGAGACCTAAGTCACTTGTATGTTCAACAGTTCAATAATGTCGTGAAATGTTTCGTGAGTTAGTTAACTTTAAGTAATAAAGTTTATTTTATCACTTATTGTTCAGAACATATCAAATGATTTAAGTTTATTAGTGACATTTTAGGATTCGTGATGATATGATTAGTTTATTTACAAGTTTGTACAAGTAACAATTCATCATGAAGGTCAATCCAGGGTTAAGCGTAGTTTTGGCAAAGTTATGCGTAGACAGGTATGATATATGCTTAGGCGTAGACTTACGCGTAGAATCCTAACTTACGCGTAAGAAATGTTACGCGTAGGAAAAGGAGACCTTATGCGTAGAGCTTATGCGTAGGCATATATTAACCTTATGCGTAAGGCTACTCGTAAGAGTTGACCTTATGCATAGAGGTCACTGTTTACGCATATCCTTCACAGGATACGCGTAGTCCATTGTAGAACCTTACGCGTAGCTGTTATGCGTAGGATTATTCTTACGCGTAACATGACTACGCGTAGGGTAATCCTTATGCGTAGATAATCAAATGACCTTGATTCTGAATTCTAAGCGTAGCAATCCTGAAATAAATTTATCAAATCATCAATATTAGCACACATATTCATTTTAACAACAATACATGGCATGAATCATTCATTAAGGTTACGCGTAGGTCAAAACCCTAAGGGTTGAGATTTACGCGTATCACTTTTAGCCATAGGATATGCACCATTTTAATTCTGGTAGTTCAAGAGTGTTGGTAGAGTCTTTAGGCCAAGTTATAACATCAAAATTGTTGTGAATCAAAAATGCCCAAAAGTTGTGAACTTTAAACCCTAGTTTCAAATTGTCAACCAATTTGTGTTTCTGAGTGGTTACCAACTATGGAAATGATCAATTCAACACCTTTTAACCATAACCCAACAACCTTATTGACCAAAACACATCACATTTTGAAAAACCCAAATCAACTCATAAACCCTAATTTTCAAAAATCATTAAAACGTGTTTCTGGGTGGGTTTTGATGGTTAAGATGGTATTCATGATGTATAAGAAACGTTTTGACACAAACCATATAACCAAAAACACACACACAATGATTATGTGTTCATACGCTTATGCGTAGAACACATAATCACGCGTAACACACTTTTTAGCCGTTGGATTTGCGTGATATTAAAACCCTTAGCTTAAAACCATGTTTAGATCATTAAAACACTTACAATTTGATGATCAGAACAACGGATTTCTTGAATGAATCTTAGGCGTAGATGAGTTTTAGGTTTAGTAATAAATGTGAGTGAAAGAATTAGGTGAGAGGTGTTTTATTAAAGTTAACTTTAAACTTTTGGCAGTATTGGTCCCTCTACCTTTTCCTTTTTCATCCAAAGCCATTTAACTTCCGTTTTGGTTATCAAACAACGATTTTAGGAAAGAAACATGACGACACTCCCCCTCGACTTGAGAAAATAATGAAAGGTTATTAATTAAAGTCCGAGGAGTGTCTTTGAACCAGGAAATGTACCACCATTTGTAAAAGAATCAACCGAGATGTGATAACATGCAAGTACACAGATGTTTTGAAACAGTTAATAGCTTATTTTCTCCCCCTCAACACTTGATCGGAAAAATACTGAATTTTGAAAGATAAAAGTGTTGACGGAAGAAATGTACTTGCCATGTTGAAAGAAATATAGATTGGGAGAATATTTTTGTTGTTTTATCTGATTTTATATTTTTGTATTTTGTTTTTGAAAATTTATTTACAAAAGATGTTTTGGTGTTTGACAGGTTTTTAAGACTGTTTTAAGAGGTCATCCAATTCCTCTTGAGTCAAACACCTCATACCAATTCGGTGGACCAACTCATTAAACCTAGCGGGAGGCAAGGCTTTGGTGAGCAGATCTGCCAATTGGTATTCAGTACCCACAAAGTATAATTCAACGGTACCCTGTTCCACGTGGTCCTTGATGAAATGATAGCGTAGATCGATGTGCTTTGATTTCGAGTGCTGAACTGAGTTGCACGAGATTGCAATGGCACTCCGATTGTCGCAGTACATCGGGATTCTGTCAAATACGTAACCATAGTCTTTGAGTTGTGTTCTCATCCAAATGACTTGAGCACAACACGCGGACATAGCTACATATTCTGCTTCAGTTGATGACAGCGATGTACAGTCCTGCTTCTTTGATTGCCAAGACACCAGTTTATCACCGAGAAATTGTAGAGCTCCTGAAGTACTTTTCCTTGAGTCTAAGCATCCTGCGTGGTCAGCGTCTGAAAAAGCGATTAGTTCAAAACCAGAATCCTTCGGATACCAGATTCCCAAATTAATGGTTCCCTTGATGTATCGGAGGATTCTTTTAGCCTCAGAGAGGTGGGTTTCAGTAGGTCGCGACTGATAACGGGAGCATAGATAAACGGCAAAGACAATATCAGGTCTGCTAGCTGTTAGATACATGAGGGACCCAATAATACTTCGGTATTCGGTAGGGTCAACCACTTTCCCATGTAGATCAGCATCTAACTTCTTGGTATGAGCCATTGGTGTGGCATAAGTATCACAGGTTGTCATTCCAAATTTGTTTAACAGTTCAAGGGCATATTTGGACTGACTCAAGAAAATACCACGGGGTGATTGATGAACTTGCAGTCCTAGAAAGAACGTAAGTTCACCCATCATGGACATTTCAAAATTTTTCTTCATTAGTTTTGCAAAAGCGATTGAAAACTTTTTATGTGTTGACCCAAAAATGATGTCATCCACGTAAATTTGAACAATTAAGATGTGTGCCCCGTGATATTGTATAAAAAGAGTTGGGTCAACCGAGCCTTTGGTGAAATTATTGGTAATGAGGAAAGATGATAGCTTATCGTACCATGCCCGAGGGGCTTGTTTGAGACCATAAAGAGCTTTGTTCAGTTTGTAGACATGGTTCGGGAACTCAGGATCAACGAATCCATCTGGTTGGCTGACATAGACCGTTTCTTTAAGTTGCCCATTGAGAAACGCCGTTTTGACATCCATCTGATAGACCGTCATGTTCATATGAGCCGCGAACGCGAGAAATATCCGAACAGCCTCAAGACGAGCAACCGGAGCAAAAGATTATTCAAAGTCTATTCCTTCTTCCTGACGATAACCCTTAGCAACTAGACGTGACTTGTTTCGGATGACGTTCCCTTCAGCATCCAATTTGTTTTTCCAAATCCATTTTAGACCAATGACGTAGACTCCTGTTGGTCTTTCAACCAGTTCCCATACTTCAAGACGTTTGAATTGGTTGAGTTCTTCTTGAATGGATTCAATCCAGTTGTCTTTTGTCATTGCGTCTTTAATGTTTTTAGGTTCAGATTGGCAGACAGTGAGTGCATAAATGCAGTGTTCACCATCTGAGTGAAGACGTTGTCTCGTAACGACTGGTTGATTTGGGTTGCCAATAATGTTAGCCAGAGGATGGTCTTTTGTCCATCTATGTGTAGAGGGTTGATGTTGGTATACATTGTGCAGATTCTGAGGATTCAAATGGTTTGTGGAAGATTCCGCGACATCTGGTGCAGCAGTCTCATTTGCAAACGGATTGAAGAACGCATTTGGATCAAAATCTGCAGGTGGGGGTACTTCATTCAGAATATCATCAGCTGGTTCATCATTGTTGGAGGCGGTATGTTCAACTGTTGTGTTGGAGTCAATTGGTGTAGGTGCATCTTCAACAGTAGTTGTTGTAGCAGGTGTATCAGGTATATGAATGTTATCAGGTTGTGCAGCGGATACACCAGGAGCACGTTCATCAATATCGTCACAGAACAGAGGAGCAAATAACCTTTCCATTTGTTGACGAGTTAGCTGAGGGCTTTCTGCAGCTGATGATGGGGGTTGAGGGAAGTTTAAACGGTTGTGACCCGGTTCTAAGCTGTTATACTCAGAAGCCATATCCGTGAGTTCATCGAAATGAGCATGAATCGTTTCCATTACCTCCTTAGTTCGACGATTCCAGATTCGGAAACCTTTAGAATTGTCACAGTATCCAATAAAGACTCCAATATCAGCTTTGGCTTTGAGCTTTCCAAAATCATCACGATCATTATTCGGATAGCAAAGGGATCCAAATACATGAAAGTGTTTGAGGTTCGGTTTATAGTTGTGGACAAGCTCGAAAGGTGTTTTGTTGTGGCGTTTTGTGATCATAGAACGGTTTTGAGTATAGCATGCAGTAGATACAGCTTCTGCCCATAAGTAATCTGGAAGTTTAGCATTGATTAACATTGTTCTTGCAGCTTCCACTAACGTTCGGTTTCGTCTTTCAACAACTCCGTTTTGTTCAGGTGTACGTGCAATAGATGTTTGATGCTGAATTCCCACTTTCTCATAAAATTCACGAAGGGTTTTGTTAACAAATTCAGTTCCTTTGTCTGTTCTGATTATTCGGACGGTGTTGCGGAGCTGAACCTGTATTTTTGTGAGAAAGGTGATGATCATTTGTGGAGCTTGGTCTTTGCTACGAAGGAAGTATACCCAAGTCCATCGTGAGTAGTCATCAACAATTACTAAGATGTAGCGTTTGCCGTTGATCGTTTGCACACGCATCGGGCCACACAAATCCATGTGAAGAAGATGAAGCACATGCTGAGAGCTGTGTTCCACCTTTTAAGGAAAATGAGCACGAGTGCTTTTCCCTTGTTCACAGGCTGAGCAAAGGTGATCTTTTGAATACTGGAATCGTAGGAGTCCTTCAACTAGTTTGTGTCGAGCAAGGTTGGTGATGGTTTGAAAGTTTAGATGTGAGAGACGACGGTGCCATAGCCAGGATTTTGTAGATGTTGCCTTAGAAAGTAAGCAGATGGGAGATGAAGCAACCATGTCTTGCATAGAGATAGTGTAGAGACTAGAATTACGCGAGCCAGACATAAGATCGTTTCCTTGTAGATCACGAATGAAACAAGTTTTCTCCCTGAAAGCAACCTCCAAATCTCCATCACAAAATTGACCTACTGAAAACAGATTGTGACCGAGGCCTTCCACATAGTAAACCCTGCTGATTTCGATGTTCCCATTAACATAATCTCTGTAGCCCATGATGGCTGCGAAGTGATCGTTCCCGAATCTGACAGTGCCAATGAACTTTGCAATAAAGTTTGATAACAGTTTTAGGTTGCCTGTCATGTGTCGGGAACATCCGCTATTAACAATCCAGAGAATGATCTGTATCACCTGCATTACACACAGACGACACAGATGGAATAGAAGTAGATGTGGAACCCGAAATGTTAGAGGGTTCCGAAGCAGATATATTAGACATACACACATTGAGAATTTTAGGCATCCACTTAAATCCTAGTGTGTTATATATCCATTTCTGCCATCTATAACTACTCTTTGCTTTAGTCTTAGTGAAACCACTAGGTGGTACTACATTCTTAGGAGGTGAAGCGGTAGCTACTGTGATAGCAATGGTTGCCTTAGAATCTAAAGAAGGTGGTTTACCAAGCACAGACTTAGAATGATTAGTGGGCCTAGAGGTATTCCGATTCTTAGGATTCCGTAATCTAGAGATTATAGCTTTAGCAACACATTTGTCATGACAATCAGAATTCATACTCTTTCGACAAATATCACAAGGTGCATCAGACTGAATATCAAAGGTACTTAACGGTTTAGCATTCGTTACATCACTATTTCTATTACATTTGCCAGACGCAACATCTATAGTGGAAGTAACATGAGTTTTATTCAGAGTCATGGGGTGTTCTTCTACTTTAGCATTCCTTATTGATCTTTTCTTAGGTCGCAACTTCCTATTCTTCGTTTGAGTGCTCCTAGGCTGTGAAGTGCGGACATTTGGAAAAAATGCAACTATTCCTGTTTCAGTAGAGGGAAACACATTAGCAACTTGTGATTTGGCAGTGGGAATTCTAGGTTCACGATTACTAAGTGTGACAGGTGCTAATCTCTTAATCACAGTAGGCGGGAGTAGTTCATACTTTCCTAACATTTCCCGTAACTTAGAGATGGTGTGAATCAGATCTTGATTTTCAGAACGAATATTACCAGCAAAATTCATGACTTCTCTAGTGTGAGCAAGATAGTGATCAAGTTCATTAGATGCTTCAAGTCGAGTCTTTTTGAGTAAATCAAATATGACACCATATTCCTGTTTAACTTTTAAAAGTTCTTGTTCATATTTTGAGATTTGACTTTTCAAAGACACGTTTTGATCATCCAGTTGCTCAATTTTATGATCAGAAGATTTTGCACTCAATTGAGCGATTTTCTTTTGAAAACTGAGTTGATGGTTGTGAATATCTTTTTCACACCAATGAAGACGACGTTTTGCATTGTTAATTTCCGTGTGTAATCGTTTATTTTCAGCTTTTAAAGACTCGATCTAAAGCACATTATCGGTGTTCTCAACAGTGACAACAGTTTCAACAATATCAGCAGAGATATGATCAGATGCATATGGCAACGAATAGAATAGCACAACATTATGGATATCATCACAGATAACATCTTCCAAGAGTCGATCAACATCTTTTCTCAACAGTTTCTTTTTGCGTTTTGTGTTAGTAATAGATGTTTCTGTTTTCTCGAAAACGTTTTTCATTACCCCAAGTTCCTTATGAAAATCCTTTTCCCAGGCAATTGCACAACTTTTCAAGTTTTTAACATTAGGTAAAAGATTTTTCTGAAAGATGTCTCTTTGTTCTCTCGCCAGAGGCGATTGAAAATGTTCAACTTTGATTTCAGATCGATATTCTATCTCATGTTGTAAAATTTTGAGGTCAGCCATGAAAATGTCAAAATATCGAAGAATTTTTCGATTTTCAGGTTGTGAGTTTACTTCGCTAATGGAAGGTAAAGGACCATAAGTTTGTGCAAAGACTGTTTTGGGATTAACAATAGAAGACTCGGGTGTTTTGATGATAACCCTGGGTGTGTTTGAAGAATCCGTTGGTGTGACGAAAGTGACCGCGTTATTATAATTAAAAGGTTTGTTGTAAACAACGGTTTTTAATTTAGATCGACTCTCGTCTTCTGCATCTAATTCCTCTTGACGATGATATTCAACAACACTCATGATAGTATTATCAATTTTGTATTCTGCACTGGAAACTTCAGGAGTTGGTTTGAATGTTTTTAGTGAAAGCTTAGGTTTGTAATCAGCTAGATTTTTTCCATATCCTTTTGGATTGGGTTTTAAGGTAAACTTTTCAATAGCTGTTACGGATTCACCATGTTTATAAACAACAGTTTTAAACTCTTTAAGTTTGTTTTGCAAGCCGAGAATTTCGTCAAGAAGGTCATCTACCCGATTCGTTGAATGCTTTTTGTATGCGGAGAACTGTTTTTGACAATTTAACAACTCAGCCTTAGCTTTTTGATTTTCCAAGGTGAGAGCGTTAATTTGCTTTTTATGTTCATGTTTCAGTTGTTCTAATTCGGACAATAAAGCATTCTTCGAGGCGGCTAGATCACGCATCTGTCTCTCTAAATATTTTTCGTTTTGATGAGATTTTGCAAAAGCGGCTTCAAAACCTTTTTCACGGTTTTCTTGAGTTTTGAAAAAGTTGAGTTGCATTTGTAAACATTCAAAATCCTTGGTTAACAGTGCATTTTTACTTTTTAAGGATTGATTTAATGCATAGCATTCCTCCATTTTGATTTTATAGTCTTGAATTAACCGAGCAAAATCCGGATGAGGCAACAGATCATCTTGTTCAACGTGAGTCTCAACATGATCATTCTTTAGATCCTCAAGTACGACCACGGAGTCAATTTGATTATCAAAGGAAACCATAAGGTCATCTTGATCGTCAAATGTAACTACAGGGTTAACTTGAAAATCATCAGAAGAAGATGTAGAAGACTCATTTTGAACAGTCTGATCCGTGCCGGATTCAGATATTGGCGGAGATATTAGTTCAGATATGATGATGGTTTGTTCGGGTACCTGAGACAAGCCATCAGTGTCATACACTGAGCCTGTATCACTCATGTGCAGCTCATGCATATTAGCCATCAACATAACAGCTGCATTAGCCTGCAAGTCCTCCATATCATCATCTGAGTCTGCATCTGCCATAAAGCTCTGTTCTTTGTTTGTGAGAGATCCACCAGCTTCATCCTTAAGAGCCAAAAGTAAGGCCTCTTTGAAATAAGAACTGCCCCTAGTCCTTGGCATTGGGCATGCATTAGCCAGGTGTCCCTTCTCATTGCAGTTGTAGCATCTAAGACCATTTAACCGATTCTGAGCATTTCCCTGTTCCACCACTTGAGCTCTGTTGTTATTCCTACCCACAGCATTAAACCCTTGACCACCGCCCATCTGACGACCATAATCACGATTCTGAACTTCAACACGTCCATTGTTCACAACAGCTTGAGTCCGTGTGTTAGATGAGGAACGAATACGATTGTTGGATTTGTTGGTGTAACGGCCAAAAGCATTAGCAATCATCACAAATCCTTGTTGCAATGCTTCGAACGGATTGATTTCCTCAGTAGCTTCACTGACATATGCTTGAGCATTGTTGCTGTATGGAACCAATTGATTTTGTTGAGGTTGAGGTTGTTGCTGTGAAGGTGTGTTGGAAGCAGTTGGTTGAGTTGCTGGTTGAGAGGGATAATTCTGTTGAGCATACAAGGCAAGTTGTTGATTGTCCGGTTGTGACTGTTTAGCAATTTGAGCACGGAGAATCCTTTCCCGATCAACTTCCTTCTCATGAGGCTTCAAGTAATCGTACAACAATCCATAAGTAGAATGATGCATATTCTTCGCTTGACGGAGAAAAATGACATACTTCTCCCATTCTGGACCAAGACTACTCAGGAACTTAGTATTCACTGCAATTCTTGGCATGATGATGTTGTGTTTATCCAAATCATTGATGATATCTGAAAATCGATGATGATAGGACTCTAGTGTCTCTCCAGGTTCAATCATGAAGTGTTCATAAGCCAAGTAAATTTTGGATTCCAAATCCTCCTGATTGAGTACAGATCCTTCCATAAGAAGACGAATATGATCCCACATTTTTTGTGCAGTCTTTTGAGCATCAAAACTACGAAGAATTGGGTTTGGTAATCCTAAGAGGATGTATTCCATTGCAAGTTCATCAGCTTCATAGTGTAGAAGTTCTGTAGGATTTAAATCTGCAACAGTAGCAATGTTGGTTTGTTCATCTCTTGGTGGAACAGCAGTTGGATCTCCGGGTACAATGACGGTAGGCATCTCAAAAGGACCTTCCAAGATAACCTTCTTTAAGAACTTTCCATGTGGCTTCTTTAGATCACAAAACCTAAAGAACCTTATCACCCATTGATCGTAGTTTCCTAGAGTGAGCATTGGAGGTCTATCAAGTGATCCAGCTTCATGAATTGATTGTTGGTTGCTTAAAGCTTCACACATCTTTGCAAACCAAGTGGGTTCCTTCATAGTGCTTCGTGATGGATGTTGATTGAAATCGTTTGTGTAAGGTAGAGCTTGAAGACTTGGTGGTGGTTGAACCATTTGTGGTTGTGGAATTGCACCAAGTTGTGGAGTATGTTGCTGATTAAATTGTTGTTGATAAATGGCTTGTTGTTGATTCCATTGTTGATGTTGTGGAGTTAATTGTTGTTGTTGTTGATGATTATAAGTGTGAGGGAAATAGTTAGAGTATGGTGGTTGAGACATGATGAGAAACTTGTGTGGTAAAAATGGATCTTTGTAGTCGAATGAACCTTTGTTGATGAAGTATCCTTAGGCGTAGAAAAGACAAGAACCAAGTAGCACTTATGCGTAAAAACACCAAAAGTTACGCGTAACAATGAGGAGTTACGCGTAGGTTTTAGCTTACGCGTAAGTAGGGAAAACACTAAAGTTAAGCGTAGACAAAAGTTAGGCGTAGAAACGTAGGCGTAGGATTACCTTATGCGTAGACCGTAGTTTACGCGTAAAGTGAATCTTATGCGTAGGAATTCTACGCGTAAGCTTATGCTTATGCGTAATTTTAGGGTTTTTGCCCAAATGATCTTTTACACTTCACAGTGCAAAAGATATCCAAAGTCGACGTATTTTCAGACTTATCCAAGTAAGAAAACACGGATTAAACCAGAAAATTGAAGATCAAACCAAGGAACAATCTTACGCGTAATTTTAGGGTTTTGATACGCGTAGGATTACTCGTAACTTTGATTCTGCCCAAATGTGTTTCTAAACCAGTTTTTTGTTATGGAATAGCTTCAATAGTACCAAAAGAACACAAAAGTGTGAATTTTGATGAACCAAAACAGCTAAACGGGTTACGCGTAGAACGACACCCACGAACAAAAACAAGCTTAAAAACGTAAATCCACGCGTAAAGTTTGGAACTTTTTGCCAAAAACAATTATTTTAACACCTCAAAACATTGAAAGTACAAGAATCTTGGATTAAAAAGTGTAAAAAACGAGTTTTTAAGATAACCAAAGAATGCGTTATCTCTACGCGTAAGATCCAAAAACCAAAACTTCAAAAACAAACGAGTACACCCAACTATTTGGCGATTGATATCACTGTTAGGTCACTAGTTTTACAACACAAGCTTACAAGAGAAAGAGATGAAGGCGGATGAACAAATACCAAACACACACACACGTATCAAAGAGAAAGGTTAAGGCGTAGAGTGTATGTGAAAGAGTAACTTGAACAACCAACCCTCAAATGAGGGTTTACAAGAGTTTATATAGGCAAGGAGCTAGGGCAACACTCCCTCTCCTTCCCTATTCCTTATTGGACTTGGATCAAGCTTATGGGCCTTCTACATAAGCTTGACCTTAAACAAACATAAAGGCCATAATAAAGCTACCTATTACATATGAAATATAAATACTTGAAATACTGTTTAGGAGTGATTCCAACACACTTTTCTCAATTATGTTGTATATATCAGTAAGTGTTACGTATGTATTTAAATTAAAATTTTGTAGGGTTTGCAAAACACCCCTACTACACGTGCTGCTGCCAAGAGTACGATCCCTACAAATGTACAAGGACCTTCAGCTGCCACCAAGAGTACCTTACCCAAAAATGTACAAGGTCCTTCAATGGAATGTGGAGCATTAGTGACTGTTCCTACTATCACTCAGGTAAATCCTAAAGCATTATAGTTTTGATAGGCTTCAAAATAAAACTTGGAAATGATTCATATGTACTGATGTGTGTATAGGGTAGCAAGAAAAGAAAAAAGACATTAAAAGAACCTGCCAAGCTATCAAAAGTTGAAAAGGAAAAAGCCGACATCAGAAAACAGTTACATTCTTTGAAAGAGGATATAGATGAAAGATTTGATGCTGTGAAGAAGGGATATTATCGTTGGATGGCCCATGAGGATTGTGCCATGCCGCAAATGGTTTATTTCAAAAAAGAGATCTTTCGGGATGCTGAGGATTTTACCCTTCCAATCAACCCAATAGACATCATTGAACTTTTGACGGGCAAGAAACTAGGGACCAACATTCTCACTCTTTTCTCGAGGTACATTTTATATATAATGGCAAGTTAGTAACTTAGAAGCGTTAGTCGTCAAAATTCTAGAATTCATGTGGAAATTGGGTTATTGGGTCTTTTATTATCATGCCAGCTGGATCATGGGCTCTTGGATCAATGACGCTTGAATAGTCTTTACTGTTTGTTATGTATTAGTATGCGGTAATCTAGATTTACCTTTTAATGTTTTAAAGCTAGGGATTTACGGATCCACACTTTCCGTAGTAGTGTGACATGTATATTAAAACATCGAACCAAGTTTATCAACATGAATGTCATGTGATAGACTAGTTAGTATCGGCTAGTGATTCATGTTTGCTGTGTACTAGTTTTATTTGGTAAATTCAGTTACTGCTTATAATTACCGTTTAAGTTCAATTATAGAGTTGTTAAACATGTAGGAAAGGAATGAACCGAACCCTCAAATATATCACCCTTAGTTAGAGTGGTTGGCTACCGATCTATTTAATGCTTTCTAACCGCTCTTTTTAGTCTTTTTTGTAGTGGTGAATGTTGGGCTAATAACCTATTAAATCATCATACTTGTCACAAATGTTAGTTCGACGTAGCGAATAAAAAAAATATCCCTTTTGCCCACCTTTCTCATCTAACTTGGCTTAAATGATACATTGTCAACCTCCAACTCCCGGTTGTGTACACCTAGGCACTAAAATATCCAAATCATTTTGTCACCTCAAGATATATATCATTTTTTTTTCTTTCTTTCTCTCTCCGCTACAACCTTTCACTTTACCAAATATTTTCTCAATTACATAAACCCTAATAATAATGTTTTTCAATTCACTCTAAAATCAAAACTGATTCCCTATGGCCTCGTCTTACTTAAATCAGCCCCAGTATAAAGATTAGATCCACACGAGATATAAAAAGAAAACGTTTGTTTATTAGTTTTTCATCATCAGGATCGTTTAGGTTTACATTAAACCGGTTAGGGTTTAGTGAAAATGGAATAAATAAAAAGAAGAAAACGGCGTGCGAGCTTACCTACGAGAGGAAGATGGGGAGGGTGGTGGCTCACGGTGGTGAGACTTCGAACAGGTACCAAACGGGCTTTATGAGTCTCCAAGAACTCCAGAAATGATGAGGGGAAAAAGATCTATGCGGCGGTAGTATTATTTGAGGTGGCCGGAATCTTTGCCGGAAATTGTACGGCGCCTGAATAGTGATTCCACCACCACCATTATTTGGTCCCTGTCGTGTTCTTGAGAGAGAGTATAAAGGTTTTTTTGTTGATTTCCATTCGCAGTCATTGGCTTCTTGGAGATCCTCAGTTTTGTTACCTTTTGTAGATATGCACGTGGTAGAAGAAAACGTGTGGGGGAAGAAGAAACCTTCTTGGAAATGCACGTGGGTAGCAGGTATGATGTGGGGGAATAAGAAAGTGTGTTTGCTAGGGCCATTGAGAGACGTGTACTTCCAACTAGGATAATAACAGGTTAAAAAAACCGGATACCGGTTGTACAAGTTACTAAATGTATCATAGAGACAAAATAGACAAGATAAGTGGGCAAAGGGGCTATTTTTTTTGTTTGCTACGTCGAACTGACATTTGTAACAAGTATGATGCTTTAATAGGTTATTAGCCCAATAATGTTTATAGAAAATTATGCCATTTGTTTAAATCTTGCACATATAGAGGAGTTTTATGGGTTTTGTAAAAAATTGGATAGTAGTCTAGAACCAATCAAATAAATCCTCGAAGATGTCAAGCATGTGAATGTGTGAGAAAGAAATACTCTATTAGTTTTAATGGTTTGTTACCTATATTGGTACTCTAGATTTAGTATGTTACATTTGTATAGACTTCATCGTATTAAAAAACATGAACATTATACCTTGATGTAAGCAGCCCACACATCATCTAGTGCAATACATTTTTCATGATCCCAACCAATACCACTCGTCATTCCTGTGCACTTAGCAATTCGTGCACAATAATAAAATTCTTTTTTAGAATCGTCTACCTTGACCTGATATGAGGATCCGCCTTTAAGCCCTAATTAGGAAGATTGGAAGACTAACATCCAACAATGTTTGCACCGCCTTTTCATATTCGGGTTTAAATCCATTATCTGCACCTGAGTATTTACCTGATACATGCAACTCAATCAATGCATCAATTAGCTTTGAATCTTCGGTGGTTGTCGATACTCTATTATTTTTTCCAGCGCCTCTAGTTACACTTGAATCTGGCGCACCGCTAGGTAAACTTGAATCCATCATATCTTCTATAGAAAAACTGTAAAATACAAAGTTAGTGAACTTAATACGCTAACATGTCATAAAATTCATAACAAAAGAAACAAAAACATACAATGAACCAATGCAATTTAACCAACTATTGCCCATACACTTTTAATAATACAAAGTTAGTGAAATTACTAAGCTAACATGTCATAAAATACATAACAAAAGGAACAAAAACATACAATGAACAAATTTTGTTGCCCATGCATAGTTTAAACTACATAACAAATAACTGATTCAATTGTATTCATTAAGATACTTATTGGGAAAATTAAAAAAAAATAACATAAGGCCACCACGAGCCCTACATCAAGTATCCATAAGCTACGAAAAGCATTTCAAGTTCAACAAAATTCAACATGTAAAAAAAGACATTCAGAACTACCAAATTTATCAATAAAGTAAACCTAAAAGAAGGTTATGATAAATGAGCACGTCTTGCATTCCACTCATTAAACATTTCATTTTCAAGATTATCTCTATGATCCCTCCATCCTTGTGATGTTTCTATGGTGCTAATGACATTATCATGATCGTTTGCATGTTGTGTGTGATCGTTTAGTACTTCATTATCAAAAGGTCCCTCACGCAATTTTGTGTAAATGAAATTATGCATAAAAAAAAGAAATTATTATCCATGCATGGCATGATGCTAGCGGATGGTATGAAACCAATCTAGCCTTAATCAACCTAAAACATCTCTCAAAACAATTTCTCGCAGAAGAGTGTCACATATTATAGAACTCTTTTGATGTCGTGGGTGGATGAATCCAATCATTCAAATGGTATCGTTGGTCATGATAAGGAATTAGAGAACCTTCACCATTTGTATAACGCCCATCGCAAAGGTAGTAGGTCCCTATTAAGTCAAAAAAATATAATTTTAGTTTACCTTTTAGTGGTATCGTACTCAATTATTGTATATGTATGATTAATAACCTACCATGAGTTATTTTAAGACTGTGGAAAATTAGAAGGGGGGGTTGAATAGTTTTACCGATTAAAACTTCGTTTTAAACTATTTAGATAGACTTATGTCAATCTATTTATTATGTGTGTTGGATACTGATAGATAAGCAAATAAGTAAATAATGCAAAGATAAAGAGTAAAGGAACACAAAACCACGACACGAGTATTTACAGTGGTTCGGCTACAAGGACACCTTCCTTGCCCTACTCCACTCCCCGAGTACCCCACTCGAGAGTTCGTAAGCACTACACAACACAAGCTCCTTAATGTGGCGGAGAAGCCTTCACAACGTCGCCTCTCTTTGTCCGGTACTAGGCTAGACACCGAGTTCTTCCACAAGGTAAAACCACACCTATCACAATGTCTCCTACACTTTATCCGGTACAAGGCTAGATACCAAGTTCCATTACAAAGGTGGAACTACTACCCAACACTACACCACAACACAACTACCCCAAAGGAGACACACTCCTTGTTACAACACTAGAAGGATATCAATACCCTTTAACCCAAACTATCTATCTTGTACATCGATGTACCATATCGAATGTACACCCTTGGAACCTTTCACTAATGCCTTCGACACTGATAAGGATTCAAAACGTACACTTTTAAGGGGTCATTTAAGCCCTTAATCGCCTACTTTTATATCCGTACTTCTTAATTTCGTTTCTTTTCACTTTTTAGGTCTCTTGGAAGCAAAATGCTCGAATGATGCATATTTGGACGAAAAGGAGTAAATATATGAAGAAAATGGTTAAGTCAAGATCAAGATACTCAAGCTGCTGGAATTACACCTGACGGCGTCACAATCCAAGGGCGACGCCGTCCCTCTCTACGTAATTAAATTTGTTACGACTCAGTAGACTTTTTGCTAATTTACACCTGACGGCGTCAGGCTTTGAAGAGTAAGGGCGTCACGAAGACTTTTCTTCTCAGACGGCCTAGATCCAGATTCAGACGACGTCACTACTGAAGACTGACGGCGTCACAACCACAATGTGACGTCGTCCCAATGATGACTTGGCCAAGACGAAACCCTAATGACGGCGATCTGACGGCGTCCCAACTATAAGGTGACGCCGTCGCATATATAAAATTATATATAGAAATCGAATTTTCAGAATTTTAGAAAGGTAGACTTGTGGAGTAAAAACCTAAAATGATTTTGGTCCGGTTTGGACAGTATCTTAGGGTTCTCATACCCTATTTTACATCAAGATAAGTAATTTACTTCATTGATTTCATTATGTCTTCGATTGTATGTGTGTATGCTTGCATGTTTAACATGTCCGGCTAAATTTCTTGTGTGTTTGCTTAGATCTATGAAACCTAGTTATTAATTATTGATTGGTTGTCTCTTATCTTAATTGTAATTGGCTTAGGATTGCATTAGGCCATCGTTATGTTTTTAATGCTTGAGTAATCTTTGTGAACCTTAGTTTATAGTCACTTAGCGGAATTGTAGACTAAACATCCAAAGATAACCTTACAGTTAGTTTATGAATCTTAGAGATTTCGTAGGCAAAAACCTTAAGGTAGTCTCAAAGAGTTAGGGATAAAAGCATACCCTACGACCTTAGAAAACACAACGCGTTAAGAATAAGGACGTGATAATTTAACCACCAATAAAAGATAACTAGGGAGTAATAGTATCTAGGTAGACACATTTTTAATCATCATACGAGCACACATCAATAGACATACACTACCCTTAGTTTAGATAATTAGATAGTAGAGTAATCGGTAGAAGTACCAAACCCCCAAATCCAAACCCTGAGATTTTTCCCTTAGTTTGATAAAAAATATAAAAAGATAAAAAAATAATCTTCCTCAACCTCAAACCTTAGCGTAGTACATCTCTCACTAGCATTCTTATTCCCTTAGAGAACCATATCAATACCCGAGGCTTACCCAATACTACACTACAACGATTAGGTTCACTGCCTAGGGTGTTGAAAAACTTGCTCGACTAAAAGGAAGTTCCTTTGACCCCGAACCCCGTTAAATGCGCATCAAGTTTTTGGCGCCGCTGCCGGGGAATAGAATAGCTAGTTAGATTTCTATCTCTTTTAGGTCCCTTGCTTGATTCCTATCAAGTAAGATTTTTTTCTCATTTTTAGCTTCCTCGTAGTCTATCCCTCTTCTTCGTGAATTTGTTCGTAGCCCCATCACTTTTCATCATGGAAGGTGATAACCCATCAAACAACAACCCACCACCAAATAAACCACTTCCACTAAAACCACAACCCATTGACCAACACCCCTCTAACAATCGCCGCAACCGATATGTTAGTAGAAACAATGATCTTCAAGATTTATATAGGGTATTTGAGAGTACAATTAGGGACGCTGTTGAAAAAGCGGTTAGCGCCTCAGTTGTTGGCTCCATGATTAGCAGTAGTTCGGGTAATGATTTAGTGAATGAAAATGTGAATGAGGAAAATAGTGCTTACTTCAATCTTTACCCCACTAAGGAAGAGGTTGCTTACCACCAATACATAATCGACAATCCTCGATCACCATCATTAGGATATGCCCAAAGATTAGGAGAGGAAATCCTTGGAACATCAAAATTCATTGTATGATTGGATATAGGAATTTCGAGCACGCCTACATAGATACGGAACCTCCCATTAATGTGATGTCATCAGCAGTTTACAATGACATAATGAATGAGCGGCTTAAGATTAGGAGAGACCCTAAGTATCCTGGTGGGGTTTGCAATTTTATGGGAAGAGTCAAGGATATACACGTCTTTATAGGAAACTTCACCTACTTAGTTGATTTTATGGTCCTAGAAGATATAGGATGTGTCATTGACTATAGCTTGTCCCAAGTTGTGCTAGGAAAACCGTTTGTTGAAAAGTCTAAAATGAGCTATAACAAATCCGAAGGAACGGTTAAGTCTATGGAAGGGGACGATAATATCACTTATAGGATGCCTTGGAAGATGAATGGATATGGCCCTTTATCCCTTTATGAGCGAGATCACATTAGAGCTTTTGAGGAAAAGAGCGAGGACGATGTTGAAAAAGGTTTGAACTCCATGTGAGAGAAAAGGAGGCTTTACTATAGGGGTTGCTTGACCCTAGGACCTAGGTATATAGTTGATGAGAATTTTGTCAATATGATAGAGTTTTCATTAAGGATGAAAAACGAGACCACGTAGGAACACGACTTCGAGTCTAGCAACAAGAATCATAAATAAAGAAAAGCGCTTCGTGGGAGGCAACTCATGCTTAATTGTTTGCTTGTTTGTGTGTCATATATCTTTTCATTATTGTATGTTCTCATGTTTGAATTTGTGAAAATGCTTTATTTTGTCTTTAACCTCGTCTTAATTACATATAAAGGTATTTTACAAAAAGGATAAGTGTAGGGAGGATTACACACGTTTTTAAAAGAACGTGAACATGAGAACTACGATTATTGAAAATGATATATATGTGTGTCTGTTAGAGTCAAATGCTTGTATCGAGTCATAATGGATGTTTTGCAGGAACTTTTCCAGATGATAAAGTGTAATTTTTCCAGAAAAATGTAGCAGACCAGTTTTTGTCAGGATAACCTGATGGCGTCAGGATTATAACCTGACGACGTCAGGAGGAGCAGAAACAGCTTATCAAATTTCTCTCGTTTTCTGTGTTACTTATAAATTTTTGAAAATTCTCAGGTCTTAATTTTCCAAAAAATCTGCAAACATCCATTCCACAAGCATTATATCCTAGTTTAGTAGAGTCATATACGATTTTACCGCCGATTTTAAGCGAAGGTTTCGTCTATTTTCTTAAAGTGTGCAGGTTTTATTTATCAAAAAGAAGAAACATAGCATTGGATGGAGCTTATCACGCATACATTCTTCTTGGAAAAAATATAACCACTACTACACACGGATCCTACCGAGCTAATCATAGGAGTATTAGTTTCTTTCTCTTTTAATTACCTTCCGTTATCATAAATTTGATACTTTCGGGGAACATTAGGGACAATCTTCAAATTAAGTGTAGGGAGGGAGAATAAAACGGGAACTTTGAAACTATGCTTATCCTTGATCATTTGTCTTGTCCTATTTCATTTGTGTAATAAACTATGAGAAATATTTGTTAGGGCAATTTTAGCGCCAAATTTAAAAATTTTCATGACATGTACTGTTAGGAATTAGAAATTCCAGGTATTAAAGAGTCGGTCACCTCAAGTATATGTAATTGTTAGAAAGCTCGTAGTCGTAGTTATTTTAAGTTAAGTAGTATTTAGTTAAGTAACACCGTGGAGGACGGACGGGTCTTTACCCACTGTATGCCTGATCCACAGCCCGTTGTGTGGCGTTTTATGTAAGACTATAAATACTCTCTACCTCCCAAGGTAGAGATTTGGAGCTCATAATAATATCTTTCACTTTCTCTCACTAAGTTCCCTAAACCTCTAACTTTCTCTCTCTAAAATTCCACTTATACGCCCACTTTGTGTTATGGTTTGATGTGTAAGTGAAAACCAATATATTACAATTGGTATCAAGAGCCATGGTTAGATCATATCTTGCACATCTTTGGATTTCTAGTGGTTTTTAGGTGGTTTTTGAGTTTGAAAAAGTTTAGTGGTTTGTGCATCATTTGGTTGATTTCTTGTGTTAAAGCTTGGATTTTGTTAGTACTTTTATGTTTAGAATCATCACAAGTGTTTAGGTTTTCATTTGGTAAGCTTGAATCATCTTGGTTGGGTTGTTTTTGGATTGAAAAGTGATGTTTGTGATGTTTTCTTGCTAGCGACTTGACCTACGGATTTCTTTCTTGCTAGCGACTTGCTTTACATTTTTGTAGCGACTTATAGTTAGTGGAGTTAGCGACTTAGGCCTAGCGACTAACAGTACAAGTAGTGGATGCTCCACTACGGGTAGCGACTTGGTGTTAGCGACTTGGTAAGTAGCGAGTTGCTATTTAGCGACTTGATTCCTTAGCGACTTGTATCTTAGCGAATTGCTGCCAAATTTTGCTAGCGAACAGAGGCTTAGCGAGTTGCTATTTAGCGACTTGTCTTTTGTTTAGCGACTTGGTGGAATAGCGAATTAGAAGATAGCGACTTGGTGCACAATTTTCTAGAGACTTGGGTGATTTCTTTACGGTTTTCTCTTGATTTAGTAAAATCCCGTGAAAGAATCTATTTCCCGGTTTAATCATAGAGTTATAAAATCCCGTTTAATTTGTCATCATGTCTACCAACGTTTCTACAATCATCTCCACTGTTGCCGAGGATGTTCAAGAAGCTGGTTTAGATACTCGTCCACCCATGCTTGACAGAACTGACTACGATTCTTGGGCTCAACGAATCAGATTGTACTGTCTTGGAAAGGAAAATGGTGTCAACATTCTCAAATCCATTGATGAAGGACCGTATCGTGTTGAGACGACTAGAGATGTACTTGATACTGCTGAAGATGGAACTCTGATTTACGGAATGGACAGACCAAAGATGTATGATGAGCTTGATGATAAGGAGAAAAAGAGATTCGATGTTGATATCAGGGCTTCTAACATTGTTCTTCAAGGTCTTCCTAAAGACATCTACAAGCTGATCAATCACATCACCGAAGCAAAGGCAGTATGGGATAATGTCAAGATGTTTCTCTCAGGTTCTGAATTAACTATGGAAGACAGAGAATCACAACTCTATGACGAATTTGAACACTTCAAGATGAAACCAGATGAGAGTGTCTATGAGTACTATGTGAGATTTCATAAGTTGGTGAATGATATGAGGAACATCAGAATGACTATGCCTAACATTCAGCTGAACTCAAAATTTGTAAACAACATGAATCCCGAATGGCACAAGTTTGTCACCTCTGTGAAGCTCACTAAAGGATTGAAGAATACAAACTATGAGCAACTCTATGCCTTCCTTCTTCAGAATGAGAGACATGCCATGTTTGAAAAGATGATTCTTAATCAGTTCAAAACCAACCAGGGAGAGACAAGCTCATCTAATGACTCAACTGCCTTCTACTCAAACATCGGAATCACAACCAAAGCCTCACAAGTCATACCCATGGGTAATGGTAATCACAAACTCATTCCTGATCCTATGTTCAAACAAGCTGATGCTGATGCACACGTGGGTAACATCATTAATCAACTAGCTCTTCTGATTAGTCAAAACATGAATTCTCTCCCACAAACCAACAACAACCTCAGAACAGCATCTAACCCACACAATCAAGCTACTGTTAAAGATGGGAGGATCGTGGTGCAACCAGTTCAGGAAAGACAGTATGATCAGGGAAGAGGTGGAGCTGGTAGAGGTTATGTTGGTAATCAGAATCGAGGAAGGAATGGTAATCAAGGTCAAGCTAAGCCGATCAAATGTTATAACTGTGGTGGTGAGGGACACATTGCAAGGAACTGCACATCTCCAAAACGTCCACAGAATGCTGATTACTTCAGAGATAAGATGCTGCTTGTACAAGCTCAGGATAATGGTGCTGCTTTGGATGAAGAGGAACTGTTGTTTCTTGCTGAGGGCAATGCCAAGACCTATGATGCAGATGTGGATGAGCAGCCTATTCAGAAGATAGGTCAGAATCATCAGAATGCCTTTCAAGTCGCTGATTGTGATGCATACGACTCTGATGTGGATGATGGACCTACTGCACACACAATTTTTATGGCTAGCATTTATCCAATGGTTTCTCCCAAGGTCTCATCTTCACCACAAGCTGGCCCATCCAAAGACAAACTCATCTCAGAGGTATTAAAACTATACGATGATGCTGATGTGTAAAAGATGCATGACAAAGTACAATTAACTGAAACTATTGAATCAAATATTGAAAATATGGGTAATATCAATGTTGTCCCATATGATTAATATGTGAAACAAAGTGAAAGTGAAGTTGTACCAAGTGATGCATCTTCTGCAGTCAACAATGACTATATTTTTGATGAATACACTGCATGTGCCCCTGATGATTCTGTAATTTCTGAACTAAATGCCTATAAAGAACGTGTTGCTATTTATGAACAATGTGCAAAATTTGAGTTGACCACTCGTGAGCAGGAAATGGATGACCAAGTGCGTACAATCATTAGAAAAAGTAATTTTCGAGAAGAAGTATTAAAACAAGAGTTAAATTCCTTGCAAGAAAAGCTTTCTAAAACTGCTAAGCAAAAACAAGAACTTCAAGAAAATGTAAAAATGCTTAAGCAAGAATTTAATGCAAAGGAATCAAAACTCTTGAAAGATTTTTCTAATCTGAAAACGTTGAAAAACAAACTTGAAAACAAGTTGTACATACAAGGGAACACCATTCAGACTGCTCACATGATCACTAAGCATAGAGTCTTAAGCGATAAGCATAGCATTCCCCTTATTGAGGAACCAAATCCAGAGGTTATTAAAAAGGCTAGAAATGCTCATAAGGTTCTTTATGATGGCAATGAAATCCTTAAACCTAGACAGAAACCTAGTTGCGTTGAGTGCACTGAGGAAGACAAGAAATCAGATGAAGTCACTAGGGAAAAGATGAACAAGAAATTAGATGGTCCTAAATGTAAAGAGAAGAAAATAAAGATCACACCCCATGATTACAAGAAGGAAAACTGGATTTCCTTGAACAAGTTTAAGCCTCAGACATTGTTGACTCCCGAACAAGTTTTTTGGAAAATAGATTTAGATAAGCAGAATGCTGAAAATATTGTTGAAACAAACCCTCCCCTTTGGAAAATGCCTAGAGCGACTGTGTATCCTCCTAATACACCAATGCATCTTGTTCCTAGAACAATTGCCACTAAAAGCAAGACCTTAATTAGCCAATATGTTATCTTTCAACTATTTGTTGATTTTGAGAAAACTTGCAAAAAAAGGATCACACCCACTGGTATAACTGAAGGAGAAAGGGGTTTTGAGCAAATGAAAGAATGTTATTTAACTGAGGTCATGCCTTTTTTTAAACTTCTAAAAGATCACTTTGAGAGTCTTAGAAAGGGGATAGATAATGATATTAAGAGAATGGAAAAGGAATTTTATGCAATGATAGTTGAGGTTAGTGACTATGAGCGAGCACTAAAATATAATGAGATTGAGAGGAAGAACTTGCATACACTAAATGAGAACCTGATTTCTGAATGTATTGCTCAAGATGTGTTCTACACTGCTACTAACTGTTCTATTACTGCTTCTCGATTCCATGAACTGTCTGTTGCTTTGAAAGTCTCCCATGATCGTGTCATTGAGCTTGAAAAATCTAATTCTGAACTAAATGAGAAGATTGAACTGGATGATCACGACAATTTGGTTAAACATTTTTCTAAACTAGAAGTTGAGCATTTTAATTTACAACTAAAATATCAACATCTTAAAGAAAATGTCAAAACTTCAAATATCAAGACATCCTCGGATGCTCCAGAGTTTGATGCAGTTTTTCAAATTAACAAGCGTGATGAACGGATTCAAGCTCATTGCAACACAATCAAAAAGTTGAAAGCCCAAATCTCTCAATTAAAGGGTCAAACGAACAATGTGACTGGTCCCCAAATGCCTCCTCCTTTAGATTCTCAGAATTCTCAAAACTTTCATCTTCAAAACTTAGTAAATGCTTTACAAAAGGAAAATGAGGTTTTTCTTGAAGAAAATGAAAAGGTTAAACGTCATTTCAATGAATTATTTGAATCTATAAAGGTCACTCGTAACAAAAATAACGAAACGGTAGCCTTGTTACAAAAAGAAATTGAGAATCTAAAGAGTCAGGTAAAAGGGAAGATGCCAATGACCAATGGGGAGAATGGTGTATCAAAGGTACATGTCTGTAATAAATATGCTTTGTCTGTGAAATATGTTCCTCCTCATCTTAGGAATAACAAACTTGCTATTCAAACATATTTCTCATACCTTAAGGACAGCTTAGAATGTCTCTGTGAGATTGTAGAAGTGGATAAGTTAGAGAAACCAGATGATAATGCAATTGGCCATGCATGCTTATATGTCAAACGATCTCAAGAACTTCTAGAATGCCTAATTACAATATGCCCTAAAACCTTAGGTGAGCAAGTCAATCCCTTGATACCGTGTTCTATGCCTAGTGCCAAGCATGCAAGTCATTCAATGCCAAATGTTATGAATATGAACCCTAATGTGCCTTCAAGTAGTTCAGATTTCAAATCGGTTACTAAGAATGTGAACTCGAGTGTGCCCTCTAGGTGTTCAAATCCCTGCTACTCAAGTGTTAAAAAAGTTAATCTTAGTGTGCCTGCATGTAGCTCAGATCCCAGCACATCTAAACAGGTGAAGCAAATAGTAGCCAAACCAACTAATGTTCCCATTCCCTCTACAGGAGTAATCAGTGACATTAAAGCAAGCAGGTCAAAGTCTCAAGACAATACAAGGAAGGACACGACCTCGCGAGCTAAGAATGTGCATTGGAAGAAAGTAGAAGACCTACCTAGGAACTTTAAGTTTGGGCCGAATAAAACGAATCGTGTTGATTCTAGTATTAGCCATAGGCGTACTGTAATTAATTCGAATTCTGATACTATTTGCAAACCTTGTATTGATGTCTGCTTGAATTCTGTTTCTAATCATGAATGTGGTGTTAATGTTTTGCCTATTGATGTTAATTATACAGTTAATATTGTTAATGCTAAAATTCATGCTAAGAAGGCTAAAAGGCAAAAACGAAAGAAAGTTAGAAAACAGTGGAAACCCACAGGAAGAACATTTAGTAAGATAGGATATTATTGGATACCTGTTGGTCATAAGACTAATCAGATAATGCCCACTAGAAAATGGATGCCTACTGGTAGAACTATTCCCTTAAGAAGTGAGCACACTGTGAACAGGGCTAATACAGACACTAGTACTGCATCTATTCACAATGATTCCATTACCTTAATTTCTGATATGAATGCTTCTATTTCTGATGTGGGTGTTCCAACCATTGTTACTAACCAAATGGAACCCATTCTTGCGTGGGGATCCCAATTATCCAGTTATCCATTCTTGTCTGTGTTCAACTGCAGATATTTTAAATCGTTCTGTGGTACCTGGACTCAGGCTGTTCCAAGCATATGACTGGCGACCGGTCACGGCTCATGAACTTCGTGAGCAAATTCATCAGGACAGTTAGATTCGGGAATGATCATTTCGGTGCTATTATGGGTTATGGAGACTATGTTGTTGGCAAAAGTGTTATTTCCAGGGTTTACTATGTAGAAGGTCTTGGTCACAACTTATTCTCTGTTGGTCAATTCTGCGATTCTGATCTAGAAGTAGCCTTCAGAAAACATACCTGCTTCGTTAGAGAACTTGATGGTAAGGAACTTTTAAGAGGTTCACGTGGTTCAAATCTATACACCATCTCTATCGAAGATATGATGAAGTCTTATCCAATTTGCTTGCTGTTAAAGGCCTCTAAAACAAAGTCATGGTTATGGAATCGTCGTCTCAATCACTTGAACTTCGGTACCATCAATGATCTCTCAAGAAAGGACTTAGTTGTAGGTTTACCTAGACTCAAGTATGAAAAGGATCATCTTTTTTCATCATGTCAATTGGGAAAAAGCAAGAAGTATGCCCATAAACCCAAACCTACTAACTCTGTCACAAAAGTTCTTCATATGATTCATATGGACTTATGTGGACCAATGAGGGTGCAGAATATCTTTGGGAAGAAATATGTGTTAGTTGTGGTTGATGATTACTCTAGATTCACCTGGGTCAAGTTCTTAAGGACAAAGGATGAAACTCCTGATATCATCATCAAACTCATCAAACAGCTGCAGGTTCGACTTAACAAAACAGTCAGAATAATCAGAACAGACAATGGAACTGAGTTTGTCAACAAACAACTCAGTGAATTTTATGAAAGCGTTGGAATCAGCCATCAAAGAAGTGTTCCACGAACTCCTCAACAGAACAGTGTAGTTGAAAGACGAAATCGAACTCTTGTAGAAGCCGCTAGAACAATGTTGATTTACTCAAAGGTTCCAATGTTTCTCTGGGCTGAAGCTATTGCCACTGCATGCTACACACAAAATCGTTCCCTGATTCACACTGTTCATGGAAAAACTCCATATGAACTTGCCCACAACAGAAAACCTAATCTCTCTTTCCTTCGTGTGTTTGGTGCATTGTGTTATCCAACTAATGAGGGACAAGACTTAGGCAAACTTAGAGCTAAAGCAGACATTGGAGTATTTGTAGGGTATGCTCCAAACAAAAAGGGATACCGAATCTACAACAAAAGAACCCGAAATATCATGGAAACAATTCACGTTACGTTTGATGAGCTGACCGGTCAAATGGCTCCTGGACAATCCAGTTCAGGACCCGCACTTCAAAACAGTTCCATTGGTTCATCCCTTGTTCCAAACTCTTCTCAAGAAACTTGTTAGCCTTGAGTATTTTTATTAGAAGTGATGGTCATTCACGATTAGGAACTTTGTAATGTGTGTTAGATATCATGATAGAATAGTCAACGGGCTCGTGGATTGGGCTAAGCTAATTGGGCATTAGTTAAGTTAAGCTAGCCTTGTCTAGTTCGTGTAACCCAAGCCCAATCCAAGTCCATCTCAAGGCCCATGGCCAAGCCTTAGGGAATCATCCTCTCTTACTATAAATACCCCTCAAGTATGTCATTTGAGGGGTGTGCTTGAGTGTGTGTGTGTGTATGTGTGTTTTTCCTTTGAAGCAATATAACATCTTATTGTTTTCATCTTTCTTCTCTCTACCTCTCTAAATACATACACGAATATACATCAAGTCACCAAGTTCTTCATCTTAATCTTTCTTATCTACGTTTGTGTTTGTATAACGTGGGTGTTTGTGTGATACGTGTTCTTGTTGTGATAAGGTATAAGTGATAAAGGGGTATAACAATTGGTATCAATCGCCTAACAATGGTTTAGGAGTGTTTGTGGTTGTTTTGAAGTGTTGGTACTGTTACGCGTATAAGCTCACGTTAGTCAATATTGTGACGCTTAAAGCTTTAATTTTTGCACTCAAAAATTCAAGATTCTTGTGGTTTAAGGTTTATTTGGTGCTAAAGTTTCAGTTTTTTGCAAAAAGTTCGAAGCTTTACGTGTTTTTCTTCACTTTTGAACTCGTTTTTGGTTCATTGGTCATTTCTACTCATAACTTTTCTAGCAACTTTGTGTGAAAAAGGTCAACATTTTTGGGTTATTCGAGTGTTTTTAAGGATATCTGTGCAAGCGAAATCATTTGAATCGTTGGAAATTTCTTACGAGTAGAAGTCAAAAAGTCAAAACCCTAGTTTTCTACTCGTAACTTTTCTAAGCACTTTGGGTGAAAAAGGTTAACATTTTCGTGTTATTTGAGTGTTTTTAAGGCTATCTGTGCAAGCGAAATTGTTTGAATCATTGGAAATTTTTTACGAGTAGGTCAAAACCCTAGTTCTACTCGTAAGAAAGTCAACTACTCATAAGTTTTCTACTCGTAACTTTTTGGTGAAGAATCTTCGTGCTATAACGGTGACTCAGTGCTTCCCTCACTTGGATAAGTGTGTGGAACACTTCGACTTTGGGATATCTCTTACACTGTGATAGTGTAAAGGATTTTTGGGCAAAACCCTAATCTTACGCATAAGTTTCGACTTACGCGTAGAATACTTTACGCATAAGCATTTTTCTTACGCCTACGTTTTTCTTACGCATAAGCTAAATCTTACGCTTAACTTTTTCTACTCGTAACTTTAAACCTACGCATAAGATCCTACGCCTAAGGAATCCTACGCCTAAGCTTCCTACGCATAAGATCCTACTCGTAACCACATCCTACTCGTAACTACATCCTACTCGTAACCACATCCTACTCGTAACCATATCCTAAACGTTCAATTTTTACGCGAAATTCAAATTTTGGTTTAACTGTGAAAATTTTGGTCAAAAATTCAAATTTTTGGGCCTAAATTCAAATTTTTCGGGTCAAATTTGGCGTCAAAATTGTCATAACTCAATATTTTCATACGTCCTTAGAATTGATTTTTATAGTGAATTTCAAATTTTGGGCGAAAATTTTTAAGAACCAAGGTTACGAGTACGACTTTCAGAAACACCTCAACCGAGCTTAATCTTCATCAACCACAACTCCTTTATCGTTGAATCGATCCTACATCAACTTTATCAGATCATACCTTCATCAATGGCAACTCAACAAGACATTCATGCAGCCGGTGCCGAAAACCGACCTCCTATGTTGGCAAAAGGTGGTTATATTCAATGGACAAGTCGAATGCACCGCTACATCAAGACCAAACCTAATGGGAAACTCATGATTAAATCCATTCAGGATGGACCCTTCCAGCCTCGACAAGTTCATGTACCTGGAAATGCAGATGCAACACCCCCATCCCACCATCCTCTCATCTTCAAACTGAATCAGAATACACTGAAGAGGATCAGAAACAAGTCGATGCAGATGACATGGCAATTCATATTGTCCAACTGGGTTTACCAATAGACATCTTTGTTGCGGTAGACAGTTGTGAAACTGCTTTCGATATGTGGGAACGTGTTAGACGGCTATGTTTTGGAACAGAAATTGGTAAACAAGACATGGAGAACAAGTTGCTAACTGAATGGGAGAAGTTTACATCTACACCAGGAGAATCCATTGAATCCTACTATGGAAGGTTTTGCACTTTGATGAATGAGCTTATCAGAAACAAGTTGGCACCCAGAACAATCGTTCAAAACATCAAGTTCCTGAATAATCTTCCAGAAGAATGGGGACGATATGTCACTATTGTCAACCAAACAAAAGACCTTCATCAGGTGAACTTTGATCAACTGAATGATTTTCTGAAACAAAACCAAGCTGAAGCGAATGAAGTCAGGCAAGAAAGATTAGCAAAGAATCATGATTCATTGGCACTCATTGCAAAGACTCAAAATTCAGTGAATACACAACAACAAGCTTCATCATCTTCCAACAACAACAACTTGCAGCAATACATTCCACAACCACAACAACAATTCTATCCAGATCAACAATACCAGGAACAAGGAATCACTGATCCTGAAACTGACCCAGAAGCGACCTTGCAACAGATATTTTCTTTATTGGATAAAGCATTTAACAGTCGCATCGGTAATCAGGCGGTTCCGTATCAGGGTAATCAGTTGGGTCAGAATGTTGGAAATCAGATGGGACAGAATGTTGGGAATAGAGCAGTGGGTAATCAGAATGGCAATGTTGCAGCTCCAGTCGTTGGGAATTATGGAGATGGACATCAAGGGGGTCAGATTGTGAATCAGAATATGGGATATCAAAATGGGAATAACTGTTTTATGACTTCTGTTCAGACTGCTACCTCCGAACCTCAAAGACAAGATTCAGGATCTAGTGTCATACCAATGACAAAGCTTGAAAAGATCCAGTACATGTTGATGTTAGCAGAAAAAGAAGAGTTGGGAATTGAGTTGACTGCTGAGGAAATCAAATTCAGGTACCCAAAATGGGAAGATAACGCAAACGATAATGCAACCTCCAGTCATACAATCAATCAACATGACACAACATCAAGCGGTACTTATGACACAACTCCTGTCTACGACACATATTCACTCAATGAGGTACCAAATTCGTTTACTCATGAGAAGCCACATTCTGTGTCTCCCGAACCTTATTATGACACATATGTGGGAGAGCAAGTTAATAGCAATGTTAACTCTGAAACTCCATATATGGATCCTAATGGAGGTCAAGTGATACAGAATGGTGCTAATGATGAGGAAACACGTGCTTATTTTGAATCATTAATTAATCAATGTGGCATTGAAGTTGAGAAAGTTAGAACGGTCAATCGCGAGGTTAAGGCCGCGAATAAAAAATTGACCGCTGAGCTTGAGAGTTACAAGGAGCACGCCAAAGCCTATGAATTTCATACAAACAAAATGTCCGAATTAGAAATTGGTTATCGAGATTCTGTTTTAAAAGAACAACAATTGCAACTCAAGTATGACACACTTGATGTGAATCTGAACTTGAAAATCAAATCTTTAAACAAGGAAATTTCTGATCTAAATGACCAACTTTCTAAACAAAAAGCACTATTTTCTGATCTTGAAAAAGAGAAGAAACAGTTGATTGCTGATTTTTCAAAACGAGAAGACTCTCTTCTTGATAAAATTCTGGATAAAAATGAAACGATAAAGAAATTGGATAATTTGCTTCTTACAACGGGTCATTCCGCTAAAACAAACAAGATGCTTTCTAATCAAGCAAATCCGATTTTTCACACTTCACATAAAATGGCTCTTGGTAACTCACCTCCTTCGTTCCTCAAGAAAGCTCAGAAAGAACGGAATGTGTTGAACAATGGACAACCTTTGCATGAACCCATAATTGTTCGTGATTCTCTTGAAACGTTGGAACTAGCTGAGGAGAGTAGATCAAAAATGAAACAAAAGAATCCAGGTCTTAAACCGATTGATTATAACAAATGGAACAAAATTAATGGGATTACTTTTGTTAATCAAAAAGAAACGTCAAAGTTTTCCATCACACCAAGTGTTTCAAACAAAGTGTCAACACCAGTTTCAAAACCAGTTGTAGTTTCCAAATCTCTTTCGAAAATCGAACAAATGTCTTCAAACAATCCTTTTAACACAAGTGATACTAGAAGCATTTTAGACGATGTTAAAACTAGAATTGGGAGTCTTCAAGAGACTGTTAAAACTAAAACCACTATGACACCTAACAACTGGTTCTCTACTTTTGATATCGAACAGAGAAAGTTTTTTGAAACTCAAATTGCCCCTCAGCTGAATAACATCAACTCAAGGGTAATTCATGTTGAACAAGCACTTTTGAAAGAAACAGCTGACTTTGTCAAGGACCATAAATCCCTGGTAAAGCAAGCTAATGAATGTTTTGAACACATCAAAGTTTTGGAAAATTTGAATGATTCTCTCTTCGAAGATGTTATGACTACCGATATCATGTCCATTATCTTACAAACATATTCTGTTGAAGATCATGAAAGACTCCAGGATGAGACCTCCGAAATTGTTTCAAAATATGAAAAAGCTCTTATGAAACTTGAAAAAGAAAACGTGTCCTATTTTAAACAGCTTGATCGAAAAACAGAGGAATGCAAGTATGACAAACTGTCGTATGAGCGTGCCTACAAGGACATGCAAGAGCAAAATGATCTTTTGAGAGCTCAGCTGGGATGTCTAAAAGGAAAGGCTGTGGATACTATGTTTGCAAAACCATTGACTGAGGAGAAAACAAATGTTCCCAAACCGGTTTTCAAACCAAAAATGTCTATTTCTCAGTATCCTCCAAAAGTCAATGAGAAAAATGATTTGTCAAAAACAGTCACTCCACAGACTTTGCCTATTAAAAAGAGAATTATCAAAGCTTTTGAAAAACCAGTTTTTGATAAAGAAAAAGTGATTACACCTGGCATTTCTAAGAATAGTACACGGAATGTGACCAAAAATCCTGTTAAAGAATCTGTCGGTTCTAACAACATGGTCAACAATCACTATCTCGAAGAAGCTAGGAAAAAGGCACAGACTCGAAAAGATGGAATTCTAGGTGCAACATCTAGGGTGATGAATTCTACAAGATTTCAAGGCACTGCTAGTAGTAGTAAACCATTACCTAGGAACACTCTTCAAAAGACTAGGGATTGGCTTGCATCTAAGAGTAGTTGCGCAAACGAAAATGCTATGCCCGTAGAAAACAACACTAGGAATTCTAAGTCTTTTTCGAACAAGAATCAATTTCCAAAAGACTGTAGTGACAGAGTTAAAGCTGATGTTTTAAACAACAATATTGAATTTGTCTGTACTACATGTAAAAAATGTATCTTTTCAGCTAATCATGATGCATGTGCCTTACAATATCTCAAGAAATATAATTCTCGTGCCAAGGCACAATCCACTAAGACACCAAATAGAAACAAGCCTGTTGATAAAATGTCAAACACAAAGAAACCTACTAGGTGGATCTCTTCAGGACGTAGTTTTTCCAAAAATGAGTCTTCCGCTGCATCTGATAAGAAAACAACTCCTAGATCTTACCTTAGGTGGATTCCCACGGGAAAAGTTTTCAACACAATAGGTCTTAGATGGATTCCCACAGGAAAGATTTTTGATACTTGCTCCAACACAGATAATGGTGAAACTCATCAAGTTAAGGAAGTCAAAACCACTACAACCGTTGATAGTGATCACCCTCGCCGTGAGGAATCTTGTACTTCTAACACTGTTATTTGTGAAAACTCTTCTTCTTTGGTTGTAGGTGAATCAAATATCTCTGAACACATCTCTTCAGAGGGTTCCAATTCTGTAACATCTTCTTCATCATTCTCTCTATCTTCTATCTTTGATTTTCCATTTCTTTTATAAAACCAACAAAAGCAAAATATAAAAATATAAAATCTTTCAAAAAATTCAAAAACAATAGAAAATCAAAAATCCAAAAATATTATTCTACGACATGTCTCTTGTATAATCGATATTCTGTACGTTTCTAGAAATGTCATTCAACAATGATACGGGCATGTACAGATGCTTGAGCGAGAGTTCTTTAATTTGTTTTCTAAAACATGTCGTTTCTCAAAATTCCTTCAATAATGGCTTTCGTATACTTCAGTACGAAACCCGGACTTCAAAATAATGGCTTCTGGACACACCAGTTCAGGACCCGCGCTTCAAAGAAAGGAAAGTGCTTATCAAAATCAAAGGTTTTAAATATTTTTTCAAGCGCTATTCCTAAAACATAATGTCTTGCAGTTACTTCAGATTGCAACCCGATCTTTAAAGAAAGGAAAGTGCTACGCCAAATCGATTTTCATAAATATCGAGCACTTATCCTAAAACAAATGAAGATTATTCTTCTCGAATATCTTAAAAAGATTTTCAAAATCTTCTTCACATCTTGCGTACTATTGATTCGAAATTTTTCAAAAAGATTTTTCAAAATCTCTCACATTTAGTACCAAGATAACTCCCTCTAAACCCTTAATTGATTCTAAATTTTCTGTATGAAAAATATGCTTTCGTTAAGGGGGAGTATAAAACCAAAATTGTTCCAAAATTCATGCCAAATCAGTTTCTCCCCAAATGCTTTCCGAAAAACATATCTTTTAATCAATTGTGTTTCAAAAACATCATGGATATGCTATTTTTGAGGGGGAGAAACGTGATTAAAATGTGATCAAAAAGGTTTAATGATCGTGGTTTGAATCTCAAAAGAGCTCGACTCAGTTGAAACCAATGAATTGACGAGGAATCATGTACCATCTCAAGAAACTTTCTATGGACTTGACCAGGACGGGTAATAATTTCAAGCTAGTTCTCTAGTGATGTAAACGTGTCTCGAATCGGTCTAGTTCATTTAAAGTCGATCAATTCAAAAAGTGCGAACTCTACCCTCACTGTGCAGATTTCTGTCAAAACGATATAAGCACATGTGAAGGGGGAGTGTTTCTGAAAATACAAAACTCACGGAGTGTTTCAAACATGTTTTCTATCATAAACACTCTGAGAGATTTTCAAGAAAAATGGTTTTATGGCAACAATAGGACAGTCATGGAGTTATAAGGTGACTAAGGATAGGAAATCCGTCCTATGATCCGCCAGAGCCGGAGGGATCTACCCAAGGACATCACCAATAGTTAGTATTAGAAGTCCTTAGGAATGATTGAAAAAAGGAGTAATGTGAGAAAGGAGAAAGAAGGGGTTGAAGAATTAAAAAGAAATGTGAAGAAAGGGTGAAAAGAAATAGCCCTCCATATTCAACCTTAGGGCAGAAACCGGGTTCAATTCATCTGCTACTGGTTGTCACTAAGTTGACACTGGTATTGAAGACAAAGACGTCATGGACCCAGTGACGCACTGCACCTAACCTTCTAGCCACTCGATTCCTCTCAAAATGGATTTGTTTCATTCTCACTGGGAACCCTACATAATCTATCGACTCTCTCTTAGAGATAGTTGATATTGAAGAAGGAGACCTTCTCCCTAGTCTCTGCTCAGGAAAACCAAAATGCACTATTGAGTCTAGAGCCACGAGATTCATCAAAAGATCTCATAGGAACACTTGACATGACATCGCTTGTTGTTCATCAATAAGGGCACAAGTGATATATTCTAGAGTCCTACGCAGATCTTAGCAATCTGCCAGAACATTTATGAGAAGTTTCACATCTGTGATCTTCAGTGATTGAATGGAAATTCCTGCCAGGGTCAACATCAAACAGCCCTGACAGCAGGTCACTTCGGTAATTCCGTGGATTACGCTTAGTGTGTCTCAAACGGTCTACAGTCGTGAGGTGATGCTTCGGTGTACCTCAGCGACTCATCTGAACCGTAGATGTACTTCGGTATATCGCGTTATCTCACTTGTGGGACTCCAGTTCAGGAACGGCCTCTGTGAGAATTAGAGACGTGTTTTCACACTATGCTGTTAACACCCTCGAAATTCAAACTTGTAAGTGCCGGAATCCGCTTATTACTAACATGTTTTTATGTTTTCTTCTTATGGAAGCTCTGGAGCGGATGGATCGTGCAGACTCGCCACATGCTCATACCAACAACACATGAAAGTTCTCATCAAAATCAAAGGCAACTCAAAGTTAAAGATGATTCTTCGTCAATGTCAAAGAATCTACAAAGTGTAAAGACTCGAGAACCACATCATTGGAAACTCAAAGTCAAATAGAAGTGTGTGCATGGTGGAGAAAGGCGTGGAGACACCTAACCAACGAAGTTGACAACGGCAGACAACCACATTAACTGATCACAAAGCATGAAGGAACAAAGAATTAAGACTATTCTATATCTACTCACAAAGTTCAAGCTCAAAAAGATTAAAGACCTATTCAAGTGGAGCATCTTTTGAATGACCACCCCTTAGGGGGAGATTGTTAGCCTTGAGTATTTTTATTAGAAGTGATGGTCATTCACGATTAGGAACTTTGTAATGTGTGTTAGATATCATGATAGAATAGTCAACGGGCTCGTGGATTGGGCTAAGCTAATTGGGCATTAGTTAAGTTAAGCTAGCCTTGTCTAGTTCGTGTAACCCAAGCCCAATCCAAGTCCATGTCAAGGCCCATGGCCAAGCCTTAGGGCATCATCCTCTCTTACTATAAATACCCCTCAAGTATGTCATTTGAGGGGTATGCTTGAGTGTGTGTGTGTGTGTTTTTCCTTTGAAGCAATATAACATCTTATTGTTTTCATCTTTCTTCTCTCTACCTCTCTAAATACATACACGAATATACATCAAGTCACCAAGTTCTTCATCTTAATCTTTCTTATCTACGTTTGTGTTTGTATAACGTGGGTGTTTGTGTGATACGTGTTCTTGTTGTGATAAGGTATAAGTGATAAAGGGGTATAACAAAACTCCATATGTACCTCCATCTGAAGATGATTTAAAGAAATTGTTTGATCCTATGTTTGATGAACTTTATGATCCAAGTACTAATGAGCTGTCGATTCCTACAACAGAGGCTGCTCATATTCCTATGAATGAAGTCAATCCCTCAGTCTCAATATCTTTAAGTCAAGAAGCGCCTGCTGCTGATCCTTCAGTCTCATCAACAAATCATCATTCTTCAAATGTACATCATGGAAATGTTTCTGGCATCAATGATGAAGTTAATCCCTTTGCTACTCCTGAAGATGCTCCATTTGAAAACATATTTGCTCCTGAATCTTCATCAGAACCATCTTCTTCAGGAGACATCAACTCTGCTACTTCAGTCCCTCAACAACTACCACATGAACATCTCAGAAAATGGACTCACGATCATCCATTAGACAACATCATTGGAAATCCTTCTCGTCCGGTATCCACTCGTAAACAGCTTGCTACTGATGCCTTATGGTGCTTCTTTAACTCTGTACTCTCAAAGATCGAACCTAAAGATGTTAAAACTGCTATGAATGAAGACAGCCGGTTCAATGCCATGCAAGATGAAATTCATGAGTTTGATCGATTAGATGTATGGGAATTAGTACCAGCTCCAGATTGTGCTATGATCCTTGCTCTTAAGTGGATCTTCAAAGTAAAGCTTGATGAGCATGGTGATGTTTTGAAAAATAAGGCTAGGTTAGTAGCTAAAGGTTATCGTCAAGAAGAAGGTATAGACTTTAAGGAATCTTTTGCTCCAGTTGCTCGTATCGAGGCGATCAGAATCTTCTTGGCAAATGCTGCTAGCAAGAACATGGTTGTATATCAGATGGACGTGAAAACCGCATTTCTTAATGGAGATCTGAAAGAAGTGGTTTACGTCAGCCAGCCAGAGGGCTTTGTAAATTCAGAGCATCCTACTCATGTTTATCGCTTGAAAAAAGCCCTATATGGTTTGAAGCAAGCTCCTAGAGCATGGTATGATACGCTGTCAAAGTTTCTTCTATCTACTGGATTCAGCAAAGGAGCAGTTGATCCTACTTTGTTCACCAGAAAGTCAGGCAAACACTTAATTCACGTTCAAATTTATGTTGATGATATTATTTTTGCCTCGACCGACCCAATGGAATGTGATCGTTTTTCAAATGAAATGAGTTCAAAATTTCAAATGTCAATGATGGGACAAATGTCATTTTTCTTGGGATTACAAATTTCACAGAGTCCTGGAGGCATCTTCATAAATCAATCTAAATATGAAACTGAAATCTTAAAGAAATTTGGATTTGATTCAAGTGACCCTGTTGACACTCCCATGATTGATCGAACCAAACTAGATGAGGACCACTCAGGGATCATGGTAGACCAAATGAAATATCGTAGTATGATTGGATCCCTGATGTACCTCACAGCTAGTAGACCAGACATCTTGTTCGCTGTTTGCATGTGTGCTAGATACCAGGCTAAGCCTACTAAAAAGCACCTTGAAGCAGTTAAACGGGTCTTTCGGTATCTCCAAGGAACCATCAATATGGGACTATGGTACCCGAAGGACACCGGTATGTCACTAACGGCCTATGCAGATGCTGATCATGCAGGTTGTCAAGATACATGTCGAAGTACGTATGGAGGTGCTCAGTTCTTGGGTGATAAGCTTGTGAGCTGGTCCTCAAAGAAGCAAATGAGTACTTCTATTTCCTCTACAGAGGCTGAATACATAGCCATGTCATCTAGTTGCGCTCAAATCTTATGGATGAGATCTCAATTATCTGACTATGGCTTTGAATTCAACAAAATCCCTCTGTACTGTGATAATAAAAGTGCTATTGCTCTCTCATGCAACAACGTACAACACTCTAGAGCAAAGCACATCGACATTCGACACCATTTCATCAGGGAACAAGTGGAAAAAGGTGTGGTGGAACTCTATTTTGTGAGGTCTGAATATCAGTTAGCAGACATCTTCACCAAAGCTCTTCCAAGAGAACGTTTTGAGTTCATACTTCCACGACTAGGCTTGAAAAGCCTTCAACCAGAAACACTCAAACGTCTTCAGGAGGAAGACGAGGAGTAAAGGTCTATGCTCATCTATCTCTTGTATATATCTATTCGAAAATCAAAATACAAAATTTCAAAATCCATAAAAAAAAAAAAAAAAAAAAAAAAAAAATTTCAATTTATTATGTTTTTCTCGGTTCGATAATATCTACGGTCTTTGTGCTGTCATTCAAAGAATGACACGGGACTTTAGATGTTGTTCGAATTCTTAAAAAAAAAAAAAAAAAAAAAAAAAAAAACAAAAAAAAAAAAAAAAAAAACAACTATGGTTTATTGTCATTTCAGGCAGTAACCCGCTTCTCAAAGAAAGAACAGAGCCATGTTTTTTTCATGTTTTTCAAGATTTGAGAATTTGTTTGAACATTCATCAAAAGCCTTCTTATCAACCAAATTCCATGCTCCGATTCTATTAACATGTTATCTGCTGAAAACAAATTGTTTTGAAAAATAACTCAGACTCTATCTTTGATAATCATCTGGACTTATTTGTCAAAATATCAATCTCTCAATCAACAACCTATGTCATTGATTGAGGGGGAGAATGATTTCAATTAAATTAAAAAGTTATTTGGCATTAAAGTGTTTTCAAAAGATATTCATGCATGTTTTACCAATGGAGTTTAAAGTCTTTAAATCCGATCCTTATCAGTTAAAACGCTTTCATAATCAAGTCACAATTCTCCTTAAAAGCTTTCAAAATCAATTTAAATCTATAAGAGATCACAAATCTCAAATGATTTGATAATTGTGATCGGGGGAGAATGTGTGATTTAAATTGGATTTAAACTGATAATAAGGGAAATGGTTTTATAAGGATGAACATGCTCTCCTTCCCACATGTGACAAACGATTTCAAATTTTTCCATGCACATGTTGAGGGGGAGCATCTATCTTAAACCTATGATGTATAACGTGATCACTTATCTCAATGTGCAGGTTCCCTCTAGTATGTGCAAAACTCTTTTCAAATCTCGAGGCACATATTGAGGGGGAGCAAAATTATGAAAATCTCATCCTTCCCCAAAATGCTTTATCTACTTGTCTTGATTAGGGAAGTGATGTTGATATATTTTAGAAAATGGTAATCAAAAAAGTTAATTCTTTCTCTTACCTCCATGTGCAAAATGATTTCAAATTCTTGATGCACATGTTGAGGGGGAGTTCTCGTTCTAAAAATATCAAAAACAATTCAGGTACAAAATGTTTTGATAATATATCACAAGTATCTGGATTGATTTTCAAATGGTTTTTCAATTGGTTCCAATGGCAGATGAACAATACCAAATAGACCGACCAACTTTACTTTATGTACGGTGATATAAGGATGATAAGGTTAGGTATTGGTTCCCATGATCCGCCAGAACCGGAGGGATCTACCCAGGGACAATCCACTAGTTAGTGTAGAGTCCGTAGGTATGATGAAAAAAAGGAGAAAAATGAGAATATGGGAAGAGTGCGGACTGAGACAGAGCTAGTACTAGAATAAACCCAACAAGGTTCTAGTTATGAAGTCTCGGTAAGCACTGAAGGGGTTGAAGAATTAAAAATAATTGAATGAGAAAAGGGTGAAAACAAATAGCCCTCCATTTATTCAACCTTAGGGCAGAAACCGGGTTCAATTCATATGCTACTGATGGTAACATCGGTATTGAAGACAAGACGTCATGGACCCAGTGACGTACTGCACTTCAACTTTCCAAACCACTCAAGTTCCTCTTAAAAGGACTTGTTTCATTCTCAAGGGGGAACCGACATTATCTATCGACTTTCTCTTAGAGAATGTTGATATTGAAGAAGGAGACCCTCTCCCTAGTCTCCGGCACAGGATCCAAAAATTGCACAAATTGAGTTTAGAGCCACGAGATCATCAATAAATCTCATTAGGACACTTTCAATGAAGACTCTCTGTTTCACACAATGTGGAAAGAGAGATTATATCTTGAGTCCTACGCATTATCCTTGTGGTTTTGCCAGAACATCCGAGTAATATGTGAACATATTCACAGTGAAGATGGAAAACCTTCTGGAGCCAACATCAAACAAGCTCCTGGTAGGTGGCATGTGAGATTTATTATATAGATCAACCATGTGACAACTGAACAGAAACAATGGGGCGATTTAATCTCTTGAATCAATCCTGGTTCAGGTTATGGATTGACGGATACCTTTGAAAAACCGGTCTTTGTGCTTAAAAACTCTTTTCTTTAGCAAATCGACCGTGTACGGATACTTCAAATCAAAAGGTGTTTTATGATTGATAATTGATGTTCATTAAAAACCTTCGTTGTATTGCAAAAACAATTTCTATTGAGCAATACACGATTGTTTTTCAAATCTCTTTTTATCAATCAGTGGACTTAAATTCGCTGGTTCACTCACTCCGTGTTGTCTTCTTTGAGATGTTCCGGTTTGAGAACAGCTAGAGCAGCTGCGAAACCCTGTCAAGGAAATTCTTCGGAATTATACCTGATCACAGGCAGTACTTGTACTGATCAACGGGGAACCGTGGGCCGTGTACCTCAATTCAACGAAAGTGATCAAAGACACTTTCATGCGATTTATTGCTAACTGTTGTATGCAGGTACACCCGACGTTTGTAGCTTATCAGAATGAAGGGGTCAATCCATAGCCGCATGCTCACTTAACACATTCATCTCAAAAGAAATCATGATTAGTGCATCAATGACTCTGATATTTTCACTCCATGCTTCTGCTACGCTGCTGCCAATATCATGAATTATCGAAAGCTTCCGCTACTCTGATGAGAAGATATCATGATCCAGAATGTGAGCATGTCGGTCTGAATGTCACAACATCACAAAATTTCAACACCACAATGGATGTCTCAGAGATTTTTCATAGCTGATGATCTCAAAAGCTGGCTCAAATTTATTATCACGTGGATCAGTAAAAGACCTCCACCTTGAGTAACCAAACATGCAATGAGAAGAATCAATGACTACGAGCTTCGGAGCAAAGTACTACATCAATAATGCAAGAACAATTGTTAATGACATATCTGTTTGTATTCAATGTAATTTTTGTATATGTTTGAGGTGACCTCCCTTAGGGGGAGATTGTTAGGAATTAGAAATTCCAGGTATTAAAGAGTCGGTCACCTCAAGTATATGTAATCGTTAGAAAGCTCGTAGTCGTAGTTATTTTAAGTTAAGTAGTATTTAGTTAAGTAACACCGTGGAGGACGGACGGGTCTTTACCCACTGTATGCCTGATCCACAGCCCGTTGTGTGGCGTTTTATGTAAGACTATAAATACTCTCTACCTCCCAAGGTAGAGAGTTGGAGCTCATAATAATATCTTTCACTTTCTCTCACTAAGTTCCCTAAACCTCTAACTTTCCCTCTCTAAAATTCCACTTATATGCCCACTTTGTGTTATGGTTTGATGTGTAAGTGAAAACCAATATATTACATGTACGGGTGGGACTTTAGTCTTAATAAAGCGTCTAATGGATAGGAGTTATATGACTAGCACAAAAAACCTTTTACCACTCAAACTCCACCCCAAAAATGTGAGGTTCGCCCCTAGATCTATAGGAATTAAAGCATTCACCTTTTATGCTTCGAGAGTGTACCGGTAGTATAATAGATTCAAGAACTTGTTTTGTGATGCATTCCGAGATCGCTAGTGAGACTACATATGTGTAGTTAGGAATAACAAAATAATAAGAGGCATTAGGATAACCCTTGTTTGATACCCGTATTATAATTACTTCTTTCACATTGGTCGAGTAATTCCCCCACACCCGTGCGATGTACTCATCTTTAGTACACGATACCTCTGGTTAACCCCTCATATCCTATCATTTTCGCGGTTCTCGTGATGTTTCGGTTTTCAGGAATATCAATGAAGGGCATTGTTTACAATCCACCCCCAAATGTACACCCAAATCGCCATAGCCTACATTGTATGCACTCACTTTTAGTGCATTATTGTTATCATACTAAACCCTTAGTTTAATTATCTAGTTACTTGCATTGTTGCTAAGTCGAGTCATATCTTTTGTACACATTTTTGGGATGATTGGGACTCATGGGTAAAGTTAAATTTTATGGAGTGACTGGAAAGAACGTTAAATTCAAATTCCATTTATTACGTAATAAGGTACTCTAAGTGTTTTGATCTTTTCAATTTGGGTCAAATTACTGTTAGAGTAATAAAAACTCAAGTGTAGGGATGCTCCTATAAATCCCTTATATCTTGATGTTCTCGTAGAGGATGGTAGAGTAAAAGTGTATGAAAAAAAAATCGAAAAAAGAAAAAAAAAAAAAAAAAAAAGAGTGTTCAAAAAAAACATACGGGCTACCATCCTACATCTATCTTTATATTTATGTATGTTTGTTTCAAAGTTATCTAGAGTTTAGAGAGTCGAGTCTTGGCTTAGCAACGCCATTCTTTTCATGCTTGTAACATAAGATTTTTGACTTGCCACCACTAAACGCCTATCCAACCAAACCCTTTGTTTCCCTAACCGTAAGCCTAATGTTACAACCCTTTAAAGACCTCTTAGATAGTTGTTCCTAGGTGCTTACGCCAAAGCGATGGAGGTTTGATATAGTCTCAAGCCTATGGTAATCTATGTACTATGACCGGTTAATAAGTGTTTATCTTCCATTTCCATTTACTATATTTCATATACACCCGAGAGATGAGAGAATCCAAACACCCCTAGTGAGGTGCTAGTATATAATTTTCGTGCTTGTTATGACTATTGTGGTGCTTTTACTGGTTGTGAATTATGTTAACCAATGCTTTATGCCCCCTAACTTATAAATTGATTGACCAAAAGCACATTTGCTTGAGGACAAGCAAATACCAAGTGTAGGGATATTTGATAAGGATTTAAAACGTACACTTTTAAGAGGTCATTTAATCCCTTAATCGCCCACTTTTATATCCGTTACTCCTTAATTTCGTTCCTTTTCACTTTTTAGGTCTCTTGAAAGCAAAATGTTGGAATGATGCATATTTGGACGAAAAGGAGTGCATATATGAAGAAAATGGCTAAGTCAAGATAAAGATACTCAAGTTGCTGGAATTACACCTGACGGCGTCACAATCCAAGGGCGACGTCGTCCCTCTCCACGTAATTAAATTTGTGACGACTGATGAGTGTGTAAAAACTCATCATTTTTGGTCAAATCTGAACTACAAAACATTTAAAAACACTCAAAAATGCATCAAAATACTGAAAATATCTCAAAATTGTGTTTTATATGTTTCAGATGCAAAATTATTGAAAACAAATGAAAAATGAACAAAGTTTGCATAATTGGCAGTTTCAGTCCCCCAACTTTCAAAAATGGCAAAACAAGTCCCTGGGATTTCAAAGATTGACAGAATTTACCCCTGGACATTTTAAATTGGAAAATTAACATTTTTAGTCCTTTGGTAATTCTAACTTGTCAAAATTGGTCCTTTTGATAAATTTTGGAAAATTGCAAATTTAGTCCATCAAGTTTCAGGATTGGCAATTTTGGTCCTTAAATTATTGGAGATTGTCAAAGCCAGTCCTTGGATCATTTTCAGAATTACACATGAGGTCCCTGGATTTTCAGATTGTGCAACTTTGATCCCTAAAGTACACCTTGGACTACACTTCTTATCCTACACCCAATAACTAAACTACTTAAACCCAAGTCCAATAACTACAAGCCCACTCCCTAATAACCTGGTCCAATCCAAGCGTCCAACCCGATCCAATACCCAAACCCTAACAACCCTACCCAGTCAATTGTTAACCTCCCATCTTTTCTTCCCTGTTTTCCCGCCCAACACCCACAGAAACACACACCAAACACAAGAAAATAAAAAAACTATCACACCCACACCTTCCCTGACATAACTATTTTCCCAAAACCCTGTCAAACACGCTTCAACCCTCTTCACGTGATGCAATCCAAGCTGGCAATTCACTATCACATTCTCCCGCCAAAACTGAGTTCAACGGCTAAGATTACTTCCACTCGATCCAAGGGTTGGAAAATGGTCAGAAGAAGACGAGATGAGAGAGGGAGGAAGACATTAGTATAAATAGAAAAGCTTTGTAGCCTTTGAGTAGTAGTTAGTGAGTTTTTAGTTTTTTTTCAGTTTCAGTTTTCAGTCTAGAATGGGAAATTTCTAGTCCCATTTTTTATTTGTTATTTTACTTCCATTGTACCCTTTTAAGTTTCAATGCTATGTTAATTCAATTTCAATTGGTTTATGCAGTTTATGTTTGCTCAATTTCATTATATCTCAGTTATTTGTTTGTGTTTGGAAGTCAAAAGAGTTTGCTACAGTAATTCGAACCCATTTTGTGCTTGTTATGAATATGCAACTCAGCTTTTAAAAATTTCTTTGTGCATATTAAAACACATTTTCTGCCAATATAGGTTATGTGGAACAAAATATTAAACTAGTTGAAACAAGGGATTTACCCTGTTAGACTTTTGAGGTCTTACAATCTTTGTATTGCAAAGTTAGAGTTGATCCATTGGGAGCTGATTCAAAAGTTTTCAAAAAAAAAAAAGATTGGAGACAAAAAGTTACCTGTCACAATTTTTTTAAAACACCAGGATAGCAGCATATGCTGCGGTTCACATTGCTTTTTAACTGCTTATTTAACTTTCGAATTCTTCAAGTTTTGTTTCTACTTAATCTTTATACCAAATAGGTTATTGTTTTTAGGATTTTAGCACTTAGGATAAATTCAGGCTGCATTTATACCCCTTAGAAAACCCCTCTGTGCCATCTGTTAACCCCTTTTTTTGCAGCTACGCTCACAGCGGCCTTTTCAGCTTATTTATAAGCTGAAAATTGCTTATTCAGGCTATATACTGGGGGCAAAAGGAAGTTGGCTTGGTGATCTCAAAGTTTCCAGAAGCTCCTAACCTGTTTCTCACTCTAGCCTGTCTCAAATAAGCTCCAAAGTGGTCCCCTTGGACTGTTCGGGACTGCAAACAACAGCACCCGTGCAGCAGATCAGTTCTGGAGTTCAAGTGCTTATTTAGGTATCTCTTTCCAGCTTATTTAGACTTAGTGAGTAGTAATTAGTGTATTAGCTTAGGTTAGATTACATTTAGCTTATTTTGTGCTTATTGTTATGCTTTTACATTGCTATTTTTTCTATTTTCTTAGTCTAGGATCTCCTTAGTTTAGAACTTATGCAACTGCTTATTTACCCAATTTATCTGCTTTTCTTTTCTGTTGTTATTGTCCTTTGAGCTTGTTATTGTTGTTTGATTTGAACTTTAGCTTGTTCCTTTTTCTAAAAACTGCTTATCCATTGTTCCGTTGTCCGAAAGAAAAAAAAAAGCTAAAAAGGTGTGTTTGTTCGATTGGATGAGTACTGTCCAAAATAGCAGCCTCCTGTCCATTTTTTTATCCCATTTTCAGGTGTGTTAGAATTAGAATTAGGATCCAATTTTGTGTATACATTTAGTTTATAGATAGGGAATGATATGTTGTAGCTTATCTTTGGACTTGGTGCTTATTTGTTGCCTTCATTTAGCCTCAAAAAGCTCCTTGTGGGGCTGTTTTGCCCACTGTTACAGCGCCTACACCAACAGCAGACCTGCAACAATAGACCGAGCATCTCCTTGAGTTTATTTCCTGTCCCTTTTGCCTCTTTTAGTTATATTTAGTACTTTTTAAGTTCCCTAGGTTAGTTTTGCTTATTGCCTCCTGTTTTAGTGCTTATCGTAGTCTTTTATTGTTTGTTTTTTCGTATGTTTTAGCTTAGGTTCTCTCTAGTTAAGCTTGTTTATCCAACTGCTCATTAGCCCCTTAGAAGCCTTTAACCAAACAGCCCCTTAGAAGCCTTTAACCAAACAGCCCCTTAGTAACTAGCTATTCCAAACAGTCCCTTTGTTTTTTTGTTCACTGCTGCTGTCCCAAACAGCCCCCCCCCCTAGCGTTTGCTGTTAACTCTTCTATACAGTTAGTTTAGTATTTGTTAAGATAGCTTGCATAAGAAAAGTCCAAGAAAGAAAATAAAAGAAGCAAAAAGGAGGTAGCTGGACTCGAACCAGTGACCTCCTGTATCCCACACAACACAACAGACCCCAAGTCCATCTGCTCTACTGAGCTCTTTGTGTAAACTTTTACTTAGCTGTGATCTTAAAGGATATGTAGTGTTTAGTTTAAAAATAAAAAGCATCAAAAAGAAAGAAGCAAGTTTCGAACCTGTGTCCTCTTCCCTTTTTCCCAACCACGCTCCAACACACAACTCCACTACCAACATGCCATTGGGTCTTTTGTGTTTAAGTTTGCACCTTAATTATATTTAACCAATCTTTTAGTTTTTAGCTTAGTAACCTTTTTCCTTATTTAACAAGCTTATTTCAACAAGTACTAGTGTAGTTTTTTATTTTTCTTAGATTCAGTGATGTTTAAAGTATTTACTGTGAAATTTTCAGATTTTTCCAAAATGTTTTAGTATTTTTAATAATTTAATTAGTGTTAAATCATTTTTAATTCGTAATAAATAAAATAAAACTCAAAAAAATATTCCGCTTTTTCCTAAAATTATTTTTAGTCAATTAGGACGTAGGAAAATTGTTTTTACATTCATAGGACTTTTATTTCACAAATTTTACGTTTTTGCTTGCGCACTCGCGTAATTTTTATAAATAGCGCTCGTTTTCATTTTTAGTCACGTTTTTAGGTAATTTAAGTTTACGTTTCAATTAAAATAGTTTATTTAAGTTATTTTGTTTTATAAAATCTAGAAAAATCATTTTAAAAATAGTGATAGCGTTTATTTAATATTTTTTTATCTTTTTAATTTTCTTTAATTTGCATTTAAGCCCCTTTAATTTGTTGGCTTTTTCTGTAGTTATAATCATATCAAATCCCGTTTTTCTGTTCAAATCTCTCGATCACTATACGTTCGGTGATCCATTGCATAGCTCGCTGGGACATAACGACCCGGGGAAACACTATACTCCCCAGATCTTCATTGCATTCGTGCTTGAGCCGTTTTAAGTTTGTTACGGTCTGCCATTCACAAGTGGCAGACTTGAGTGATAAAACTTGACGATTTTGCACGGATCAAATTTTTGGCGCCGCTGCCGGGGATCGAACCCGGGTCACCCGCGTGACAGGCGGGAATACTTACCACTCAGTAGACTTTTTGCTAATTTACACCTGACGGCTTCAGGCTTTGAAGAGTAAGGGCGTCACGAAGACTTTTCTTCACAGACGGCCTAGATCCAGATTCAGACGACGTCACTACTGAAGACTGACGGCGTCACAACCACAACATGACGCCGTCCCAATGATGACTTAGCCAAGACGAAACCCTAATGACGGCGATCTGACGGCGTCCTAACTATAAGGTGACGCCGTCGCATATATAAAAATATATATAGAAATCGAATTTTCAGAATTTTAGAGAGGTAGATTTGTGGAGTAAAAACCTAAAACGATTTTGGTCCGGTTTGGACAGTATCTTAGGGTTCTCATACCCTATTTTACATCAAGATAAGTTATTTACTTCATTGATTTCATTATGTCTTCGATTGTATGTGTGTATGCTTGCATGTTTAACATGTCCGGCTAAATTTCTTGTGTGTTTGCTTAGATCTATGAAACCTAGTTATTAATTATTGATTGGTTGTCTCTTATCTTAATTTTAATTGGCTTAGGAGTGCATTAGGCCATCGTTATGTTTTTAATGCTTGAGTAATCTTTGTGAACCTTAGTTTATAGTCACTTAGCAGAATTGTAGACTAAACATCCAAAGATAACCTTAGAGTTAGTTTATGAATTTTAGAGATTTCGTAGGCCAAAACCTTATGGTAGTCTCAAAGAGTTAGGGATAAAAGCATACCCTACGACCTTAGAAAACACAACGCCTTAAGAATAAGGACGTGACAATTCAACCACCAATAAAAGATAACTAGGGAGTAATAGTATCTAGGTAGACACATTTTTAATCATCATACGAGCACACATCAATATACATAGACTACCCTTAGTTTAGATAATTAGATAGTAGAGTAATCGGTAGAAGTACCAAACCCCCAAATCCAAACCTCGAGATTTTTCCCATAGTTTTATAAAAAATATAAAAAGAGAAAAAAATAATCTTCCTCAACCTCAAACCTTAGCATAGTACATCTCTCACTGTCATTTATATTCCCCTAGAGAAGGATATCAATACCCGAGGCTTACCCAATACTACACTACAACGATTAAGTTCACTGCCTAGGGTGTTGAAAAACTTGCTCGACGAAAAAGAAGTTCCTTTGACCCCGAATGCGTTAAACGCGCATCAGGCACCTTTCACTAATGCATTTGATACAACCCTTTGGCACCTTTCACTAATGCCTTCAACACAACACTTCCATGGAGGGAGAAAAGAACTATCAACAAGATAAACTTCAGTGGTCTTGATGATGACGAAGCTTAGCAACTCATGACCTTGAGCTTTCACGTCTTCAAGAGGTGGTCATCTCGCCTTTAAGAGGAACCTAGAGAATCACACAAACATAAAACTACATAGAATGATCCTTTGGATCAGAGGTTAGAGATGTTACAATACCTAGGAGAGAGTATGTGTAAAAGTGGTAGTGACCAAGAGAGAAATGGCTCACTATTTATAGACAAAATTGTCTACTGTCCCACGGTTCCCACTGATCCCTCCCAAGAGGAATCCAGCTACTGGGTCAGCTAAGTCCGGATTTTGAGTTGCAAACCGGGTTATGGGTTATGGGTTATGAACCATGGGTTATGGGTAATGGATTATGGATACCCAACAAGATGCAATGTACCTAGAAATTGGGTTATGGATCTTGGGTCATGGGTCATGGACTTTGGGTCATGGATCATGGATAATACCCAATATGACTTCATGCATAATGTCATGCAATGGGTCATGGGTTATGGATCAAGCTCCATGGGTATGGGTTATGGACTTTAGTTTTTACCTTACAACATTTATTGTACCTAGTCAATGGATCATGGGTCATGGACTTTGGTTTTTACCCATTACAATATATACAAAATATATATGTACATTTCCATATTATGTAAATACTAGTTGTTATACATATGCATTTCTATAAGATGTAAACAATATTACTTGTTTAGTGTTTATATGAAAATGTCTTTGGTTTTATATAACTTATTTACTAAACATGTTTTGATATGGTTTTAATATGTTTAGTATAAGTGTGTTAGTAAACTATTGGCTCAAATCTTTTACGTATTTTATTTGTTTCGTTAAAATGATTTTACGTTTGTTATCGACAAAACATTAGAAGATCGTAAAATATAAATAAACGTTTTATGGTTTATTTGTATTAACACTCTCCCCCTTTTTGTTGATGACTGATCTGCGCAAAACAGTCAAGTCTAAAAGACTTAAAACAGCTTAAGCACAAATACAATAAAGATCAGAGAATACAGGGGATTCCCGGGTCGTTAAGTCCCAAGGAGACTCAATGGTGTGTTAAACAATCTCAGAAGATAGAATGATCACTAAGGATAGTGATCTGTAAAGGTTATGATTAGAAATTACACTACTGATTGATTTGGAATAGAATTGGACACAGAATTGGAAAGCACAACAATCAGATGAGAAAAACGTAAACGTAAGTTTTAGAAACTACGTATACGCACAAAATAAAAAGTGAAAACTAAAAAATAAAAGGCCTAAAAATATAAAAATGACATTTTTGGAATCCTAAAAATAAAAGAAAAATATTAGAAAAGGAAAATTATTTTTAACACAATTTAATTAATTATTATTAATTAAAAACTATTTTAACTATTTAATAAATACTCTAAAATAAAAGAAAATAGGAAATAAGGCTAGAAAAATAAACTTATGACTTTGAAAAATCTAAAATACTATAAAATTAATTTTAAAACTAAAAATATATTTTTCACACTTTTTATCTAATTATTACTAATTAATAACTATTTAAAATACACTTAAATACTAGAAAATAGAAAATAAACTTGGAAAAATAAAATTTTAACTTTGAAAAATCTAAAATATGATAAAACTAATTTTAAAACAGAAAATATATTTTTTAGACTTTTTAATTATTTATTACTATTTATTTATTAGTTATTAACTATTTATAATTATAATAAATACTAAAAAGATAGAGAAAAATCTGAAACTTTTTCTAAAAATCCTATATGATGACAGAAACCTAAGAAAAAGAGAAAAACAAGATTTGCTTATTAAAAAGTTGAAAAGAAAAATCAAAAAGCTAAAAAATCTTAAATAAACGCTATCACTATTTTTATATTGATGTTTTTATGAATTTTCTTTTTGAAAACTACTTATATACTAATAATATGAAACTTTAACAAAGACAAAAAATTTATAAAACACAAATAAGCAGATTTGAAGGCTTATTGATCCAACAGTTTTGGCTTATAAGCTTATTTGAATGAGATAAGCTCAAACAGGCTCACAAACTAAAACAGAAGCTCAAATAAGATATGAATAAGCTACAGATACTCAAATGAAGCTAATAATAACAAATAAGCACACTGAAAAGCTCAAATAAGCTAATAGGAACTTATGACTATTCTAATATCAAAACAGACTTGAGGACTTTTTCAAGACCAAAATAAGCTAAGTAAACAAACTTACAAGCTCAGAAAAAACCTTGAGTCAACAAGCTGGCTAGGTGGGGTATCCAAAAAGCCAAAACTCACAAGCTTAGGACAACTGGAGAGCTTTTACAGAGCTTGTGAAAAAGGGGTCAGATCAATGCTCAGCTTGAGCTAACTCAGTGTCAACTGAGTGATGGGACAAAATAATAACCACTAGCAGCCCTACCAAATGAGTTCCAAAGTGAAAAACAAGACTTGGGCCCTCAAGATGACCAAGTTGGCTTTCCAAAGAACCAAAGAACACAGGGTATGACCAACCAACAAGCTCAGTGCAAGCTTATGAAGTTTGACCCATTCACTGTGCACAGGACAGATTCACAGAGCAGGTACCCAAAATAAGCAGCTAAATAAGCACCAAACAAGCTGATAAACAGAGAACTAATATTTTTGTATTTTTCTTTAGCAACTAGACTATAAATCCCCAAGAGCTTTTAAACTGAAACTCACTAATGAATTCACAATGAAATTCCAAAGTTTATTCAAAAACGACCCATTGAGAATTTGACTTTTTTGACAGAAACCAAAAGTTGACCAAAGTGGATTTTGATTTGATCTTAAGCACTGATGATGTTGTTTTAAGGCATGTTAAGACTGAATATAGCAAGATTATTAACTTTTGAACACAAAATGATGATTATGGATTTGTAAAATCCAACAGTAAGCCACAGAAATAAGATCAAAGGAATTTTTGACTTTTTGCTAATGAGGACTTGATTTTATGACTGAACTAAGTTACTTAGACTTATTTAGACAGATTTCCAACAAAGTTAAGGACCAAAGAACCTTTGAATACCATAAACCAAACACACCTTAATGTTGACTGTTATGAAGTTTTTTAGAGTAAAACACAATTAGAAACCATAAGCTTGATTGCAGACCTTTAATAATCACTTATTATGACTAATGAAGCTTAAAACAACAGTCAAAACAACACCAAACTCAGAAATGATGATTATTCAATTTCAACTGTTAAATCCAAGTTTTTGTAAACTACAAATTGAGAAGTACTAGCTACTGATTTTAAAGTTTAGAAACACTTAATTATGACTAGATAACACAAAGAAACAGAAATATAAGATAGTTAACCACTACTACAGTAAAATACCAAATTTATCAAAAAGCTTACAATTGCTTCCAAGCTTGGAACTTAGAACTATGAACTGAGAACCAATCCTAAATGCTCTCCACAGAGCTCTAAACCAAGGCCATCCAAGATACACCCTGCTCCAACTTTCTTGTACCTTTCACCATGATTTTTTTATTTTTCAAGTATTTAATTGGATTTTTGGTAATTTTCTATTTTTTTCTTCTAAACTGAATTTTAGAGTTTCTAATAGCTTATAAAAGCTATATGGGAGCTTATGTGTCTTACTTTAGTCCATATAAACAACCAATAACATCATTTGAAACATTTGAGATTTCTTAAAGAAAAATTGCATAAACTGGTTTAAACTTTAAAACATGGAATTTATACTTGAAAAAGGTTTATAATACAATAATAACTTGAGATACAAAGCTTGTAAACTAAAAAGTACACTAAAATTTAAGTTAAGCTAAAAACGACATGAAAATTAAAAGACTACACTAGATACATTGATTCATTGCATCTCACTTCATCTTTATAGGCTTTTCAGACTCCCCACGTGCTTCTGATTTAATCCCACTTTATCTGAGCCCTTGGATCACTGAAACTCATCAGAACCATCCACATGGATTTTTGGCGCCAATTATTTCTTTGAGCAGGTTTGAGCTTTAATTGGAGTTAGGCTCAATCAATTAAGGTTTTTGGAGTGTAGAGGGTGAGGAGGGGACATAGTATGGGAGGAGGGTTGAAAAGAGAGGAAAACCACGACTGGTATTGGGTTTCAGTGTTGGGAGAGACAGTGTACAGTGTTGGGCGGTTTTTTGGATTATTTGACTTTCGTTGACCGTGGTATTAATAACACGGGAGAGGTCAAAATGGGGGTGGCTGGGTTCTTTTTGCAATCTGACCTGGGTCAAGGGTCAAGGGAGGGGTCAAGAGGTGTATTGGATTGGGCTTGGATATGTATTTGGATTGGGCTTGGATAATTTATAAGGTGTCCGTTTGGTATAAGTGATAAACAAGGACCAAAAGTGCAATTTTGCCAAACTTCAAGGACTGATCTTGCCATTATTCCAAACTTCTCACAAGGACCAATTATGACCAACATTGATAAAACAAGAACCCTTTTTGCATAAAATCCATTTTCAAAGGTCCAAGGACTAAATTTGTAAATTTCCAAAGTTTGAGGACCTTTCTTGCCAATTGACCAAAGAATCATTCAAGGATCATTTTAAACAACTTAGAATACTTCAGGGACCTTGAATGATAAATTTCCACATTTTTGAATTCCAGGGACTAGATTTGACAACTTTTAAAACTTGGGGGACTAAAACTGCCAATTTTGCAAACTTTATACATTTTTCATCTGATTTTGATATTTTTGCAATTAAAACACATAAAACACTGATTTGTGATATTTTGATCATTTTGATGTGTTTCTGAGTGTTTTCAGATGATTTTGCAGTTTAGATTATACAAAAATGATGAGTATTTACACACTCATCAATCCCCCACACTGAGATATTGCTAGTCCCTAGCAATGATTTGAGAAAACTTTGATGGATTTGAAAAACTCTTTACCAAAATCCATCACTTCTGGAGTAGCCAATTGTTTTGATTCAAGTAAGAACCTTGGTACAACGATAACCAGATGATTTATTGGCAAATCATAAACCATATAACGGATTTGATGTGTCTTTACCAGAAGCCGTACCCTTCTGGACTAGCCAACTCTTAGATAAATTATCAGAATTATCTTTGGTGAGCTGAATACCAATTATGGATTTTCCACTGCCTTTACCACAAGCCATAACCTTGCGGGCTAGCCAACTCATTATCTTTTGAGGATGATGGGGAGCTGAGGAACCATACAATTTTGGGCAAATTGCAAGCCATATAAACGGATTTGAGAAATCTTTACCAAGAGCCGTTTGCTCCTGGATTAGCCAATCCTTTTGTCTTACAGACATGGCGGACTGATAACCAAATGAGAAAGTGTAAAACACTTACTCCAAAAAAAAATTTTGGCCAGAAACGGGGGAATTGGGTAGATAATATATATGAAATTCGTGAGAATTCCCCCCCACACTTAGAAATGAATATTGCCCTCAATATTCAAAGTACCGGCGGTTATGCCGAAACAAAGAACGTAAAAGGGAAATACTACGGCCATTATTTAGAAGATTTTTTTTTTTTTTTTTTTTTTTTTTTTTTTTTTTTTTTTTTTTAGAAAGATTGAGAATATACAACAGTGTGGGAAAAACTCCCCCACACTAGGGTGGTAGAAAGGGGGTTAAGAAGACAGAATTATGGGTGAAAACCCATATGGTGCGTGCTAATGTTTTTGATTACCGAGTCACTAGCTTGACTCGATCCCCGCATTCATTGGTTCATGGGGAATGTTTGTAGATCCGGGACAACCACAGGGGGAATGTCCTCTCCAAAGTAATGCTTCACTCGATGACCATTCACTTTAAAATTAGGACCATCGGGTTGAGATAACTCAACGGTACCATAAGGATAAACCTTAGCGATAGTGAATGGGCCAGACCAACGGGACTTGAGCTTTCCCGAGAAAATCTTCAATCTGGAATTGAAAAGAAGGACTCGATCACCAACGTTGAAAACGCGGTTCTTGATTTTGGAGTCATGAATCTTCTTTGTCTTTTGCTTGTAGATCAAAGAGTTCTCGTAAGCTTGATCACGAAGTTCATTTAGTTCATTCATTTGAACTTTTCTATGATCACCGGCTGTCTGTATATCGAAGTTCGCATGTTTTAAGGCCCAGTATGCCTTGTGCTCTAACTCAATCGGAAGATGACATGCTTTTCCGTACACTAGCTTGTATGGAGTACACCCAATTGGTGTTTTGTAAGCTGTACGGAAGGCCCAGAGTGCGTCATCAAGCTTATCCAACCAGGATGCACGATTTTCGCCTACTGTCCTTTCAAGGATCCTTTTAAGACCACGATTTGAAACTTCCACCTGCCCACTTGTTTGGGGGTGGTATGCAGTGGAGAGACGGTGGGTAACACCATATTTTTGCATGACTCTTTCAAATTGGTCATTACAAAAATGTGTACCACGATCACTGATTATCGCTCTCGGAGTTCCAAACCTGGCAAACAGAGATTTCAAAAACTTCACAACAACTCGGGCATCATTGGTGGGTAAAGCTTTTGCTTCAACCCATTTTGACAGATAGTCAACAGCCACGAGTATGTACTTGTTACCACGAGAAGATGGAAATGGCCCCATAAAATCAATACCCCATATGTCAAATATCTCACAAACTTGAATGGCATTTTGTGGCATTTCATTCCTTTGAGATATATTACCATGACGCTGACAAGCGTCACATGTTTTGACATAATCGTGGGCATCCTTATAGATTGTGGGCCAATAGAACCCGGAATCAAACACCTTTTTGGCGGTGTAGTTTGGACTATGATGGCCCCCGGTGGGTCCAGCATGGCAAGCTGTGAGAATGTCAATAGCTTCCTGTCCATAAACACACCGTCGGATGACTTGATCCGCACAGATTTTGAACAAGAAAGGGTCGTCCCAGAAATAATGTTTAACATCTTTGAAGAATTTGTTCTTCTGCTGGGTCGACATCCCTTTCACAATGAAGTTACCCGCATGGTAATTTGCAAAGTCAGCAAACCATGGGGTGGTAGAATTTCCACAAAAAGAAACCGCATTGAGTGTTTCGAGAGGAAATGTTTCATTTATTTCCTTTTTCTCGAAAACATCTTGGTGAGGGTTTTCTAATCTGGACAGATGATCAGCAGCTAGATTCTCAGCTCCTTTTTTATCACGAATAATGATATCAAATTCTTGGAGGAGGAGAATCCAACGAAGCAATCTCGGCTTTGCATCTTGTTTTGCAAAGAGATATTTAAGAGCCGAGTGATCCGTATACACCACGCATTTGGTTAAGATTAAGTAAGGCCGAAACTTCTCAAAAGTATACACCACGGCTAATAGCTCTTTTTCTGTGGTGGTGTAATGAGTTTGAGCCTCAGTCATAGTTTTGCTTGCGTAGTGAATAGGCTGGAAATGCTTGTTTCTGCGTTGCCCTAGGACTGCACCGATAGCAAAATCACTTGCATCGCACATGAGCTCAAAAGGCAAGTCCCAGTCGGGAGCAACGAGAATGGGTGCTTCAGTAAGCTTTTTCTTCAATGTTTCAAAAGCTATGATGCACTCGGGTGAGAAGATAAAAGGAGCATCCTTTTCAAGAAGATGGGTCATAGGCCGGGCGATTTTGGAAAAATCTTGAATGAATCTACGATAGAAACCGGCATGACCTAAAAAACTCCTAATACCCTTGACGGTAGTAGGATGAGGCAGCTTAGCAATGACATCAACTTTTGCTCTATCTACCTCAATCCCGTTCTTTGAAATCTTATGGCCAAGGACAATGCCTTCTTTGACCATAAAGTGACTTTTCTCCCAGTTTAGACAAAGATTTGTGTCTTCACACCTTTGAAGCATTTTATCTAAATGGGAGAGACATGATTGAAAAGAATCCCCAATGACCGAGAAGTCATCCATAAACACTTCCATTGTTTCCCCGATCATGTCGTGGAATATGGCCATCATACATCGTTGGAACGTGCCAGGAGCATTACATAAGCCAAAAGGCATACGTTTGTAGGCAAAAGTTCCGTATGGGCAAGTGAATGTGGTCTTCTCTTGATCCTGTGGATCAATAGGGATCTGAAAGTACCCCGAGAAACCATCAAGGAAGCAATAGTACTCATTCCCTGCTAATCTCTCAAGCATCTGGTCCATGAAGGGTAGAGGAAAATGGTCTTTACGGGTGGCGTCATTCAACTTACGATAGTCAATGCAAACACGCCATCCCGTAACCAATCGAGTTGGAATTAACTCGTTATCTTCATTTGTGATAACAGTAATGCCACCCTTTTTCGGGACACAATGAATTGGGCTGACCCAAGGACTGTCTGAGATCGGGTAAATCAATCCTGCATCAAGAAGTTTGATAACCTCTTGTTTGATAACATCATGGATTTTTGGATTCACTCGTCTCTGATGTTGAACTGCTGGCTTAAAGTCATCCTCCATCAAGATTTTATGAGTACAGAACTCAGGGTTTATACCTTTTATGTCGGAGAGTTTCCAAGCAATTGCTTGCTTGTGTGACTTCAAGATTTTAATGAGAGCAGCTTTTTCATCTTTACTCAAATCTCGAGCAATAATGACGGGTAATTTATCATCACCCTCAAGGAATGCATACTCGAGATGAGGAGGTAAGTCCTTAAGCTCAACCTCAGGAAATTCTTCAGTTTTCTCAACTGACTTGACTTCCTTATTATGAAGCTTAATGGGAGGGAGAGGAAGAGAAGTGTCCAGATTTGACAATTTCTTAAGAAGAATATCTCCCTCCGGATTAATCTCATTTTGATTAATCTCAACTGGGATTGAATCACTAGGATGAGGGGTTGATGATGGATCATCATTGAGCAACTTCTCAATAAGAAGTATGTCTCCCTCAATATCAATTGGAGCGTGATCAATTTCCCAAGGAACAGAATCACTAGCCAAATATGCTTCAATCTCATCTAAGATGAAGTCACTTCCCTCAAACGGAGTGATAGAAGGAGTAGAATTGGCTATGATAGGCTGAGAAGATGTGGTGGAATCCCCACTCACAGAATTATGAGAATAACCAAGAACTTCTTGAGAGTACTCATCAGAAGCAACATCGATGATATCTATTCGGTTTACCGATTCAGAATCATAATTTGCGGAGTATCTCGAAGTTTGGTCAAGATTGAAGGTGACAGCTTCATTACCAACACGCAATGTGATTTCCTGCTCAAATACATCTATGAGAGCACGGCCCGTTCTCAGGAATCCTCGACCAACAATGAGAGGAACCCGATGATCGGCATCAAAATCAACAACAACGAAGTCAGCTGGGAAATGGAACTTTCCTACTTTCACAAATACGTCCTCAGCAATGCCAAGAGGACGGGATATGGAACGATCAGCAAGCTCGAGAGTCATGCATGTAGGAGTGAGTTCCGGAAGAGAAAGTTTCTTCCACACTGAATATGGCATAAGATTAATGCTTGCACCAAGATCTGCTAGGGCAAAGCATTCAACCATCCCTGGGAATACACAAGGTAAGAGAAATTTCCCAGGATCTCCAAGCTTTTCAGGAAGCTTCTTTAGAATAACTGCTGAGCAGTTCTCGTTAAGAGGAGTCTTAGCCATTTCAAACAGCTTTTCCTTATTGCTTAACATGTGTTTGAGAGTCGATGCGAACTTGGGCATCAGCATGATAGCATCCGCAAAGCTTATGTCAAAGTGTAACTCTTGGAAATTTTGGAAAAATTTATCCATTTGATGACTAGCTTTCTCGCGGAGCTTTTGCTCATTCAAGCGCGATGGGTAAGGAATAGAAGATTTGGATTTCTGATTCTCAACAGGAGCTACAGGAGGTTCAAAAACAACTCCTGGATTAGATTTGGGTTTCTGGACCACTTGAAGTTGGACTACCGAAGGTAGGACGTGTGCGGTACTTCGTGGGCTTGAATTATGCACTTTGTCCGTAGTATCCTTGGTAACTTGACTCATTGGCACTGGAGGAGGTGGCATTGGAGTCGTAGGTCCATTATGTTTTGGAGGCTCACTGTCCACTACCTTTGGAAGAGAAGAAGAAGAAGAAGAGGTAGTAGGAACAGCAGGTCCAGTGTATGAAACACCACTTCGGGTTGTGATCGCCTTGGCATCGCCCCTCGGGTTAGCGATCGTGTTGCTCGGTAAAGTACCTGAGCCCGAGGGTCGATCATTTAAAGACTTCTTCAGATCAGCAATCTGACTGACCAACAACCGGTTCATTTCATCTTGGGATTTCATAAACTGCTTCAGTAACTCATCAGATGATGGTCCTGGAGGAGTAATGACGGGAGGAGCTGGAGGGACAATTTGAGGTCGTATGTTTTGATTATGACCAAAATTCCCTTGATTAGGATTCATATTCCCATGAAATTGATTCCCTCGATTGAAATTGTTTTGATGAGGGTTTCCTTGATGTTGGAAACCTTGATTGGGTCCAGGATAGAAATTACCTTGGTTTTGATAACCTTGGTTCATTCTTGGTTGGTTCTGATTCCGGTTGTGATTTTGGTTAAAACCGGGTGGTGCTTGATTAGTGTTAGCACGGTAGTGTGGTTCATTTTGAGGACGGTATTGATTACCTCCTTGTTGTGAACTACCGGCTAAAGCATTTGCCTCAAAAGGACTACCATCGGTGGCAGTACAATTGTAGTAAGCATGAGGACCACCACAAGTGACACAACTCTCAACTTTCTTCACTTCAGCATGTGTTGGTGGTTGAGTGAAGGAAACTTTCTTTTGGTTAGCAAGAACCAAAGCCTGAACAATGTCTGTGAGTTTATCAATCTTAGCATCGGTGCTAGATGTACTCACGGGGGATGAAGAAGAAGAAGGTCCAGCATTAGACTGATATGTCTTAGCTCTGAAAGGACGGACTTGAGATTTGTTCTCAATGATCTGCAAGGCCTCTTTGGTGGTCTTGCTCAGGAAATTACCTCCCGCGGAGGCATTCAAAGAGTCTTGATTGGCCTGATTGAGACCATTGTAGAAAGTATCCATTTGCATTAATTCGGTAAAACCGTGATGCGGACACTTGCGAAGCAAATCTTTGTAACGATCCCATGCCTCCCCGAATGATTCATCAAATCTCTGAGAAAATTTCATTATCTCATTCTTAAGACTTGTGGTTCGGGATGGAGGATAGAACTCGTTAACAAACTTGGTGACAAGATCTTCCCATGTCTCAATAGAACGAGGAGGTTGTTTCTCAAGCCAATTCCGGGCTTGTCCCTCTAGAGAAAATGGGAACAGAAGAAGCTTGATAGCTTCTTGTGGGACATTCTTGTACTTGATGGTAGATGCTATCTTGTTAAACCATCGAATGTGTGCATGAGGATCATCCCGCTCAAAACCATAGAATTGGCTTTGGGTTACTAGATTGAGCAACCCGGTTTTGAGCTCGAAAGTGTCAGCCACGATGGCTGGAACAACAATGGCATCTCCGTAACCCTCAATGGGTGCTTGGAGAAGCTCATTCATGGGTTTGTCTTCTGCCATTTCGACAGGAGGTGGTGGTGGTAGACGTTCCTCAGTCACGGCTGAAGGAGCTGAACGTCCTCTACGTCTACGAGGAATGTTTCCAAGTTCAGAAAGTGGACTTGTAGAACTGGAAGAACGAGTGCGCATGCACTATGTATAAAAACCAATTTTCAAAACAAATGAGGCAAAACACAAGTGAACTTAACCAATAATCACAAATGAAATGGCTTCTTTGAAAAAGGTACACCAAATCACAAGTGACACAAAGGCAAGTTTTAAATCTGATGTTCGGGAACTTATTAATGGTCGCACCCCCAGTTAGGTAGTGCACTGCCTTGATTTGCGGTGGTTGATTTTTATGTATTTAATTAAGTACCACTGAAAAGACGTAGGTAAGATTTGTGCAGATGGGTTCAAAAACTTTTGGACAATATTTTTGTTATCGTTCCGTTTAACCAAATCGTATCTCTTCAAGAATCACCTTAAAAGAGAATACAAAATAGAAAACGTTCCGACTGTTTTGTTGTTTTATATTTTTTTTTGGTGTTTTAACACTTTAGGAAAAGTGTTAATGACTTTTTTGGTTTTCTTATAACTTTACAAAAACTTTTTACAAACGGTGGGTATGTGCAACAATGGATCTGAAAATGGCTAAACACACGCTAAAGCCTCCCCGGCAGCGGCGCCAAAATTTTGATCTGCGCAAAACAGTCAAGTCTAAAAGACTTAAAACAGCTTAAGCACAAATACAATAAAGATCAGAGAATACAGGGGATTCCCGGGTCGTTAAGTCCCAAGGAGACTCAATGGTGTGTTAAACAATCTCAGAAGATAGAATGATCACTAAGGATAGTGATCTGTAAAGGTTATGATTAGAAATTACACTACTGATTGATTTGGAATAGAATTGGACACAGAATTGGAAAGCACAACAATCAGATGAGAAAAACGTAAACGTAAGTTTTAGAAACTACGTATACGCACAAAATAAAAAGTGAAAACTAAAAAATAAAAGGCCTAAAAATATAAAAATGACATTTTTGGAATCCTAAAAATAAAAGAAAAATATTAGAAAAGGAAAATTATTTTTAACACAATTTAATTAATTATTATTAATTAAAAACTATTTTAACTATTTAATAAATACTCTAAAATAAAAGAAAATAGGAAATAAGGCTAGAAAAATAAACTTATGACTTTGAAAAATCTAAAATACTATAAAATTAATTTTAAAACTAAAAATATATTTTTCACACTTTTTATCTAATTATTACTAATTAATAACTATTTAAAATACACTTAAATACTAGAAAATAGAAAATAAACTTGGAAAAATAAAATTTTAACTTTGAAAAATCTAAAATATGATAAAACTAATTTTAAAACAGAAAATATATTTTTTAGACTTTTTAATTATTTATTACTATTTATTTATTAGTTATTAACTATTTATAATTATAATAAATACTAAAAAGATAGAGAAAAATCTGAAACTTTTTCTAAAAATCCTATATGATGACAGAAACCTAAGAAAAAGAGAAAAACAAGATTTGCTTATTAAAAAGTTGAAAAGAAAAATCAAAAAGCTAAAAAATCTTAAATAAACGCTATCACTATTTTTATATTGATGTTTTTATGAATTTTCTTTTTGAAAACTACTTATATACTAATAATATGAAACTTTAACAAAGACAAAAAATTTATAAAATACAAATAAGCAGATTTGAAGGCTTATTGATCCAACAGTTTTGGCTTATAAGCTTATTTGAATGAGATAAGCTCAAACAGGCTCACAAACTAAAACAGAAGCTCAAATAAGATATGAATAAGCTACAGATACTCAAATGAAGCTAATAATAACAAATAAGCACACTGAAAAGCTCAAATAAGCTAATAGGAACTTATGACTATTCTAATATCAAAACAGACTTGAGGACTTTTTCAAGACCAAAATAAGCTAAGTAAACAAACTTACAAGCTCAGAAAAAACCTTGAGTCAACAAGCTGGCTAGGTGGGGTATCCAAAAAGCCAAAACTCACAAGCTTAGGACAACTGGAGAGCTTTTACAGAGCTTGTGAAAAAGGGGTCAGATCAATGCTCAGCTTGAGCTAACTCAGTGTCAACTGAGTGATGGGACAAAATAATAACCACTAGCAGCCCTACCAAATGAGTTCCAAAGTGAAAAACAAGACTTGGGCCCTCAAGATGACCAAGTTGGCTTTCCAAAGAACCAAAGAACACAGGGTATGACCAACCAACAAGCTCAGTGCAAGCTTATGAAGTTTGACCCATTCACTGTGCACAGGACAGATTCACAGAGCAGGTACCCAAAATAAGCAGCTAAATAAGCACCAAACAAGCTGATAAACAGAGAACTATTATTTTTGTATTTTTCTTTAGCAACTAGACTATAAATCCCCAAGAGCTTTTAAACTGAAACTCACTAATGAATTCACAATGAAATTCCAAAGTTTATTCAAAAACGACCCATTGAGAATTTGACTTTTTTGACAGAAACCAAAAGTTGACCAAAGTGGATTTTGATTTGATCTTAAGCACTAATGATGTTGTTTTAAGGCATGTTAAGACTGAATATAGCAAGATTATTAACTTTTGAACACAAAATGATGATTATGGATTTGTAAAATCCAACAGTAAGCCACAGAAATAAGATCAAAGGAATTTTTGACTTTTTGCTAATGAGGACTTGATTTTATGACTGAACTAAGTTACTTAGACTTATTTAGACAGATTTCCAACAAAGTTAAGGACCAAAGAACCTTTGAATACCATAAACCAAACACACCTTAATGTTGACTGTTATGAAGTTTTTTAGAGTAAAACACAATTAGAAACCATAAGCTTGATTGCAGACCTTTAATAATCACTTATTATGACTAATGAAGCTTAAAACAACAGTCAAAACAACACCAAACTCAGAAATGATGATTATTCAATTTCAACTGTTAAATCCAAGTTTTTGTAAACTACAAATTGAGAAGTACTAGCTACTGATTTTAAAGTTTAGAAACACTTAATTATGACTAGATAACACAAAGAAACAGAAATATAAGATAGTTAACCACTACTACAGTAAAATACCAAATTTATCAAAAAGCTTACAATTGCTTCCAAGCTTGGAACTTAGAACTATGAACTGAGAACCAATCCTAAATGCTCTCCACAGAGCTCTAAACCATGGCCATCCAAGATACACCCTGCTCCAACTTTCTTGTACCTTTCACCATGATTTTTTTATTTTTCAAGTATTTAATTGGATTTTTGGTAATTTTCTATTTTTTTTCTTCTAAACTGAATTTTAGAGTTTCTAATAGCTTATAAAAGCTATATGGGAGCTTATGTGTCTTACTTTAGTCCATATAAACAACCAATAACATCATTTGAAACATTTGAGATTTCTTAAAGAAAAATTGCATAAACTGGTTTAAACTTTAAAACATGGAATTTATACTTGAAAAAGGTTTATAATACAATAATAACTTGAGATACAAAGCTTGTAAACTAAAAAGTACACTAAAATTTAAGTTAAGCTAAAAATGACATGAAAATTAAAAGACTACACTAGATACATTGATTCATTGCATCTCACTTCATCTTTATAGGCTTTTCAGACTCCCCACGTGCTTCTGATTTAATCCCACTTTATCTGAGCCCTTGGATCACTGAAACTCATCAGAACCATCCACATGGATTTTTGGCGCCAATTATTTCTTTGAGCAGGTTTGAGCTTTAATTGGAGTTAGGCTCAATCAATTAAGGTTTTTGGAGTGTAGAGGGTGAGGAGGGGACATAGTATGGGAGGAGGGTTGAAAAGAGAGGAAAACCACGACTGGTATTGGGTTTCAGTGTTGGGAGAGACAGTGTACAGTGTTGGGCGGTTTTTTGGATTATTTGACTTTCGTTGACCGTGGTATTAATAACACGGGAGAGGTCAAAATGGGGGTGGCTGGGTTCTTTTTGCAATCTGACCTGGGTCAAGGGTCAAGGGAGGGGTCAAGAGGTGTATTGGATTGGGCTTGGATATGTATTTGGATTGGACTTGGATAATTTATAAGGTGTCCGTTTGGTATAAGTGATAAACAAGGACCAAAAGTGCAATTTTGCCAAACTTCAAGGACTGATCTTGCCATTATTCCAAACTTCTCACAAGGACCAATTATGACCAACATTGATAAAACAAGAACCCTTTTTGCATAAAATCCATTTTCAAAGGTCCAAGGACTAAATTTGTAAATTTCCAAAGTTTGAGGACCTTTCTTGCCAATTGACCAAAGAATCATTCAAGGATCATTTTAAACAACTTAGAATACTTCAGGGACCTTGAATGATAAATTTCCACATTTTTGAATTCCAGGGACTAGATTTGACAACTTTTAAAACTTGGGGGACTAAAACTGCCAATTTTGCAAACTTTATACATGTTTCATCTGATTTTGATATTTTTGCAATTACACATAAAACACTGATTTGTGATATTTTGATCATTTTGATGTGTTTCTGAGTGTTTTCAGATGATTTTGCAGTTTAGATTATACAAAAATGATGAGTATTTACACACTCATCAATGACAAAAGAAAAGATTATTTTAAGAAGAGAAATAAAATTCGTACAAATTTGAATTGGAGTTTTTACTCTCTTCTCCCCTTTTTTGTCGAAACAAAAAGAGCGTCGAAAAGAAACTAACACATTGTTTTAAAAAAAACGTGTGAAAAGTAATAATATAAAAAATAGAGAGTAAGAGGAGAGAAGGATTCTCGTCTTAGCTCCCCCTTGACGGATGCTTCCCTTTGTTGAGGGCGTCAAGTAATTAGGAAGTCTAAGTGAGTGGGTTGCAATTATGTTTGCAAATGGTTTCGTCTTTAACAAAATGCTCCCCCTTGTCAAGTGCTCCCTTTTGAGGAGGACGTCAAGTAGTAAAAAAATCCTAAGTGAAAGTATTGCAAGCGATTTTGCAATTTCTTTACTTTGACGAAAAGCTCCCCCTTGTTGAGGGTGTCAAAGTCTTCATGTGTATTTTGAAAATCTACAAAACAAAGGTTAGAAAGCAAGTATATGGTGCATAATTTCCTGTAAATGAGATTCATATTAGTGATAAAATGTGCTTCTGTTGCACGGATCCCACGGATCCTTCCTGTGAGGGATCCGTTTAGGCAAAAGTGAGGGAACTGTGTACCTGCATTCTTTTGACAGCAATGTGGATGTAAAAATGTGATGTTAACATCAAAGAGAGTTATGTATCATAGCACCAAACATATTCTCATAACCATATAGCATACAACATGCAATTTCATTCAATAAAACACGAGAAATGATATACATATCTCTAAAACTAAGAGAATGACATAAGCATGTAGTACATTTTCTAATAATTCTAAGTTGTGCCGAAAACTAACAAAGAGCACCATTGTGCTTGTATTCCTAAGTTCTAAGGACGAGTAGATTTGTTGATTTGGTCAAATCGTTCAAGGAGATGATTAAACATGAAATGCAACTCATATCATACTTCTTGAACTAACCCTTGGGGTATGTTGACAATCAGAGCAATTATTGTCATGAGTAGGAGATGGAGGCATTGGAGATGGAATGTTTTGAGGTGAAATGTCGGCTGAGTATTAAGGAGGTTCCATAAAGGATGGAGCGATTTGTAGAGGTGAGTTAAGTGACGTAGGATGGGGTTCAACTAAAAATGAAGGTGATGATGTATGGGTTTGTGGTGGAGATAGGAAGGTATCCATATAATTAGGTCTTTGGGATTGGTGATTCCTTGTTTCTAAAGATGAACTATTTGATGGTAAAGGTGAGTAGAATGCGGGTGTTGGTGATGTTTCAACATCGATGTTTTGGTGTGAAGGTGGTTCCCTATTTAATGAGAATGATGGTGAATTAGAAGTCCTAGGTGGTGAGTCTTCTAAAGAGTAAAGGTTTGGATGTGAAAGAGGTGTGGTAAAGGAGTGTAGTCTAGGTTCTAGAAATGATGGCTTATGTGTTTTAGTCGAGCTAGGTGTGTTTGGTTTAGAGGGTATGGTAGTTTTTGGTGAAGATCTTTCTATCCCAAAAGGTTGAATACTAATTCTAGCAATTTTTCTAGCTTTGGTTGGTTGAGTTTGTTGAGGAGGAATTCTAGTGTTTGAGGCCTTGACGGGTGATGTCTCGGTTGAAGAAATCTCATGAACAACTTGAGCATTTTTCTTGTAGGAACCTTTGGTTAAAGAGGTTGTGCTAGAATCTTTAGTCATAGTGAAAAGTAAAGATGTAAGGGGTGTCTTAGCTACTGACTTTGAATGGTGGTTTGAGGGCATAAGCACACTTGGTTTATAAAGGATGAGATTAGGTTAGTGTATTAAATTTTAGACCACTAAGGTTTTTGGCATGCACTAAGGTCAACTATAATGTTGTTATATTCTAGGGAGTCATTTAAGGCAAGGTAAAGTGTTTAGATTACCAAAGAGAGTTTGAAATTGATGATTAGAGTGAACTTAAGCTATTCTGTAGACCTGGTTCCTACGGATCCGTAACTTTGGGGATCCGTCTAGTTAAAAACTAGGGATCCGTCCTCATGCAGTAATGAAATGGAATGATGATGTTCTATCAAGGTCTAGTACTTATATATCTTGAGTGTTTAAGTTCCTTAAGATGTCTTAAATGGTTTAGGACTCATATGTTCAACCATAAGAAGTGAGAATATCTAATGATTGTTTTTTGATAAAAAGAATGGAGTTTTCATTGCACATAAGTTCTCAAGCATGATACTAAGATTTTGAGGGTGTCAAATAATCCTAGAGATTAGATGGTAACTCAAAGGAAATTTGAAAAATTCCTTAAAAATCAAAAGAAATGAAAAGTTAGTTTTTAGCTAATTTGGAGATAAAGATGACTAAAATCAATTTGCTAAAATTGAAAGAAATATCAAACTAGGTGTTTTGAGATGAGATAAATCAATTTGCTAAACTTGTATGTAATATTTCAACATAAGCACGATAAACCCTTTTAGCCTAACCCGAGTAAAAGCCCTCTTTAGATGTTTACACTTGGTGCTTACGCTACGTCGGTGTAGTTTTGTTTCTTGTACAAGCCTATTGTTAATACAAATAAACCGTAAAAATGTTTATTAATATTTTGCGATCTCTTTGTGTTTTGTTGATAACAAATATAATGTTATCTTAAGTATAATTATAAGAATACACGTTATTTTTGTAAAGCATTTACATATAGCCATTTAAATACAAAAATGTAGTAATTAAGCATTTGTTGTAATAGTTTATTAGAATGGGTAAAAACCATAACCCATGGACCATAACCCATGGATCTTAACCCATACCCAAGTTGGCTAGATACAATGTATACTTAGATACATTGAATCTAAAGAAAACCCATGGACCAACCCATAACCCATGACCCATAACCAAAAAACCCATGGGCAAAGAGGAGCTTTCCACGGATCCCTAGGATTACACTAGACGGATCCCAAGTGGAAGGGATCCGTGGGATCCGGGGAACAGTAGAAGATTTTGCCTATAAATAGAGAGCCATTTCTTCATTCTAACTCACCCCTCTTCTTACTAAATCTCTCAAAACACTCTCATTCTTTTCTAACATATAGATCACTTGATCTAGAGAGTTGTTCTTCTTTCTTTCTATTGTGATCCTCATATAGGTCCTTCTCTAAGGCGAGATCACGAGCATTCTACAAGTCATCCAAGCAAGAGGTCCTTGATTGATTTGTCACTCCGCAAGATTTCTGTAGCGAAGATCTTGTATTTGATATTTCACATATTTGTTGTGTAATAGTCGTGTTGGTTTGGTCCACCATGCTACGGACTCGGTATTTAGGTTTGTACCGGAAAAAGTGTAAGCAACGTTGTGAAGGCTTCTCCGCCAAGTGAAGGAGTTTGTTGACATAGTGCTTGAACTCTCGAGTAGGTGACTCGGGGAGTGGAGTAGGGCAAGGAATGTGTCCTTGTAGCCGAACCACTATACATCGGTTGTGTCTTTTCTTTCCCTTCGCTTTACTTTATTTACTTGCTTTATCATTAGATCTATACTTTCTCTACATCCATAAGATCTCACATATTAACGAATCTAAAGTTTTTGAAACTAACGTAAAATCGGCAAAACTATTCAACCCCCCCTTCTAGTTTTCCACAATTGGCATCAAGAGCTAAGTTTATAAAAGTTTTAAAGTAAAATTTTATTTTAAAAACTTTTCGATCACTATGGGTTCTGAAAATTATAAGGAAGGGAAATCTATGCAACGACCACCACTACTTGAAACTAATGGTTTTATATATTGGAAAAATAGATTCGAAACATATGTGAAATCTAAAGATATTGATCTTTGGTACATTATTGTTGAAGGAGATTTTGAGGCTACCTCAAAAGATGATAAAGGAAATTTAGTTAACATACCTCATGATAAACTAACTGATGATTTAAAGAAAAAGCTTTCTAAAAATAATGAAGCAAAAATGGTTTTATATAATGCTTTACCGAAAAAGGAATTCGAAAGAATTTCTATGCTTAAAACCTCTAAAGAAATTTGGAATTCTTTAGTTGTAACACATCAAGGCAACGAACAAGTTAAAAATAATAAAATTGATTTATTTGTTCAACAATATGAACAATTTTCAATATCGGATGAGGAAACTATAGATCATTCATTTGCTAACTTTAATACTATTATTACATCTTTACAAGCACTTGATGAATCTTGTTCTAGCCGTAATCATGTTAGGAGATATCTAAGGGCACTTCCATCGAAGTGGAGATCCAAGGTGACGGCGATCGAAGAGTCAAAAGATTTGACAATCCTCACCCTCGATGAACTTATAGGCAACCTAAAAGTATACGAGCTTGTCCTTGCTAAAAATTCCGAAGCCTCAAAGGTGAAAGAGAAACACAAATCTCTTGCTCTTAAAGCCAAAAAGGCTTCAAGCGATGAAGAGAACTCCTCCTCGAGTAGTGACGACGAGGAGTACGCTATGGCGGTAAGGGACTTTTAAAAGTTCTTTAGAAGAAAGGGAAGATACGTCAAACAACCATATGACGATAAGAAAGGCTTTCGGAAAAGCAAAGAGGACGAGAAGCCAAAGGATGATCGTACTTGCTTTAAATGTGGGGACCCAAACCAGTTTATTAGTAAGTGTCCCAAACGGGATGATCAAAAGGCGTTCGTGAGCGGCACGTGGGGAATGAACGACGAGGAGGACAAAGAAATTTGTCTCATGGCAAATGACGAGGTATGTCACGAATACTATAGTAGTTCATCACTTGATGACGACTCTTTGCATAATGAATATGACAAACTATGCAACATTAGCTTAAAACTAATTAACAAAAATAAGCTTTTAAAGAGTCAAAACCAACGTTTAGATAAAGAAGTCATAGAATTAAAAGCAAAACTAAAACGTTTAGAAAAGGGTAAAATAGCAAGTGGTGAATGTGAACTTTGCGTTCAACTTCAAACACTAGTTGATCATCTAGATTCTAAAATTGCTAGAATGAGTACGAACACTTTAGATACAATATTAGATGGTGTTAAAACCGGTAACAACCAAAAAGGCTTAGGTATTCAACAACTTGATCCATCAACTAGTGAAAGTAAAGAAACAAAATTTGTTAAGGCGCTAGAAAAACCAGCCACTGTTGTGGCGGATCCCATGGATCCCCTAAAAAGGGAACCGTCTAGTGTACAGACAGGGATCCATGGATCTGCTGTAGCAAACAGTAGTAATAACGTAGCGTCTTCATCTAGAACTGATTTTGTTATCATTAATAAGAAGAAACCAACTCACGTCACCACTAGACAACCACTTCCAAAATATAATCCTACTTTTGCAAGAAACAAAGCTCCATATTTTTCAAAACCTAATTCATTTAGGAGACCTAATAACGTTTACCCGAAAAGTAATCATCAAATGGGATGGAACCCAAATATGCAAAATGGCTTTCCCTTTCAAAACTTTGCTCCATGGAATGCATACTCACCTTATCCATACATGTCTAACATGAATGGAATGTTTAACACTAATGGACCCATGAACAAATGGGGACCAAACTTTTGAGTTTATTATTGTTTTAGGTGTGCTTAAAGGTCGACCTAGACCCCAATGAATGGGTCAAGGATAGCGGGTGCAGGAGGCACATGACCGGTAATAGGGATCTATTCTCCACATATGAATCCGTAAATGGAGGTAATGTGGTGTTTGGAAATAGCAAAAGTAGAATCATCGGTAAAGGTACGATTTCTAACAAATCTCTAACCATTAACGATGTGTGTCACGTAGAAAACCTAAACTTTAACCTCTTAAGTATAGGACAAATATGTGATAAAAAGTGCAATGTACTTTTTACCGAAACCGGTAGTAAGATACTAAAAAATGGCATAACCATAGGAAGAGGAATTAGGAAACATGGAGTTTATGTCATTAAAATTGGTAATGAACCTAAAGACAAACTTTGTCTTACCTCTATGGATGATACTTCGACCTTATGGCATCAAAGATTGGGTCATGCCAATATGCGACTTCTTCAATCGCTATCATCCAAAGATCTAGTAAGAGATCTACCTAAGTTAAAATATGAACATCACTTTTGTGATGCTTGTAATGTAGGAAAACAAGCTCATTCTAGTCATAAAGCTAAAAACATGGTGTCTACAACTAGGTGTCTAGAATTACTACATATGGATTTATTTGGTCCATCCGCTATCCAAAGTTATGGAGGCAACTACAACACTTTGGTAATAGTGGATGATTACTCTAGGTATACATGGACAAAGTTTTTAAAGAACAAAACGGAAACCTTTAATTATTTGAAATATTAAGCAAAAAGATCCAAAGACAACTAGGAAGTCCTATAGTGTCCATTAGGACGGATCATGGTAGGGAATTCGATAATGAAGTGCAATTTGGAGCCTTTTGTGACGCTAATGGTATTACTCACAACTTCTCGGCTCCACGCACTCCATAATCGAATGGGGTAGTAGAAAGAAAGAATAGAACCCTACAAGAAATGAGTCAAACCATGCTTAATGAACAATCCATACGTCAAAAGTTTTGGTGTAATGCCGTTGATACTTCAACGTACATACTCAATCGAGTCTTAATTAGACCAATCTTAGGTAAAACTCCATATGAGTTACTCCGAGGCAAAAAGCCTACGTTAAATCACTTTAGAGTCTTTGGAAGCAAATGTTTTATTCGTAACACTAAAGATTACCTTACAAAATTTGATCCTAAATCAACCGAAGGTATCTTTCTAGGTTATTCGCCAAATAGCAAAGCTTACGTCATATTAAATAAATAAACATTGAAGGTAGAAGAGTCATTAAATATAAAATTTGATGAAAGTCCACCCAAACCCTCTCCACCTCTTGTCGATGACGAGATTATAGAAAGTAAAGCTATAGTAATAAAGAAAAAGATAACTGAAGAAGAAGAACCTTTAAATGATGAAGTCATAAACATTAAAGAGTCCAAAGATCATCCCGTAGATAAAGTCATAGGAAAGCTAAATGAACGAACATTAAGGTCTCAAGTTCAAAACCAAAGTAGCTTGTTTTGTTTCGTTTCAACCATAGAACCTAAGAATACACAAGAAGCCATAAAAGATTAGAGTTGGGTAATGGTTATGCAATAAGAACTAAATCAATTCGTTTCTAATGATGTTTGGACGCTTGTCCCTCCACCTAGTAATCAAACCATAATAGGAACCAAATGGGTTTATAAAAACAAATTAGATGCAAACGGAGTAGTGTTTAGGAACAAGGCTAGACTCGTTGCCCAAGGGTATAACCAACAAGAAGGAATAGACTTTGATGAGACCTATGCCCCCGTGGCTAGATTAGAGTCTATAAGAATAATTCTTGCGTATGCTTGTGCTAATGATCTAAAGCTTTATCAAATGGATGTCAAAAGTGCTTTTCTAAATGGTTTCATTAATGAAGAAGTATATGTAGCTCAACCTCTGGGCTTCATCGATTTTGAAAAACCCAAACATGTGCATAAATTAAAGAAAGCCCTTTACGGTCTTAAACAAGCTCCAAAAGCTTTGTATGATAGACTCAAGTCATTTTTAATTAAACACAACTATACCATGGGGTTAGTTGACAACACACTTTTTACTAAGAAAAGAGAGTCACATATAATCATAGTGCAAATATATGTAGATGATATTATATTCGGATCCACTTGTCAAGACATGTGTGATGATTTCTCTAAAATCATGCATGACAAGTTCGAGATGAGTATGATGGGAGAACTTAGTTTCTTTCTTGGTCTACAAATTAAACAAGTAGAAGATGGTATCTTCTTTAATCAATCTAAATACATAAAGGAGATGTTAAAGAAATTTGGTCTAGAAGAGTCGAAACCAATTAGGACACCAATGTCATCCGACACCAAACTCACAAAAGATGAAGACGGCGAATCCGTAGATAATACTAAATATCATGGCATGATAGGTAGTCTTCTCTACCTCACGGCAAGTAGGTCGGATATCATGTTTAGTGTTTGCTTATGTGCTAGGTTTCAAGAAGACCCTAAAACATCACACCTAGAAGCCGTAAAAAGGATATTTAGATACATTAAGGGTACAACACAATTAGGATTATGGTATCCTAAGGGCACGGGAGTAGAAACAATTGTATATGCAGATTCTGACCATGCAGGTGATTACGTTGATAGAAAAAGTACAAGTGGGGTATGTACTTTCATGGGATGTTGTTTAACGTCTTGGTTTTCTAAGAAACAAACGGCACTAGCAATATCAACAACTGAAGCCGAGTACGTCTCCGCCGGCAAAGCATGCCAACAAGCACTATGGATGAAACAAGCGTTAGTCGACTACGACATTCATCTAAGCGACATAGCCATCCTATGTGACAACAAAGGTGCCATCGACTTAAGCAAGAATCCGGTATTGCATTCTCGTACAAAGCATATAGAGATCCGTCATCACTTCTTAAGAGACAATGTTCAAAAGGGGAACATCTCTATTGAGAAGGTAGCATCCGAAGACAACATAGCCGACGTCCTCACCAAACCGTTGAAGCGGGAACAATTCAACCTACTTCGTCTTGGTCTTGGTATAATGGAACAAACGTCGTAACTTATTTGACTCTACAAGGTATGTAAACACTAGCCTTCTTCTTTCTGAGTCTAGGATCTCTATTTCACGCACAACTCACAAACAATACGGGAATTTTCAAAACCCAAGATAAGTTTACCACTTATAGCTTTCTTATTTTTTTTTGCAAACACATACACACTTTCAAAACCTCTTCTCAAAATGTTTTCTAAAAGGATGATACCTTCCCGTATCAATTTCACAAAATCAATTTCTCACGTCTAGGAAAAATCGCTTTTTCATTATTAATACAAAGTAAAAACCTGTTTTCATTGCATCTCATGTCTTTTGAATGCTAAAGGGGACACATAACTAATATGTGTTTTCGGGTACATTCATTTAAGCAATAATGAATTAGGAGCATTGATAACACTAAATTACGTACTTATGTACTAAATATGTGTTTTCGGGTTATCTCAATAGGATGTTTTTCTTCTAGTTTATTTTCTTTTTCTTTTTAGGGGTCGAGATAACCGCAACTCTAAATAGTTTGCATATAGGCACACACTAGGCAAAAATGTTTCCAAAAGGAAAATTTTGTGATGCCTGAATCACCAGACCCACGGATCCCAGCCTTCATGCTGGACGGATCCCTCAAGGGAAAGATCCGTGAGACAGAAGCTGTTTTTTACCTTCTATTTTTCTCACTTTGGATGAAAAATCCACATTTGTTTTATTTTTGGGAGTATGCTCTTTAATGCTTGTGTTCTCATGATCACATGCCTTAAATTCATATCTAATCATTAGATTTTAATCCACATTTTGGGTCAAGCATTCATTACAATGCTTTATTTTTCTATATATAGAATTCCCAAAATGCTTGCATAATCCATATCATCCTCACAAACACAATACACCTTGTCATCCACAAACCCTTTAGATGAATCACCTAGTACAAACAATCATCTTCATGATACCCAAACCTTTGTATTACCACCATCCAAAATACCACAATCAAACTCTAGGATATCCACACGGATTAGTATCCGATCTTGTTGTTTAGCAAAACCAACCTGAAATGGTTCATCCTCAACAAATAACTCACCACAAAATGCTTCCATTATAGCACCTCCTTCATCACCAATAAGTACACCAACGTCATCACCAAATCATTCACCACCTAAAATCACTCTTTTGGAACTTCTTACGACTCCAACAAGATCTCCACAACCAAAGCAAAAAGAATTAGCCTTTTTGACACCTCCAACTTCTCCAAACACAATATTCAATGATCTTGAAACATCACCACCTTTAGCTCCCATTAAACTACAAGAAAATCTAGGTTCTTTTCCACCATCACTTCCAATCATTCCGGACTTTGATCCGTATTTTCCTATTTTTCCACCACATTTTCCGCGTAACTCAAATCAAAACAACCCGGAAAACTTTCGCACTCATTACCCACATCACCTACATTGTGAACATTGCCAATCCACTAGGGAAATCGCAATAGAAGTTAGGGAAGAAATGCGTTTCATACTCAACCTCATCCTTGATCGCATCAATACCATCACTCATCAAAACCTCCACCCATAATCTTATGCAAGCATGGAAGGAATCACTACTACTATTTTCTATTTTTAGTACTTTTTCTTTTGAAGTCATTTTCAAGAACAAGTCTTGCTCTTATTTTTACATGCTTGTAGGTGGCATAAATACCACTACAATTTGTTATTTTATTACAAGGCCTCGTTTACATACCTTGGCTCCAAATCTTGATTCTCGGCAATCACAAGAATATTTAAGCATGTTACTAACCTTTCTTTTTGTAGGATCTTTATTTTTTCTTCACTTGACGCCCCAAACTAGGGGGAGCTACCGTCAAGGGGGAGTTAGCGATACGTGGCCTAATTTTTCCACACTTTTATGTTTATTTCCTCCAAGGGTTAACTTTTTGTTTCGACAAAAAGGGGGAGAAGAAGTAAAACTTAGGGGCTTTCAAAAATTACATCTATTCTTAAGTTTTACTCATCATAACATTATGTTTTGTCATCAACAAAAAGGGGGAGATTGTTAATACAAATAAACCATAAAAACGTTTATTAATATTTTGCGATCTCTTTGTGTTTTGTTGATAACAAATATAATGTTATCTTAAGTATAATTATAAGAATACATGTTATTTTTGTAAAGCATTTACATATATCCATTTAAATACAAAAATGTTGTAATTAAGCATTTGTTGTAATAGTTTATTAGGATGGGTAAAAACCATAACCCATGGATCTTAACCCATACCCAAGTTGGCTAGATACAATGTATACTTAGATACATTGAATCTAAAGAAAACCCATAGACCAACCCATAACCCATGACCCATAACCAAAAAACCCATGGGCAAATAGGAGCGTTCCACGGATCCCTAGGATTACACTAGACGGATCCCAAGTGGAAGGGATCCGTGGGATCCGGGGAACAGTAGAAGATTTTGCCTATAAAAAGAGATCCATTTCTTCATTCTAACTTACCCCTCTTCTTACTAAATCTCTCAAACACTCTCATTCTTTTCTAACATATAGATCACTTGATCTAGAGAGTTGTTCTTCTTTCTTTCTATTGTGATCCTCATATAGGTCCTTCTCTAAGTCGAGATCACGAGCATTCTACAAGTCATCCAAGCAAGGGGTCCTTGATTGATTTGTCACTCCGCAAGATTTCTGTAGCGAAGATCTTGTATTTGATATTTCACATATTTGTTGTGTAATAGTCGTGTTGGTTTGGTCCACCGTGCTACGGACTCGGTATTTAGCTTTGTACCGGAAAAAGTGTAAGCAACGTTGTGAAGGCTTCTCTGCCAAGTGAAGGAGTTTGTTGACATAGTGCTTGAACTCTCGAGTAGGTGAATCGGGGAGTGGAGTAGGGCAAGGAAGGTGTCCTTGTAGCCGAACCACTATACATCGGTTGTGTCTTTTCTTTCCCTTCGCTTTACTTTATTTACTTGCTTTATCATTAGATCTATATTTTCTCTACATCCATAAGATCTCACATATTAACGAATCTAAAGTTTTTGAAACTAACGTAAAATCAGCAAAACTATTCAACCCCCCCCCTTCTAGTTTTCCACACCTATGGTAACATTTAGATCATGACTAAGCAATATGAGTGTACTATTCCTTAATACTATCCATCACTAAATAAATTGAGTGTTGAGTGAATTATACATCCGTTCCTTTTCGTGAGGTGCTTAGCCATGTTATCATGCGAGAAAATCCATAGGGTATTGTCAAACATCTCGGTTTTTCACCTCTTAAAAGCTTAAAACGATGAATATTATCTCGTACTTGTACTTGGTAGATTTGCATCATATTTTTATTAATCATATTTCATGCACCATGTGGGATTTAGTTTTCTTAATTTCTAGATTTGCTTGAGGGCAAGCAAACCCTTAAGTGTGGGGGAGTTTGCACTCATTTTTTGCTTTTTTAAAAAAAAATCAAAAATCAAAAAAAAAAATCAAAATCAAAAAAATCAAAAATAAAAAAAAAAAAAACAAATTTTCAAAAATTTTCTTTTTGTTTTGTCATTTAGGTATGTATTTAATTTTTCTTTTCTTAGATTTGCTTGAGGGCAATCAAGTTTAAGTGTGGGGGAATTTGATAACGCTCAAATTGTGCATGTTTTTAGTAGCGTTATCCATGCTTTTATGTATGTTATTTAGTTATAATCATATGATTTTGATGCTTAATCGTATAAAAGTGTGTATGCTAGTTCATTTGTAGCCAAGTACAGGAAAGTGGAGGAAAAGACGGAAAAAGAAGTAAAATACGAAGATTTCTCCATGTACGAAGAATTCCTGACAAAAGTAAGACTTGTGGAGTATATTCGAGAAGATAAAGGCATCAAGATAGTGGTCCAAAGACTCAAGAATAAAGTTCAAGAAGGAAAACGAGAAAGAAATGAAGAAAAGAAGCTAAAACGAAGAAATATTGGAAGCCTCGTTGTTCCCGACACACCTTCACCATTTTGGCCATATCTTTTGCATACGGACTCCGTTTGACCCCCCGTTCACGGCCACCGAAAGCTAAGAGAAAGATATAAAACTTTGGCTCTTGTAATGGTCTGTCAAATGGCTCCAACCGATCGGTTGGAGCCCGTAACCGAAACGGTTGTTGTAGTCGAATTTGCTACAACTCCATCATGAAGCTTCTACCTCATTCCATTTGGTTCCAGGTTCTTCCTACATGTATTCTAGGTCCTTCTAAGCTCCTTGGAGGCCAAGTTGAGCATTGATGACCCTAGGCCTTGGAGGTAGTATAAATAGGAGTCATTTCTATATGTTTTCATCATCCCACAATACAAATAACACATAGAAAACTTCCCCCTCGCCATAGGGACGAATTTTCTACCTTTCTTATCACTCTCAAAATGCTAGAATACTCTCCATTTCCAGAAGTAGTGCTCAAGTGCTAGAGAAAGTGTTCGGGAATACTATTTCGATTGGTTAGAAGTTGTAGTTGATTGGAGGCTTGAAGGTTGCTATAATCCTTCATCATTACCTATTGTAATCTCACTTTGGTAATTTACTTTTACTTTTCAAGATGTTTATTATTGATATGATTGTTGAGACTTTGTGATTGATTGAAATAATCATGAAGTAGTTTTGTTTATACTTGTTTGGAATGATGTAGATATTGATATGGAGTGTTTGGTATTTGCAATATAGTTATATGATTTTGCTTATGACTTTGTTTGAATTATAACATGTCTAAATAACTTGTTGATGAATCATAACCGGATTTGTTCCAAATGTTAATGCGCATATATGTTTGGTATTTCATAATTGACAACTATGAATAAACATGTTAAATAGACTTGTAATGATTGATTCAAGAGTACGGATCGAAAGTGCTCTTATGAAAAAATTGGTAAAAATCATATTTCTAACAAATGGTTTATAATGGCTTGGTTTATAATAATATAAAAAGGCCGAAAGGATGTGTTAGTCTAAACCATGATATATGCAATTTCATGATATTACCCATTGAATTGGAATTGTATGAACTTTGATTTTGTTTGCTATTGCTTTAATATCTACCCGATACTTCCACTCACTCCGTTGATATTGATACTAGTTCCAAACAAGTAGTTTTAATTATATTGATTGCATTCTTGTTTAATTTGCTTAATCATCATTTTAGCATTTCTTGTTGCTTATGGTATTTTGGAACGTGACAACCATTTACCACTTTCGTGTTGCTTGCTTATTGTTACATAGATTCTTCACAATTGAAAACACCCAAATCCTAGTGAACGACCTCGGCTTACCAACCAAAACTAACTACATACGAAAGGGTCATACTTGCCCATGTGTTCTTAGATTAATTCAGTAATCCTTGTTATAAATTTAAAACTAGTAGTCGCGAGACACATCACTCATCTAAGGTCAATTTTTCTAAAAGACCCAATGGTTTTTCAAATATACCAACTCATCAGTTGAATTTTGAGCCTACATACAATATGAAACCTGAGATTAGAAAGTCTAGTATGACTTCTAAGTTGCCTGCTAAGCTGAATGATTTTGTGGTTGATAGTAATTTAAGATATGGATTGGAAAAATATCTCAGTTATGCTAAGCTAGGTTCTATCAAGTATTGTTTTGCTACTACTCTAAATAATTTTGTTGAACATGAAACTCATAATGATGTTGTTAAAGATAATAATTAGGTTAAAGCAATGAATAGTGAAATAGAAGCTTTGAATATAAATAATACTTAGACTATCACTGATTTGTCTGCTGGTAGAAAACCAATAGGTTCTAAGTGAATTTACAAAATAAAATACAAATTTTTTGGTGAGATTGATAGATACAAAGCTAGATTGGTTTCTAAGGTATATAGTCAAAGAGAGGGCATAGATTATGATGAAACTTTCAGTCATGTTGTTAAAACATTTTCAATTAGCTGTCTTATCAGTCTTGTTGTTTGTTATAATTGGCCATTATATCAACTTGATGTGAATAATGTTTTCTTAAATGGTGATTTTATGTGAGGATGTGTATATGACTATGCCTTTAAGGTTTGATAATAAAGATTATAGCCAAGTGTATAATTTGAACAATCATTGTATGGCTTAAAGCAAGCCCCAATTCAATGGAATGCAAAGTTGATAACTGCCTTAGTTGGGCATGGTTTTGAACAAAGAAAACATGAATATTTTGTATACATTAAGCAAGCTGGTAATGTTCTTATTGTTGGTATATGTGGATGATATTGTGATAACATGTAATGATCATAAAGAGATTGATTCTTTTAAGTCTTTTTTGAGCAGTAAGTTCACCATAAGAGATTTGGGATTGTTGAAATACTTTTTGGGAATTGATATTTTGGAAAATGAAAATGGTGTTTTGTGTGACCTAAAGAAAATATTGTTTGGATTTGCTACTTGGGTTTGGGTTACTTGAAGCTAAACCACTAACCATTTCATTGCCAAAAATTATGTTTTGAGTTTTCAAGAAACTCAAACTAACAAGTTTTTTGAAAAATATAAGTGAATATCAAAAGTTGGTTGGTAGACTCATTTATCTGACCCATACAAGGCCAAATATATCATATGTTGTGCATTGTCTCAGCCAACATATGCATTCACCTTTGTAGTCTCTCTTAAAGATTGCATTAAGAATTTTGAGATGCTTAAAAAATGCACCATGTATTGGAATTCAAATATTTTAAACCAATTATTTAAACTTAAAGTATACACAGATTCAGACTAGGCTAATGTCCTAAGATAAGGAAATCAGATTCTGGATTCTATGTGTTTTTTTTTAAGAATTCACTTATTTCATGAAAAAGTAAGAAACAAGTAAATGTTTCTAGGTATTTTGTTGGAGCAGTATATAAATGTATGGCAACAACTTGTGAAATTATCTGGATTTCTAACTTGTTGCGAAGTTTGAATGTAAAATGTTTTTATATAGTAAGTCTTTTTATGGACAGTTGTTTAGCAATTCAAATAGCTGCAAACCCTGTTTTTCATGAAGAAACCAAATATTTTGAACTTGATGTTCATGTTGTTAAAAAGAAGGTTTCAACTGGATTCATTTCAACTGAAAAGGTTCACGCCTCTGAGCAAATAGCAGATGTGTTTACAAAATCTCTTGAAACTATTCAACACAACAAGTTGTGCAAAAAATTGATTTGTTGTATATGTTTTCAAAATAGTTTTTAGTTTTGGCTATTGTTTAGTTTGAGAGTAGGTGTTAAATAAAAGATCAATCATGTAAAATAGTCAATGATTTTATTGGTTTGGTTATTTTTGTGTTTGTTTTTTGTATTTGGTTATTTACAGAAACTAAGTTTGTCATTATCTAAAAGATGCAAGGTTTGGTTCTAGTTGCGAAGATTAGAAGTTTAGGGGCTAAAGTATAAATCTTGGCTATAAAAGAAAAATGTTTCACCTAGGGTTTTCATAATGGTGTTGATATACACACCACATTTTTTGATTATTTCACCACTAAATCACACCAACGATGCATACAATACAACACTGCTATGCATGATTGATGGTGAACACATCACTTTAAATGATGTGCATACGACCTCCCTTTTCATAACTCATTTGCTTTTTACTTTTGATAACTATTTATGTTTCTTTACTCTATATCTTCTTTACATAAAACTTTAATCAATATTTTTATTTGATCAAGTCTTTCTAAATGTTTGAATTTTTGGAGTGTTTGTATTGAGGTTGATATGATCTTCATAAATGGGACTATCCTTTTTTTTATGTAAATATCCTCTATTTAAAGAATATAATCAATTAAAAATTCATTAACAATATTAAAAGGTGGTTGTTTGAGTGATTCTTGTCGTTGATTCATATCATTTTACAATTTTGACCCAACTAATTGATGGACAATGAAAACCCCATAGGTTATTATCTTTCATTAATCATATATTTATAGTGTTAATACATAAACCCTAAAAGCCATAAACTCACACATCAGACTTTGGCCTATTTATTATTCATCTAATACTCCCCTGCAATCCGAGCGGCAAAATCACGAAAGCTCAGATTGGAGTACAAACGAGAAACATTAATTATTAAAAAACAAAATTAAAACTAAAGATAGTTATCTTGATGAATAATCAAGACTTTGATAAGTAACCAATCGAGTAATCCGAAAGAGAAAATGATTTGGTTTATGAATGCCTGCTTATTCTAAGCGCGTGGCCATGCGTCCTTGTGAGTTATGACTACGATTTCGATTCCGGTATGCTTTTCTTCGGAATTTATTTATGAAGTCACGACCGCTGATCTTGTCAAACACTTGGTTGCAATTGTTGTTGTTGTTGTTTTTTTTTTTTAGCACCGATAAACAGCAGTTGCTAGGATTTTACGGGGTGGCATTGAGGCGGCAGCTAAGGTAGCCAACCACGTCCGAGGATTAGACCTATAGCTCTAATACCATGTAAGATTGAAATATAATTTTATTGATTGAATGCATTATATATGAGATAACATATGTATTTATACTAAATACATAACTAGTTATAATGCCTGTGCACGCACGGGGCTCAGAGATAAAATTTAAATAAAGTATTAATTTTGTTATTAAGTTTTCGACAAAAATCTTTCAAGAACATATAAGCTAATAGATAACTAACAACACATCAATTTAAAAGAAAAAGTAGTTATGATCTTTTGGACCGTACCTCAATCATGCATATGAAGACTGCATATTAACTCCAAGATCTCGCTGCAAGAAAGGGCATGTAGTTGGGAGGTTGATCAATCGCAAGCAATTTTCTTCATAATAAACGTTTCTTATATTTTGTTCTCTTATTTTCCATTGTAATAGTTGTATAGACTTTCATTGCTACCGATTTTCTCATCATATCCGTCATCAACAATCTTCACTCCTTGTGCTTCTTGCAGCATTTCTTAATGATTACTATCATCATTACTCCCCCTTTGCGTATACGTTGAACCCTTCCTCTTTCACTTTACCCCCAAAAATCTCATTCTAGTCGAGTTAACTGAATGAACAATCAACTTTTGTCGATACGTTTGTTCACAAAATGGAAGCACTTTATGCGCTTTATCTGTACATTGGCGAATGTTTTACGACATCTAGGTACATGAGTTGTTTCATTAGCGGTTATCTAATCATGAAAATTAAAAAATATGGCAGTGGCCACATAAAAGGATATTCTTTCAACATAACATTATACTCCTGTATAATCTGGGTTTATGGTTGACAAAACTCAAACCTAAATTATTTTATTAACTATTAAGTTTAATACATCTATACATGAAAAGTTTAAATGCTCTTTATTAACTATTAAAGGTATATAATCCTGATGGGTACCATTTGTAGTATCTCGTTTAGACAGACATTGCAGTTACATTTAAACCAGTAACAAAATCGTTACTTTTTAGATTTCGGAAACTCTATATATTGATGTTCCATACTTTCTTGATCTTTTCTTGAACCTGGTATCAGAAAGATGTGTTAACAATAGCACATCGAAACTATGTTAAGCATTATGTTTAACCACAAAGTACAATGAATCCTATTATTATGTTGCAAATTGTGAATATACATAACTCGAGATTGCATCAACCAGAAAAAAAGTATAAAATTAAAAAACATAACCTTACATGCATTTGCAGATGGAATTGTGGGACTTTCATTTATATCTTCATGTGAAATGTGCACCAGTGGCTGTAAAGAAAGACCTTCAAGAGCCTTTCACATCCGATGACCATCGACTACATGGCTACATCTGGCACAACTAATCCAAAAAGATCTAAAACAGTGGTTGATTGTTCAAAAAAAATCGCACCTTAATTGGTTGCAATAACTCATGCCTTTACCTCATAGTGATCGCAGTGGCAACGACAAACACCCCTACAATCAATTCAATCAAACACTAAAACTGATTGTTAACCATTTAATCCCATTTTCAAATACCCATTACAAATCATGAAAAGTAAAATCAAACACTATTCTCCTAAAAACAGCACCCCAATTATTTGTAATGCCACAAATCTTTTTAGGCTTATTAAATAATGCAAAAGAGAACAAAGCCAAATTCAATAATTATAAGATCACTATAATACTTATACTAAACGACTGTTTTTGGACACCTATAAAAGTAACTTTAGTTAACATTTCTATATAAATCCATGTTTTAAATGTAAGAAACTTGATCTTAAATAAACTATATAACCATCAAATAGTTATTATCAACAAAATTATAATAGGCAGTGATAACTATGGTTGAACACTAAGAATCTCCATCATTAGAAAGCATTTGATAAATGACCACTCAATATGCACCAAATGACAGTAAATATTATAAATCAATGTGGAGATTCTTTAATATCGACTTCTCGTTTGGATTAAAAGAGGTAAAGGGAAAATGACTTAAAATTGCAACCAAAAATTTCCTTTTATCAGTAAATGCAATTAAATATATTTGATACCATTTGACTTAGCCATGTTTCAACTTGATACCAATTTATGCATCAAAAAACTATTAGTAAAACTTAGTTGTAATTTTTTTGTAAAAATGGTTTCACTTTATTGCATAAACAGACATGGTGCTTAGGATTGCTTGAAATGCTTATATGCACTTATGCGCTTAGTAAAGTGTAAACTACACAATATAAATGAAATCATTTTGGGTGATATAACAGATGTAAATGATGGTGTGAACAATATTGTGTTAGAAATAAAGAGAAAACTTAGGGGAGAGTAGAGATTGGTAGAACCCTTATAAGATATCTAATTTGAACTAATATCTGTAAGATAAATGTTGAAAAGTAGCCAAATCTAAGGTTACCTGAGTGGGTACAATTGCGTAATGTTTGTCTTCATCATCATCCACTCCCTAAAAACATAGTGGTTTCATAGACAAGTTAGTGGGGAACTAATAAACAAAAACATAGACTTCCTTTTTCTTTGACTTTCACAACTCCTTTGCTTGGTCAGCAAGACCTGTGAATTTGCAAACGGGACAGGTGTTCTTCACAGTCAACCCCTTTTTGACGCATCTCATGCCCACAATCTAGCACCCCGATTTGTTCCTCATCATCATAATTGGTCTGTACAACAACAGAAATCACCATAAATTATCAAACCATTTGAACCAAGCTTGTAAAAAAGTGGATTATTTGCAATATTAATGTACTTTTTCATTCATCTCATTTTAGTCAATCTTTTTGAGTCCACTAATAAGAACTATTTGGTTAGACAATGACTGACACAAAGCACAAATGCATATTTCAATGTCTCCAATGTACAGAAAAAAGTACCACGAACAAACAATAAAATGATAAATGAATAAGTAAACTTATATTTAACAATATGCGAAGTGGACTCTTCATTTTTATGTTAAATATTGAAATACCTGACAAATCAGGCAATAAAGTTATTGATCAACGCAACACGCATCTTCAGATTCATAAGATTTTGGATGTTGCAAACACTCTTGTTTTGAGATGTTGAAGAATGAAGTCATCTGACAAGGCTGAACAAATGGACACTGCCAATCTAATCTCCAAGTGCAAGAAGCTCCTGTATACAACATAAAAAGTTGCAAGAATCACATAAAATCCAAACACCCTTACTGAAGTAAAAATAAAAGGTTGCTTATTAGAGGGTGTTTGGGTAAGCTTATGCATTCTAAAATCCCGAATACAATAGATTAAAGCTTCTAGCCTAATTCCTTCAAAAAAGAGTTGTAATCCTTTTGAAATAAGCTCACCCAGACTCCTTTAAAATGATTTAAAAAATAATAATAAAATAAAAAGTAAAAAAACCTTTTCTTTCTAAGTTAAAATAAGCTATTATGCATTTAAAACAAACTTGCCCTAACAACCAATAAGTTGAGTACACTACTTCAAATTAGCCACCCTGCACGTTCATCACATTTTTTCAAGTGGATAGTTATGAAGATCCACCTAAATAATATACTACACAAGTCCATATCTGCATATGAATCAGTGCCTTTTGTCTCTTTAGATTTTGAATTGGCACCACCCCCGGGTATGCTGTTAGTCATACTCGAAATCATAATTCCTGATGCATTCATGGTAGAATAATCTTATTTGGTATAAATTGAATCTTCTTCTATTTCAACCCATTGCCCAGACTCATGTTTATGCTTCCACAAATCCATGAACATCAAGCATGCACTCCTGTTGTATCAGAAAGAGTCAAGTTTGCATGCAAATGGTAATAGACATATACACATAATCATCAATCCAAAAGAGTTATGCAAAGAAGCTGCTTACATTAGCCGTGATGCACCAGAGCATTCAGCAAATGATAACAAATTTGACACATGGTCAACTTCAAATCCAGCAGCCACAACACGTGCAAAAGCCATGCCTTCTTCTTTCTTTACATTCTATATTATCTTATGGTAAAAGACATTTTCCGACTTTGGCAGAAAAATTATGTATGTGAATTGAAAGCATCTACATATAGCAAACATGGAGTAGTTTCAGAAACTATACTACAGTACAGAAACAAAAGCTTACATCTTCAGATGATGAGTCATCGGTGTCTTCTTCACTACTTGACTCTGGGTTTTGAACCACGGGAGCTGCTTTCTTAGACACAAACTATTATCATTATAAACATCAAGGCATACTCAGAAATGATCATCAAACATATGAATATTTAATCAGGTTATGATTGAATAGTCACGTATAACATAGACAAACCTAAAATAAAAACCACAATATTTGGTACAGTTTTGTCACCATTTTATATTCTTTGTGCATTATAGAATAGCAGGAAACAAACTTAAAGGAAACTCTATTACTGATGACGACACATCAAATATACATAACCAAGAATCGGCATACATATCATCCAACTAACCATATTCATACAAATCTGAGCCAAAAGTTATGCTACGAATCCAATCCTAATTCCGAGACAACACAATTTCTAAATAATACAGTAGAGAAAAAAACATCACAAACGATAATACTATCTACAACATGCTCATACTTTTAGTTTGGTATGTGCGCCTAATTAACTTGGTCTCATAAAATACTAATTGCTGAATGATACCATCTAACACACCTAAATTATCAATGAAACAACAAAAACATATATCCGCATCTCAATTACCTTACAAAAAAAAAACCACAAAAACATAAACCCACATCTCAATTACCGAAAAAAAACACAAACCCTAAATCTATTATCCAACTTGCTGATATAAATTGAAAAAATACCTTTGATTAACCAAAAATCACCCTTTACCATTGTGATCGCCATTTGAACAAACATAAAACGGTTTTTTAGATCACCATATGTGCTCACGATTGGTGGTGGTCGGGTTTTCTGGTCGCAATATGTTTTTTTTGGGGTTTTCTGGTGCACACGATTGGGTGAGGTCAGGTCTTATGATGGGTAGATAGGTTTGGTATTGTTTACATTCAGGTCCAATACGTGTTATGGTTGTGAAGGTTTCTGCTACTGTTGATGAGAGTGATGAGATTAGGATCTTGTTTGTTGGGTTGTTGGTTTTTTGTTGTTGGTTTTGAGACATACTGTTTTGCATTGTTGGATACCTTTTTTTTATCCAAAATTTTTTCAGGCTTCGTGGGCACCTCTCAACAGAATCAAAACAGAGAAAAATTATAACTAAAACTATTTTCTTGGGCACATTTTTTTGAACAGTTTCATGATAAAAATTGGCATGAAGCATAGTCAATGGGATTTTTCAATTGGACAAATTAGACAATATGGAACATACAATTCATACGACTGAGCTCAGTGTATGATCTACCAGGCAAAGGTTTTAGCTATGCTGGAATTTTTTCCGTTTATAATATACATCAAAATCAATGAATCTGTATAAGTGTATCAACATCAAGCTCCAAACATCAAAACCACAAGAACATATATAAACCCCTAAATCCCTAAATCGAAACAATCATCATCAAAATCATCATCTAAACCCGTAAATCTACCAAAACCTAATTAATACTAAAATATATGTAATACTAATTCATAACATATATTATATAGTTGAACATTACAAATTCATATATAATTCATAAATCAACAAATTCCAGCCGTCGATTCATACCTTTATGAATTGAAGGATTTGTGCCTTGTGAAATATGTTCTTCGTCCGTGAAATATGTCTTGTGTTTTGTGTTTTGCCTTTTGGTTTTTATGATTTTAGGTTTTCGTTCTGTGGATGTAGTGATAAGGTTCTGAACCTTATTTCCGGTTTGGTTTTTTAAGAAGTTACAGTTGCAACCTTGATAATTAAACAATTCATTTTTAACCCATGTGTTTGTACATTTTTTTAATAAATCAGTTGTGTTGGACGTTTTTGTTTAATGTTGACCAAATTGGATTCAATTTTGACTTTTAATTGCCCAATCATGTCATTCGATTTTGCTTATGTGGCAAAATTGAGCTTTCTTATTGGTCCTGATAAAGAATGAGTTTTCAAAGTTACTCCGAAATGATGTAATTCCTTTATTATATAAAATATTTTAATAATAAATTACCAACCCTAAATCTAATGGGCCTAAACCACTATTTGGTTTGGACCAACTAACATATCTAACACTAATGCGAGAACGATTGATGACATGAGTTTCATCTAAAATATAGTCGCAACTGGCTGACATTCGTATTGGATTTGTGATCCATACGACCTCTCCATCTTACATAATCTTAAACTAGCAGACTCTTAGGCTAGGCACAATAAGGCATCCAACCGATTGGGTTGTCTCGGTTGCATTGGGTTGTCCTTGTTGTGAGCATTTGGGTTGTTGTCGGTCGAGAGCCAAAAGGGCTGCACAGACAATAGATTATGATACTCGGTTGTAGGGATGAGCACGGTACCGGTCCCGTACCGATCCCGTACCGAATTAGTGGTACCTATTTTTTCCCGAGCATAAATTGGTGGTACCGGTACCGTACCGAACGGGATTCGGATACCGGTACCGGGATCGGTACCGGGAAATCGGGTTTTCCCCGCTTTTTTTCGGGAATTTCCCGATTTGGTACCGGTCCCGTACCGAATTAGTGGTCCCGATTTTTTTTCACCTTATTTCGTAGTCTCGGTACCGTACCGTAATTCAAGAATCAGTACCGTTCCGGTTCGGTTCCGGGATTCGGTTCGAAATGCTCATCTCTACTCGGTTGCATGTGAGGTTATAAGGGAAAAAAAAAAAAAAAAAAAAAAAAAAAGCAACTTAGTTAACTTATCAAACTTATATCACCTTAGAGTGATCATAACTATAATAAAAAGAATACAATTACAAATAAATTGATTAAGCTTTAAGATGTATTAAGAAACCCTGATTTGGATTTAAGCTGCTCCATATTTTTTCTGTATGAAAATAAGATGATGATGGTTGTATTTTTGAGAACTGTGATGAATAAAGATTAGGTTTATCTTTCTTCTTACAAATATTTAATTTTGGGAAGGTTTCTTTTGTATATGTTGGGCTTGGGTTCATCTTATGATATTGGGTTGTTTGACCGTTTTTATGATACTCGGTTATAAAAAGACGGTTTTTTTTTTTCTTTAAATAAATAAAGATAAAAAAATGTCAGCCGCTTTGCTGTGGCTAAAAAGTCGTCTGTAAGTTGCAGGAGAGACAAAGCTAATGTGACATAAAAAATGAAGGTTGCTGAAAGTTGTTATTGGGGGTAGCTTTAATTTAACGAGCTCATGAGATAAAACATAACTTAGCTACAGATGAAGCGTCGTCGCACCCTTCAGCTGATGACGCGGAGCCACAGTAAGTAAAGCCGTGCATGTATAATTTTCTTTTGTTGGTGAATGTGCTGGTTGTGTTTCTAACATTGCGCTGGTAATCATTCGCAGGATGGAGCAGGTTATAGAATCACCCCCTAAGGCGAGTCCGATACAGTCAGCGCATTCTGAGCCGCAAAGCCAGGATAATGAAAACCAATCTGATGCGGATGCGCCCATTGAGCATTTGGTTGAAGAATTGGTGCAGGTCTCCGCACAACAGGCTGCACTAATTGTGAAGCTTAAAGACCGAGTATCTGGTGGGGAGGACCTAAGTTCCCAAAAAGACCAAACAATAGCTTTGTTGGAGGCGCAACTGGCAGGTACCCGGGCACAGCTGGATAGCGCCCATGCAGAGGCAAAGGATCTGAGCGCGTACGCTCAAAAACAGGTCGAGGACAAAATGGCGCTAATGTGCCAAATAAACAAAGAGCGTGCTGATGCTGCCAGGTACAAGTCTGCGTGCTGCTGGGCATTGAAACATCTAGAACAGGGTAAGGACAAAATGTTTGCGCAGTTGGGGGAGCTTGGGGATACTGTGAGCTGGTCCTTGGAGGTGCAGGAGGCAAAGCTGCGTAAGCTAAGCATCGAGTATGACGAGGAGTTGTATCCGCAGCTTATGTCTATGATAGCAGAGCGCAGGTGGCTCATAGGCCACGGTCTCCGCCTAGCTGCCCTTAGTACCCTGGAATCGCCAGAGGTGGTTAATGCCTTCGGGGAGGTAGTGCAGTGCGCTCTGGAGCGTGGTAAATCAGAAGCAATTGAAAAGCTCCACGAGGCAGAACTGTTGAAGGCGCCGCTGGATAAGGTACCTGAGTATGATTCTGAGTCATATGATCACTTGGTCGCTGCCATGCAGAGAATGAAAGACTTGGAGCTACCAATGATATCGGAGCTTGAGCGCGATCAAGATTATCCAATAAATGTGATTATGACAGGGTTGACCTTGGCGCGTCATCGTACTGAGGATGTCGAAGCACAGCCGGACTATTATTTGAAGCCCCATGAGTCTCAGCTACAAGTACCTGTGTTTGCGCGTCCTAGGGATAGTCAGAATCCATTTGCTTTGGAAAAAGAGGTACCTTTGCAGGAGGTCTTGGAAGCGCATGCGACCCGTCTTACTAAAAAAGAAGGCATTGCAGGTAAAGCAATTTTGTGTGGGGTTGGTGTGGCCCACTTGCCAAGGTCGGATGGGGTGCCAGTAAGCGTGGCCACTGTATCGCGTCAGGATGCAGATATGTTGAAGGATGTTAGCGGAGCCAAAGAAGCAACGAGTCACGTTGGTACTTCTGCACTTAAGCGCTGTAGTAGCTGGTAGTTGACATGTTTAATATCTTTTGTAATAACTCGTAGTTATGAATAAGAGTCTCTTTTTTGCTGTGGATACTATTAAGACGTGTAATGTAAACGTATATGTTTGTCTTTGCGTGAAAGATGTATTTGTTGCCGAAGAAACAAACGTGTAAGCCAATGCGAATGTAGGAAATGCATAATCATGTATGAAGATCATAGTATACTTGGAAAATAATTCTAAGTACTTTATCATAATCGTGTATGTTATAGTTCACAGCGTACTGTAAATATCTCATTAAGGAATCAAGTGTCTTGGTTCCTAAGTTGTTAAACGTGCACGTGTGCGTTGCTGCGCAACCATCGTGGGATGCGCACATATCTTATTCCAACGTCTTGAGAACAAGGTGTTTAACAAGGATGCGTGATCCAGTGTTGATGGGTTTGCAACCCTCTTACTCAACAAGTTAGTTAGTAGGTTAACTTATCCTTTTACCATCGTGGGTTTATTCGTAGTGCATGCACGCCATCGTGGGCAAGAAATAAAAAAGCGTTAAGACATACAGTATATGGAGATAACAACTTAAAATGTGTCGCGGAGTTAGCTAGAAACCGCGGCATTTTATTGATACTTGCAAGTTTTTGTTTGAGACATACCAAAGAAAACAATAAGTATGAAAAAATAAAAAATGAATACATGAATGTTTATTGAGCACTGAAAGTGTAGAGCGTCAGTGCGCTGTACCGTAGCTGTTCTTTACAGGTAGCACCTCTTGAGGTTGTCGATGTTCCATGTGCGCGGTAGGTCACGACCATCCAAGCCTCGTAGCCTGTACGCGCCTGTGCCTATTGCTTCAGTAACCTCATAAGGTCCTTCCCACTTTGGTCCAAGCTTGCCTGTATCTTCTGCGTGGCTCGCCTCATTGGCACGGTAGACAAAGTCGCCTGGTCTGAATGAAACACTGCGCACCTTGGCATCATAGTATCCTTTCATTTTTTACTTCGACTTTGCCTCCCGTATGGCTGCGCGTTCGCGTCTTTCTTCCAGTAGATCCAAGTCGACACGTCTTTCATCATTGTTTGTTGTTACATTGATCTCCGCGGTGCGGATAGTTGGCATGCCGATCTCAGTTGGTATAACGGCTTCTGTCCCGTAGACTAGAGAGAAGGGGGTGTCCCCCGTGCTGGTTTTTATCGAGGTGCGGTGAGCCCACAAGACATGCGAAAGCTCCTCTACCCACCTTCCTTTGTGCCTGTCCAGGCGCGCTTTTATCCCTTCGCCCAGGCTTCGATTTGCGCGCTCTACTAAGCCATTGGTTTGTGGGTGTGTAACTGACGCGAAGTGTTGGGTGATGTTTAACTTTTCGCACCAATCTTTGAAGGGGTTGTCGCAGAATTGTTTCCCGTTATCCGAGATGATTTCTCCAGGTAATCCGAAGCGGCATACTATGTTGTCCCAGACAAAGCGTTTCACCTGGTTGCCGGTAATTGTCGCCACTGCTTTTGCCTCGATCCACTTGGTGAAGTAGTCTATAGCTACTATGAGAAACTTAAGACCGCCTGCTGCTATTGGAAAAGGACCTGCGATATCAATGCCCCATTTGTAGAATGGTCATGGCGCCGTGATTGGCGTTAGCTCGTGCTGTGGTTGGCGCGGAACGGGTCTGTGGACTTGGCAATCATTGCACTTCCTTATTAAGTCCCGCGCATCTTTATGCATGGTTGGCCAGTAGTATCCCGATCGCATGGCGCGTGCTACAACGGACCGTGGTCCTGCGTGCATGCTACATGAACCTTCATGAATTTCTCGCAGCACGTAATTTGCTTGTAGGGGCCGACGCAGCGGAGCCATGGTTGGAAGAAAGAACGTCGATACAGTATGTTGTCGCGCAATTCGAATCTCTGCGCTGTGCGCCGTATTCTGCGAGCTTCTGTCTGTTCTTGGGGTAATGTACCTTTGCTTAAGAATTCCGTAATCGGTGTCATCCATGTAGGACCATCCTCCTCTATGACTGCGGAGACTTCCATCTCCGATATTGATTTGCTTTTCAGTGTTTCCACCAGCACTTGCTTTGATAAGTGTGCGAAGCTTGTCGAGGCGATCTTGCTCAGTGCATCTGCCTTGCGATTTTCTCCTCTAGGGACTTGCTTGATAGTAAATATGTCAAAGCCTTTGATCAGTGTCTTAGTCTTCTCAAGATACTGAATCATATTCTCTTCTTTGGCCACGTATTCACCCAACACGTGGTTGGCCACTAGACGGGAGTCCACATTTGCTTCCAAGTTACGTACACCCATTCGAGCCGTAATGCGTAGTCCAGCGATTAGTGCTTCATATTCTGCCTCATTGTTTGTCGAGGTAAATTCAAAACGCAGTGCGTAAGTGAATTCCATTCCCTCTGGGTTTGTGAGAATAAGGCCAGCTCCTGACCCGTCCACGCATGAGGACCCGTCTGTAAACAAAATCCATGGATCTTGTAGTTCCTTTTCGCTTGGTGTAGGTACCTCGTCAGTATCTGGCTTCTCGATGATGAAATCTGCCAGAACCTGTCCTTTTATTGCGGTACGTGGTCTGTAAGAGATGTTATGTTCGCCTAGCAACACACTCCACTTCTGGAGTCGTCCTGACGCATCGGGTTTGGAGATGATCTGCTTGATGGCTTGATCTGTGATGACCGCTATCGGGTGCGCTTGGAAGTACCGGCGCAGTCGCTTGGCGGCAAACACTAATGCCAAGACCAACTTTTCCATGGCACTGTAGTTCATCTCCGTCTTTTTGAGCGCTTTGCTGACAAAATAGATAGGGGTTTGCACCGAGTCCCTATCTGTTAGTAGCACTGCGCTGACTGCCCCATGAGTTGCTGATAAATACATGATCAGCTCTTCCCCTGGTCGGGGTGCCACGAGTGTTGGGAGCGCTGCTAGATGCTGTTTGAGTGTAGTGAAGGCTTCTTCCGCCTCCGTCGTCCACCGAAAGTCACCCTTTTTTATACACTTCTTGAGTGTTTTGAAGAGAGGCAATGACTTTTCTGCTGATTTAGACAGGAACCTGTTGAGGCCGGCCAGTTTTCCGTTGAGGGATTGGACTTCCTTCAGCGTGCGTGGTGAGGGAAGTTCTATTACCGCCTTTGTCTTTTCTGGACAAGGTTTTATGCCATCAGGTTCTATCAGGTATCCTAAGAACATGCCTTCAGTAGCGCCGAAGGTGCATTTCTTAGGATTTAGCTTCATGTTGATCTCTCGTAGAGTCTTGAATGTTTCTTCTATGTCGCGCACAAGTTCAACTTCAGTATGGCTTTTTATGACCAGGTCATCCACATAGACTTCCATGTTGCGGCCCACCTGTTTTTCAAAGGCATTGTCTACTAACCGCTGATAGGTGGCACCCGCATTCTTCAAGCCAAATGGCATTTTTGTGTAACAGTAAACGCCTTGGCTTGTGTGGAAAGCTGTCTTTTCATCGTCTTCTTTAGCCATTTGTATCTGGTGATATCCCTTGTACGCGTCAAGAAAGCACTTTAACGGGTATCCACACAAGGACTCTATTTTCCAGTCTATCTCCGGTAATGGATAGCAGTCCTGCGGGCATGCTTTGTTAAGGTCGGTGAAGTCTACACACATTCGCCAGCTACCGTCGCTTTTTTTGACCATTAATGGATTAGAAAGCCAGTCGTGGTAATAGACTTCACGCATAATTCCCGCATTTACCAGTTTCTGTACCTCTGCCAGAATTGCCTGCGCCCTCTCTGGGGCTTGGCCACGCTTCTTCTGGCGTATCGGTGAGTACCCTTGTCGGATTCTAAGTTTATGCTCTGTGATCGAGCGTGGTACTCCAGTCATGTGTTTTGGCTCCCACGCGAAAATATCCACGTTCTTTTGTAGGAGCGCGCACACAGCTGCTTTGCCGTTGTCCGACAACGACCCTCCAATGGTTATTTCCTGTTCTGGGTATTCTGGGTGAATTGCGACCTTCAAGTTGGGGACTTTGGCCGCGCACTGTTTCGGGATCGGTTCCATTTCGCATGTAACCGTGTTACATTCTCTGTTTGGTACCATGGCATTGTAAAGAGTAACAATGCCCCCTTCTACCGGGAATTTAAGCATCCCGTGCGCTGTTGATGGTACCGCGCGCATGGCTGATATCCCGGGTCTCCCAATAATGCCATTGTATGGCGAGGGAGATTTGATCACCATGAAATCCATCCAGGTTGTCGTAGAGTGCTCTGCGTTGCCGACGCTGACTAGTAATCGCAGTTGCCCCATGGGCCATATCTTTTCACCCGTGAAACCAGTGAGTGCCGTGTTGACCGGGTTTAACTGACTGCGTATTTCAGGTCGTAGTCTTTTAAAGCAATGTTCATACATGATATTTGCCGATGCACCACCATCAATGTACATGCGGTGTATGTCGTGACCACCCGCACTAATTTCAATGGTGAGGGGCTCTGCCGCTGCGTTGTCCGCAGTTAGAGTAGGGAAAGAGATCTCGCTTCTTCGGGAAAACTCCTGGCTGACCTTTTGTCTAGTGGTTCGTTGCCACGTCTGTATCATGTAGATTGTGTCGGCCTTATCTTTGGGTGTCTCCTTCTTGCTTCCATTCTTTTGTTTATATCTTCCCTCTTTAATGTTTTTAACTAAGTGGTCCAGTCTGCCCTCTTTGACCATCTTGTCGATGAGTTGGCGCAGCTGGACGCACTCGTTAGTGGTGTGACCCTTTTGCGCGTGGTAGTCACAGTATCCATTCCCAGTGCGCCGATCTTCTGGTGTACGCATCTGCGGTGGTCTCGGGAAATTCGCACCTTCCGCTGCGAGTATTTCCTTTGGTGTTTTGATCAGGGGAGTATACCTGTCATTATCTCTGCCGCTCCTCTGGCTGCGATAGCTCCTATTGCGGTTACTACCTCGGTCGTTCGATTGCCTCCCAGGTTGTTCCTGTGGCCGGTAGCTCGAGTGACTCTTTTTGCTATCCGCCGCGGCGGCTTCTCCCTGGACAAAGGACCGAGTGCGCTTCATGAGTTCATCAAAGGTCTCCGGGATCTTGTCGTTCAACCGCTTGATGAGTTCTGGATTATTAATCCCATTCATGAAGCCCGAAATCTTCAGTACCTCAGGACATGCCTTAACTTGCATGCATTCATCTTTAAAACGTTCCATGAATGCGCTCGTAGATTCTCCTTGGTGCTGCTTTACCCTGGCGAGTTCAACAGGATTTTTAGCGCACTTTTTTCGTTGAGTAAAATTTAGGCGGAACGCCTTTCTCAACTCCTCAAAACCATTTATGCTCCTTCTTGGGAGTTTGTTGAACCAGTTCCGCGCACTTCCCACTAGTGTGGAATTAAACATGTGGCACCACACTGGTTGTGGCCAGTTCTCAATGGTCGCGGCTGATTCAAAGATTTTTAGGTGATCGTCTGGATCACCTGTTCCATCATAGGTCTTGACATTCGTAGGCATGCGCCTTTTCTTGTTCTCAGAGAAATCACTGATGCGTCTGGTGAACGCATCCACTTTCTGACGGCGCCACGGGAGAGACATGTCTTCCTCTTGGCTATCGCGTCTGCTCCTAGACTTCCAATGTCCTGTATCACTATCCTCGTTGTCCGAGGAGTTATCAGAAGATGAATTTTCCTTCTTACGGCGTTTGCGCCGGCTATTCTCAGAGTCTGAATTGTAGTCCGGATCTGAAGGGCTCTCACTTGGGGAATACCTTCGCCCTAGTCTGTCATGTACTTTACGGCTGCCCAGTCTGGCATAGACACTGGTACGCCGTTCTTCTCTATCACTATCACTCAAGTGTTGTGAGTGAGATGTCTCATCACCCTCGATTCTCCTCCCGATTCTGTTGAATACTGGGGGTTTATGACCGCTTCCTCTACGCTTTTCTTTCTGGTGGCGCAGTGGAGAAGTATCATATTCCGAATCAAAATTGAGTCGGGCTTTCAAGTTCCGACCTGATCTATTCTTCTCTTCCTCTTGCATGAGGGCAGTTAATGTTTCGTAGTTTTGGGATACGAAAACTTCAGGTGTTAATTCCGGCGCTACCCCCTCGAGAGTGAGTGCGTTTGTTTCTGCCGCTATACCCTTATCCCGGCTTGGTGCCTCCGGTACCTTTGTCAGGTCAGTTTCTAGCACCGATTGGAAGGGAGTAGTAAAGACGGTGCGCAGTGGGTCTACTCCACTCGTGGTGGTTGTAGTGGCTTGGGTTGTTCCCGAGTGCGGTTCCACCAGAGGGAAGATCAAGTCTTGACCGGATCCCTTATTTTTAGCAGCGCTGGTTGTCCCAGAGGTCTGCTTAGGGGTTAGTCCACTCTGCGACTTCTTCCCCATGAGGTCTGACTGCGATCGCTGATTACCGTGTTTTGTCATTCTAGTGTCGGTTCTTAGTGTAAGGTCCCACGGATGGCGCCACTTGTTGATACAAAAGTTGGACGTTCCTGATTTGGAGCTCCGGTTCTCGTACCAATTGAGAATTGATGCTTGAGACCTGCGCACTAAGAGACAAGAAACACCGTTAGGCTTACCGTGGGATTGTTTCCCACGATTATCCTCCGGCGTGAGAGTAAGTAATCGGTTTAGGGTTTAAGGAGTTTTAGGGTTATGAGATCGTACCTTAAACAAGGGATATAATTCCCTTTATATACGCACGGAATCCTTGTTGGTTCCGTGTTCCCCAACCTTCGGCGTATCCCGCCTAAATCGGTTGGGAATTATTATCTTCATATTTTAGAAGATATCGGATATCTATTCCGTAAATAGATATGGGTTTGGGCTTTCGTGAGCCCAAACGTGTATTGATATTGGCCCAGTTCGTACCGGGCTTGAAAGTAGTGGACTGTAGTCGGGTTCATGACCCGACTCCAGACTATACGTCATCAGTAGTCATACGTCATTGCAATCAGTGTGTACTACATCGACGTTATATCAACTTATCATGGAAAACTTCACTTTTGATGCCAAAAATTCAAAGTATAGCAACTTCGACCAATTTACTTATCTAGCTACCTTCTAAATCACAGTATGCATTATCCGTTAGAACATTGTAAACCCCGTAGATATAACTTTATTGATGACCATTATTTATAATGGTAAAACCCTAATGTCCAAAACCCACAAACAGGGCTTGGGCTTAATTATCCACTAATACTCCCCCGCAGTTTGAGCGACGAAATCGCGAGATCTCGAACTGGAGTAGTAAACTAAGAAAACAAAATAAAACAATAACCAAAATAAAACGGGATAACCCAAAGCATCCCCTATTCTAATTTTTTTGTTTACGGATAACCAAAGTATCCGAAGGATAAACCAAAGTATCCGAAAGATAAACCAAAGTATCCCAAACAGTCGTCTCGGGAATAAGAACCCTAGATTCGACACCAACAAAAGTCGTCTCGAGAATAAGAACCCTATATTCAACACCAACAAAAATCGTCTCAAAAATTAATACCCTTGATTCGACATAAAACAAAAACAAACAATTAAATAACTTTAACATATAAAGCAAACAAGGAACACCTTCATAACTTTTTTTTTTTCGTCGTCGTCTAGACGTCAAGTCGTCAAAAGAGGAACAAAAAAACTCATCTATATCGGAGAACCTTCGTTTGTTTATTAATTATGCACGCTCGCCAAGAACCATAGTGATATCTATGTATTTTGTTGTCTTCCAATAATAAAGATGAATGCCGTTTTTTTTTTTTTTTTTTTTGAATTTGACGGGACGGCCTATGGAGGCGACTCAACATAGCCACCTAAATATGAGGATCAGATCCGCCCCGATACTATATTAGAACATTATAAACCCGTAAATATAACTTTATTGATAACCATTATTTATAATGATAAAACCCTAATTATCTACTAATATTATCATCTATCAAGTTTAGATAAAAATATCACTTCCACCATATTCTCTTTTTTCTTTTGTTTTCTGCTTTTTTTCCAAAGTAGTTTCGTATCAAAACAAGTGAGACCATATAGTTTATGTACAATAATCTTTTCTTTTCTTTTTTCATTTTCTTTTGATGTAGCAAGTAACATTACAAGATACAGAGAACAGATGATAAATACACCCAAAATACGAAAACCAATAAGATTCATAAAGTCAAAGCATAAAGCATAGAGTCAAAGTCAAACTCTTGTATCTAGTCTAGTCATGGATGATGGAGTGTAACAAAATCGAAGCCTCATCCGCAGGTGGAGCTGTAGCCGGAGCTGGAACCGTGTCCTCTGCATTTGATACAAAATCAAGAAATGATTAAATCAGTTATACTAGTTTAATAGCTAAGACCAAGTAGAGCTTGTATAAGCCCAATTAATTCTAAGCTCATATTTGCGGCCACTACTTACTTCATTTAGTAAGAGAGAAATTTGAGGTTGTTTAAAAACAAGAAGCGAACCAAAGAACAGGTGCTCAAGATTATTAATTCTACTGTCCGCCTTAAGCTTTTAACTTTCAAATTTAAGCACACTAGTAGTGTGGAGAGGCTGATCTTTGAATGGAAGTTGCCTAAATCATTGATCAAGAACTGGTCAAAGTAGTCCAAGTTTTTAGCCTAGTCAATTCGTTTTATGTTTTGTATTTTTATTCGGCTATACTAGATCGACGTTTTTTTTAGGATTGGCATGTTAATCCTATATCTTTAGTGGTTCGAAGCACAAATGATGTGTTTGCGGTGTGATAGTGAATATGATACTTTGTCATTTGCATGAACAAATTGTCTTGATTAATATACTTTTTTACCAGGGTAAAACCCTTTAAGCATAAAAAAAAAATAAAGAAAAACAAACTAAGTAGAGATCCGTCGAGAATAAAACCTAAATCAAAAAGGATGAAAAATATAACTACATATTTGAGATGCATCAACTTGAATTAGATGCGTCTATAGTCATTTTGATGCATCCCAATTACTTTGGGAAATGATTTTGACATAAAAACAATGCAAAGTAGTACTTGCAACAAATTTGACTCGCAGAAGACGAAAAGTACATAAGATTCATCTAAGTTGATAATTAGATGCGTCTATAGTCATTTTGATGCATCCCAATTACTTTGGGAAATGATTTTGACATAAAAACAATGCAAAGTAGTACTTGCAACAAATTTGACTCGCAGAAGACGAAAAGTACATAAGATTCATCTAAGTTGATAAAATGCATCTAGTACAAGCAGGGACGGAGCTAGGGGGTTTCCGCGGGTGCCCGGGAACCCCATGAATTATTTCTATATAGTGTTAATTTTTGAAAAAAAACACTGATTTTTTCTAAATGCATTTTAAATACACCCGGTCCTTCGAAATGTGTTTCAAGTATTACGATTCAAAATATTTTGTGCACCCGGTCATATTTGGTCCTGGATCCGTCCTTGAGTACAAGTATATGCATCTAACTTTGCTAATAAATATATTAGTGTGCATCTAAAAAATAAAAAATACGTCTAATTCAAGTCTCGATGCATCTTTAACATGTGATTACAGTTAATTTAACACCTCCTCATTTTAAGATTTCTTTCCATTTGATCCCAAGTCCTCAAAAATATGCTAAAAAATATTAGCACTTGCTCACAAAAATAGCTAAAATACATCTTTATTCAAGAAGTTCAATGAACAGTGTCTTCATTTGCATATAGATTTACAAAAAAACAATCTCAAATCCCTTTCATAAGTCAAACCCATAATCCACAATAGCTTAAACAAAGTCCAAAATAAAGTTTGACAAAAGAACCGAAGGACGTAGGCAAGAGGAACGCCGAGTGTACCCGTAATTAAACAATAGGTCATGGATTAAAGTACGTGGATTAAAGTATCGTCACATATATATCACGTAATAAAATTTGCCTTTTAAAAAATATAATTAAGAAATCATACCTGAAAGAGTTCTAGGCAACTTAGCCACAATATTATCAACCACCTCATCACCACCATCTTCCACCACCTCTCCACCATCCTTATCCACCACCTCACCACCACAAGCATTATCATTACTACTAAAAATACCCGAAATCAAATTATTAATAACTCCACCACCATTCTCTCCATGAGGGACATGGTCAGAGCCCGAATCGCTAGTTTTATCCGATTCGGGCTCAAAAACATGCTCATGTGGCTCACTTGCTCTAGGACTAACCAAATTAGTAATAAGTTGATTAAACAAACCACCACCTTTATTAGGACTAGGGCTAGGACTAAGACTATCTTTTTCTTCTTCATATTTAACACCATTTATCATTTCATCACCACTATATTCCTCAATCATCACCATCCCACTTGGCTTTTTCTCAAGTCTTCCAATCTTACCATTGTCATCTTCTCTTCCTCTTTTGTTACTACCAAGACTAATCCTCTCATCATCAAACACACCACCCTCCATCCTTAATAAAACACAAAAAAATCACTTAGATTAACGCTAATAAAACAAGAACAACTAGGAAAATATATGTTGTGTTTTTGGTAAGTACTCCGTATATAGTTATGAGTGGTGCCTTGGAGTAATATAACGGTGTGAAGATGTGTGCATGGTGACACGTGCTATGCAGGTGTTGTCCCCTAAAGATGCTTCACCCAAAGTAAATGTGACACGTTGTGATGCTAAGTGCAAGGTGGTCGGTCGGTTCGTTGAATAGATAATGGGATTTACTTATTTTGTCATTACGCTTTACTTTTGTTTATATTCATTAACCGACTTTCATAAAAGTACAACTCTTTTTGGATAATTAATTTCTGCTCTATTTTGACGCAGGATAATACCATTTAGATGTGTTATTCGGGTTGACACGGTCGGGTTCGGGTCAACTCGGGTCAAGCCATAAAAAACATATCCGAACTCGATCTTGTTTAAAACTCGGGTCAACTCGGGTCGGGTCAATTCGGGTTCGGGTCAATCGGGTCGGGTCACTTCGGGTTCGAGTCAACCCGAGTAATTTACATTGTAAAAGTTTTGTTGAACCGGGTTAGTCGGGTTCGGGTCGGGTCAAGGCTAAATAAATATACCCGAACCCGACCTTGTTTAGAACTCGGGTCAATTCGGGTTGACCCGATTGACCCGAATATATTTTTGAACCCGATTGACCCGACCCGAATTGACTCGGGTCAGGTTCGGGTCGGGTCAGCCCGAATGACACCCCTAATACCATTGGATGCTTGGATAGAAATAGATTTTTTACTCTACAAGATTCGAGCCTTTTAGACACGAAAAAAAAACGTCTCTAAAATATCAAAAACATCTCTAAAATATCCTCTCACCTCCTTAAAAGTCTTTAGAGACGATGAGTTGTTTTTAAAAGCATCGTCTCTAAAACCGACCCCGTCGTAAAAGATGACTAATTAAGGGTCCGTTTGGTTTGTTGGTTTAGATTGGGTTTGGGTTAAAAAAATGGACCTCATTTTATTTTTAAGTGTTTGGTGTGCTTTAGGTTTGGAGTTAATACCAAATATGGATGAGTGTTGTAAAGTTGGGTAATATGGTAGGATTTATGACAAATATGGGACCCACATCATTTTTCTCTCTATCTCTCTCCTTTCAATTTTTATATAAAAATTTATAAATTATATTTTAAAATGTAAAACAATTTTAAAATGTTTTTCTCTCTCATACATTAAATCTAAATCTTAATCCTAATCCAAATTTAAATCCAAATCCAAATCCTAAACCCACCTACGAACCAAACGGACCCTAAGATTTTAGAGACGATGTGGGAACCCACTTTGTTTCAAGGTCAAATATACAAAAACACTTTCAAAGACGATGGGTCAGTTGCTAAAGTTCCCTCTAAACCACGACTTAATTAACAATTTTATTAACGGAGTTATTTATCAAAATTAAATGATAATTTAATATAAAATAACAAAATATAAATATATATTTAGCGATAACGGTGTCGTCGCTGAAAGTGTTTCGGCAAAACGAAGACGTCGTCCTTAAATGTGTCTGCAGTTTTTTAAGTATTGCTTGTTGATCTACTGCGAATCTATATTTTCTTTTTTTTTTCTTTTTTTTTGATAAAAATCTACCTAAAACCGCCTATAATTTATCCAAAACAAACATACAAACTTATTTTAAAGCATTCGTCCATTCAAACATTCCAAAATAAGAGTACAAAGTTATTGTCTTGATCCTAAATAACGATACAAATCCTAATATGTCCATAAAAAATCCATACCAAGAGTTTAAAGTTATAATCGATGCCAAACACCAACACAAACATATATAATCTCTACCCGGTAGTATCGCCGTCATCATTTTAGTCGCCCAGGGAGAATAAAACGATGATATATCAAAATTCGGGTGATTGTCCAAGTAAGTCATAAATTGAGTGAAGGTTGGATGTGCTGCATCGGTGTTGCTCTAGCTTGTGGGGCATCTTACTTCGCCTTTCGAGTTATTTCGCGCACAATAACATCAACTAGTTGATGCGACAATGAGATATGGTTTTGTGAATGCATGCTTGATCTTAAGCTCGTACCCGCTAACTTTCTACCCATGCGAGGTAAATGTCCGTGTTTTTTAGTTCATAACACATGGGTCAAAATTTCCTCATCATTCATCTGAGGCCCGATCGAACTACCCACACCCTCATCTCGCTCATGTTGCAATTTAAGCATCTCCAACTTTGTAGTTACAAAAAACGGAGCGTTTAGTATAAAAATCACGAAAAGGGTTTTCAAATCAACCAAACACCGGTGTTTGGTTGATTCCGAACCATTTACCAGCACACCATGGTAATTGGTGTAACACCTTCTAAACACCCCTGATGATGCATAAGGGTGTTTGGTAATGATTTAACATTTTAGGGCATGTATGGTAGAGGGAAAAGAATTAAGAGAAATGAAATTGGACTAGTGTCTCTTGTTTGGTAGAAAGAAATAAAAAAAATGATAATTAAAAATATTTTGGCGGAGAGATGGTGAGAAATAAGTAGCGTAAATTAGGTAGCTCAATTTCCATTATTTTGATGAAGATACTGGAGAAATGGATTATTTTTTTTTTTTTTTTTTTTTTTTTTTTTTTTTCTTGTAATTTTTTTGAAATATAATTTTATTAAAGAATGATTTTTTTTAAATATTATATAAACAAATAATGAGCAATATTTGGTGCTTAAAATATTTTATTTATTTATTATTATTTTTTTTGACACTATCATAGAATAATCTTTTTTTATCTATATGTTTTTTAAAAGAAAAAAATTTGCGATCATTTTTTATTTCCATTTTTTAGCGTTATCAAACAGGTGAAATTTAATGAATATCTCACTCAATTTCATTTCTTTAAATTTTCATTCTCTGTTTCACTTCTAATCTTTAAAATTCTCTCTACCAAACATGCCAAAAGAATGTTTCATATACGTGGGTGTGTTTGAAAAAAAATTAACTTACATAGTTCAACTCGGTTTGGGGATGCACAAACACATCACCATGCATATGCATGTTGTTGATACAAATACCTTTCAAAAACGTTATTTATATTTTACGATTTTTACCTTGTTTTGTTTTCGACAAAAGTAAATTTCATTTTTGCAAAGTATAAAACTTGTCAAGATTATTAGATATTATTACAAGCTTTTATTAAATAGTTTTCAACATTTAAGCATTAGCATTTTATCAACTTTTGATTAACTACATATCAATCTACCCTATTAGTCTTCTAAATAAAAATGTGTCTCAACATTTTAGATCAATCATTTTTAGTTACTTTAACAAATCATTTCATAAGTATTTACTTATATAACATGTAAATTCTAAAAATGAAAAACTACATATTACATCATGTCTTGCATCACCTTAGAAATCTTTAAAAGATTTCATGAAATATTTTGTTTAGATATTCACTCAACATATCTTGCATAATCTTGGAGAGATTTAGTAAGATCCTTGGAAGATTTTTTTTAATCTTTCTGTCAGACTGGCGGAACCAAAATTTATAAAGGGCGGAACCCTTTTTTGGTTCCGTCCAGTCCGTGGTCGTCTGATCATTTGGCCTATAAATAGCAAGCCAACCCAAGTTGTTTTCTCATCCCTCATAAGCATAAAACACGTTCATTCTCTCATTCTATTATATCTAACTCAGTTTCATTTCATTGTAGTGATCATCTTTTGTAGCAAAGAAGATCAAGGCATAATCAAGCTTCAACGAATAGTTGGAAGTCTTGTTTGTTTTGTTGTTGTGTGAATCTTTATTATTCATACATCATTATTGTACCAAACCATCTTAAACCTCTGAGTGTGATCGGTTAGTATTTAGTCCTTAAAATACATAATGTGTTGGGAGTGGTTGTACCCTTGTAAAAGAACTCGACATCCAGCTTTGTGCCAGAAATATTGTGTAAGCGACGTGTAAAGGTTTTCTCCGCCGATTAAAGAAGCTTGTTGATTAGTGAAGATAACTCTCGAGTTGGAGACTCGAGGAGTGGAGTAGGGCAAGAAAAAAGAGTCCTTGTAGACCGAATCACTATAACCAACCTTGTCGTGTTTGATTGTTTATTTCCTTACTTGCATATTATTTATTACTTGCATATTATTCATTCTTTACTTACATATCATTTATCCTTTAATATCTATATTGATTGATCTCACAATAAGTTTTCAAAACAATTAAAATTTTAACGCTAAAACTATTCAACCCCCTTCTAGTTTTCACAATTGGTATCAAAGCCTCGTTGCTCAAGGATTTCTAAAATATATTGTATTTTATAAACTTAAAACGGTCCATGGATTCCGAAAACTTTAAAGAAGGGCAATCTATGCAAAGACCGCCACTTTTTGAACCCAATGAATTTATCTATTGGAAAAACCGCTTTGAAACATATGTGAAATCAAAAGATATAGATCTTTGGTATGTTATTATCAAAGGTGATTACAATCCTATATCAAAAGATATTTCAAATGATGATAAAAAAAACTTAATAGGTAAAAACAATGAAGCTAAAATGATGCTTTATAATGCTTTGCCTAAAAAAGAATGTGAAATAATTTTTATGTGTGAAACCGCTAAAGATATTTGAGAAACTTTAATAATCACACATCAAGGGAATTCACAAGTCAAGGATAACAAAATTGATCTTCTTGTTAAAAAATATGAACAATTTGTTATTCCTGAAGATGAAACCATTGATTGTGGATTTGCTCGTTTTAATACCATTATTACTTCTCTTAAAGCACTTGATGAATCTTTTCGTAGCAAGAACTTTGTCAGGAAATTTTTTAGAGCACTCCATCCGAAATGGAGAGCAAAAGTAACAGCTATTGAAGAATCAAATGATCTCTCAATAATGTCACTTGACGAGCTAATTGGAAATCTCAAAGTCCATAAAATGGTGGTGGAGAAAGATTCAGAAATCATCAAATGCAAAAGAGAAAAAGTCAAATCCGTTGCTTTAAAAGCAAGAGCGGAATCAAGTGATGATAAAGAATCTTGCTCGGACAGTGAAGATGAAGAGTATGCCATGGCCGTAAGAGATTTCAAAAAGTTCTTTAGAAGAATGTTAATACAAATATCGTCATTAAACGTTATTTATATTTTATGATCTTTACCTAAGTATTGTTAACGACAAAAGTAAATTTAATTTTTAAATCTTAAAGCTTGTCAAGTTTAATAGATATTAAAACAAGTCTTTTCAAATAATATCTTCATCACTCAAGCATTTACACTTTGATTAATCATATTATTGATATGACTCTAAACCATAATGTATGTTAACATTTTTAGATCAAGCATGTTTTAGTTTCTTAAAAACAAAACATTACATATGTATTTACACTTTAACATATTTCTAAAAATAGAAAACAACACATGACATCATGTAGTGCATCATTGAAATCTCTAGAAGATTTCACTAGATATTTTGTGTAGATTTAGACTCTACATATCTTACACAATCTTGGATAGATATGGTTGACTTTGGTAAGATTTTGGTGATCTTGCTGTCAGACCCCGGCGGCACCAAAACTTTACACGGGCGGAACCCATTTAAGGGATCCGTGGTCCGTGGTGCTTGCTGATCATTTTGGCTATAAATAGCAAAGCCAAACCAAGTTGTTTCTCATCCCTTTCTAGCATATTCACATACATTCCTTCTCTCTAACATTTTTAACTCAGTTTCATATCATTATAGTGATCCTCTTTTGTAGCAAAGAAGATCAAGGCATATTCAAGCTTCAACAAATAGTTGGAAGTCTTGTTTGTTTGTTGTTGTATGATCTAGTGTTGATTCATACAAATCTTGTGAGTGTGAGTGGTTAGTATTTTAGTCCTTAAAATACATTGTGTGTGGGAGTGGCTGTACCCTTGGAAAAGAACTCGACATCTAGCTTAGTGTCGGAAATAGTGTGTAAGCGAAGTGTAAAGGTTTCTCCACCGGTGAAAGGGGCTTGTTGACTAGTGATGTTAAACTCTCGAGTGTGAGACTCGAGGAGTGGAGTAGGGCAAGGAATAGAGTCCTTGTAGACCGAACCACTATAAACAACTTGTCGTGGTTTGATTGTTTCTTTCCTTATTTACTCTTTATATATATTGCTTATCATTCACTAACATATCTAAGATCAATATCAATTGATCTTTCAATAAGTTTCAAAAAAAAGTTTTAAATCGGTAAACTATTCAACCCCCCTTCTAGTTTTCCACAATTGGTACCAGAGCCTCGTTGCTCAAGAATTTCTAAAATATATTGTATTTTATAAACTTGAAACGATCCATGGATTCCAAAAACTTTAAAGAAGGGCAATCTATGAAAAGACCACCACTTTTTGAAACCAATGGATTTACCTATTGGAAAAACCGTTTTGAAACATATGTAAAATCAAAAGATATAGATCTTTGGTTTGTTATAATTAAAGGAGACTTTCGTTCTACAACAAAAGATATTTCTGTTGATGATCAAAAGAAATTAATAGCCAAAAATAATGAAGCTAAAATGATGCTTTATAATGTTTTACCTAGAAAAGAATATGAAAGAATTTTTATGTGTGAAACCGCTAGACATTTGGGAATCTTTGATTATTACACATCAAGGAAATTTACAAGTCAAGGATAACAAAATTGATCTTCTTGTTCAACAATATGAACAATTTGTTATCCCTGAAGATGAAACCATTAATTGTGATTTTGCTCGCTTTAATACTATTATTACATCTCTTAAAGCACTTGATGAATCTTTTCGTAGTAAGAACTTTGTCAGGAAATTTCTTAGAGCACTCCATCCGAAGTGGAGAGCTAAAGTAATGGCTATTGAGAAATCAAAAGATCTCTCAAAAATGTCACTTGACAAGCTAATCGGAAACCTCAAAGTACACGAAATGGTGATGGAGAAAGATTTGGAAATCATCAAAGGAAAAAGAGAAAAAGTGTAAGATATTGGCTTTCATAAACACATAACAAATCACAATATGGTTCGAATGAGATGAAGTAATTTAGAGAGAGAAAGTAGAATGGGAGCCTTTCTAGAGAGAGAAAGTAACAAAAGACAGAATGTTAGATTGAAAGGTCCAACCCTCTACCTTGGGAGGTAGAGGGTATTTATAGTTACACAATAAACGTCCTCCTTCGGACTGTGGATCAGGCATACAGTGGGTAAAGACCCGTTCTTCCTCCACGGTGTTGCACTAAACTAAATAACTAACTAAACAACTATTAAATAACGTAATTTCTACGAGCTAACTTATGCTAGATTATATTTGGGGTGACCGATACTTCACTATGGAATTTTCTAATTCCTAACAATCTCCCCCTAAGGGAGGTCACCCCATGTTTTACATTTTGAATCCTAGCATTCTATTTAATCTTCAGTATTGAGCTCGTAGACATTGATTCTTCAACATCTGCTTCTTTGTGCTTTAACAGTGATTCTTTAAAGTCTGGTAACTTTGTACTTTAAGTGGAGGCCTTTATACTGATCCACATCTTTGATGATCTTCGAGCTTTAATTGAGATCATCAGCCACAGTAAATCTCTGGATCACCCTTTATTGTGTTGCCATCATGTGAAGTTGTGACTTTCGGACCTACATGCTCACACTTTTTGGATCATGGCATCTTTTCATCAGAGTAGCGGAAGCTTTACTGGTTCAAGATATTTGCAGCAACGCAGCAGGAACATAGAATAAGAAATATCTGAGCCAGGTTCTGTAGATATGCACAAGTCATGATTTCTTTAATTAAGTATGGAAGCTATGAGCATGCGGCTTTGGATTGACTCCTCAATTTTGATCAGCTGCAACCGTCCAAATGTACCTGCAAACAACAGTTAACAATAAAACACACGAAAGTGTCTTTGACCACTTTTGTTGAATTGAGGTACACGGCCTACGGTTCCCCGTTGATCAGTACAAGTACTGCTTGTGATCAGGTAGGATTCCTAAGAATCTCCTTGACAGGGTTTCGCAGCTGCTTTAGCTGTTCTCAAACTGGAATATCTCAAAGAAGACAACACGGAGTGAGTGAACCAGCGAATTAAGATTCACTGATTGATGAAAAATGATTTGAAAAACAATCACGTATTGCTTGAAGAAAGAGTTTTGCAATACGACGAAGGTTTTATGAGAAAGATCAATTTTCAATCAAAAATACTTTTTGTATTTGAAAAGAGTACACACTCGATGTGCTAGAGAAAAGAAGATTTGCACATCGAACGGTTTTTCCAAAAGTACTTTTTCAATCAGAGATACTTTTTGTGTTTGAAAACATAAGTACACATTCGACGTGCTAGAGAAAAGAAGGTTTGCACATCGAACGGTTTTTCCAAAAGTATTCGTCAATTCATTTCCTGGACCAAGGTTGATTCACGAGTGAATCGCTCCATCGTTTCTATCCAGTTGTCACAAGCTTGATCTTACGAGAAGATTTCACATGTCACCCACCAAGAGCTTGTTTGATGTTGGCTCTAGAAGGATTTCCATCTTCATCGTGAATACTTTTACATATCACTCAGATGTTATGGCAATACCACAAGGATAATGCGTAGGACTCGTAATATATTCTCACTTTCCACATTGTGTGAAACAGCAAGTCTTCATTAACTTTGTGTCCTAATGAGATATTATGGATGATCTCTTGGCTCTAGACTCAATCGTGCACATTTGGTTCCTATGCCGGATACTAGAGAGAGGGTCTCCTTCTTCAATATCAACAATCTCTAAGAGAGAGAGTCGATAGATAATGTCGGTTCCCCGTGAGAATGAAACAAGCCCTTTTAAGAGGAACTTGAGTAGCTTGGGAAGTTTAGTGCAGTGCGTCACTGGGTCCATGACGTCTTGTCTTCAATACCAGTGTTACCTTAGTAAACACCAGTAGCATATGTATTGAACCCGGTTACTGCCCTAAGGTTGAATTATTGGAGGGCTATTTCTTTTCACCCTTTTCATATTTATTTCTTTTTCATTCTTCAACCCCTTCAGTGCTTACCGAGACTTCATAACTAGAACCTTGTTGGGTTTATTCCAGTACTAGCTCTGTCTCAGTTCGCACTCTTCCCATATCTCACTTTTCTCCTTTTTTCATCATACCTAAGGACTCTACACTATCTAGTGGATTGTCCCTGGGTAGATCCCTCCGGCTCTGGCGGATCGTGGGAACTAATACCTAACCTCACCATCCTTATAACTCCATGCATAAAGTAAAATGGTCGGTCTTTTGGTACAGTTCATTCTTCCTTAAAACCAATTGAAAAATCATTTGGAAAAATCAATCAAGGTACTTGTGATATAAAATCAAAGCATTTTGTACCTTAATTGTTTTGATCATTTAGAAATGCTCCCCCTCAACATGTGCATATGATTTGAAATTGTTTAGCACATGGAGGCAAGAGTTCTTTGAAATAATTTCTTGATCACAATTTCCTTAGAAAAAGCCTTTTGATTTTCTTTGGTAACTTCTCCCTTTCAATAGGTGCATAGGATATTTGAAATCATTTTATCACATAGAGGAAAGAGTTCTTTTGAAACACATCCACGATCACAAAAACCATTAAGAAAACCATTTGAAAACTTAATCAAGGTACTTTATGTTAAAACATAAAAGCTTTTGTACCTCGATAGTTTATTTTCTTTTAAAATGCTCCCCCTCAATATGTGCTTCAAGATTCGAAAGCGTTTAGCACATATGAGAGAGCAGCCTGCACAATTGAATCAAAACGATCACCTTTTATCAAATTTTATTATTAAATGACAAATTCTCCCCCAATCAAAAATATCAAACCCTTTGAGATTTTGGATCCCAAGTGATTTAATAAGGTTTAGAAAACATAGGAGAACATGTGGCCAGGTTTAAATACTCATCTTGTTTTTGGATAAATGCTCCCCCTCAACATGTGCATTATGTATTAGAAATCGTTTGGCACATGGAGGCAGGAGTGCCTTTAAAGGACTAAAACCAATTCCATTTAAACAAATTTGAGATTTAAATCACGATCTCTACCCCAATCAAAAATTTTAAACTTTTTGAGATTTGTGATCCCAATTGATTTAAATCATTTAAAAGATTTTGGGGAAAGACGTGGCTTGATTTAATTATGAAAAAATGATTGATACGGATCAATTTTAAAGATTAAAGGTTGTTAGTGTCAGGTATGATAGTTTTTAAGAGATCTTTAATTAAAATAAAACAATTTCACAATCAAGCAAGAACAGAAAAAATTTCATTTTGTAAGATCTTTGAGTTTTAAAGAAAATCATACCATGACATAACATTAAATCTTTAGATCACCACTTATTGTTGTACAAACCGGAACTTTTGTGAAGAAATATCGTTTAAAAATATTATATTTTAAATCACTCTCCCCCTCAATCGATGACCGAAGTCGATAATTGAGTGACATAGGTTTTGATAAAAAGAAGTCTGGTGATTTTCAATATTTAGTCCAATTTATTTTTAAAACAATATTTTCCATTTTCAAAAACAGTATTTCTCAAAGTTTTAGAAAAATGGTATCATCACTATTATCCCTGTACAAAGATACGTTAGGTGGTTGAGAAGCTTATGTTGTTGTTGTAGGGCTTGGAAGAAAAACCGTCTGCAGATGCAGTGAGACTTCTTACGTTGCATTTTAATGCCAACTGAGGTCAAATTAAGCTCCGTTTCTTCATTTGCTGATGAAGAAAACCATCTGCTGATGCAGTGAGACCTCTTACGTTGCATTTTTCCATGCCAACTCTCCATAGAAGTCCAATTAAGCTTCGTTTCTTCATTTGTCAACCCAAGATATAGTTACCCTTTCCTTTCGGCATCCAATCATCTTCAATTGTGGGATCCGGATCGGGAACATTCTTTTATACCAATATACCTGCATACGTTAGTGAACACACATACAAATATATGGTGGTCGACATCACCCAAACAACAATCGACTAATAAAAGTCAATGCAACATATCAATCAGATCATATAAATGTATGGGAATAATGTGTTCATCAAACTCTAATCATCTAATCCTAGCAATCATATCCTAGGCACCTAGTCCTTCAACATAGGTTAACATCATTTTTAATTAAGCATATTAGTATAATTAAGAAAGCCCGTCAGATGATGTAGATTTGAAAAACATTATCCCCCTCAATCCATGACTCATTTTATGAAAAGTTTAAAAGCGCTGAAGTCATTGATTGAGTTTTCAATTTTACCAAAACTCTGAGTCTGATTGTTTTTAAAGCAACTCATTTACCACCATTTTTGAAAACACCAAATATTTTTCTGAAGAATTTTAGACGGAAAAACATTTGTGTAGGAACAGCAGTCCTTCGACATACTTTCCTTATTTTGTTTTTAGGATAAGTGCACGAAATATTTTGAAAATAGGTTTAGCGCAGCACTTTCCTTCCTTTAAAAGAATGGGTTGCTATCTGAAATAATAGCAAGCCATAGTTTAAGCACGGGTCACAGTCTGAAGTAACTGCAAGCCAATTTTTTGAAGCGCGGGTTACAGTCTGAAATAACTGTAAGCCATATTTTGAGACATGTTTTGAAAAGAATATTTACACCTCCTGCTCGAACTTCATCTAAAGTCCCGTGCCATTATTGAATGACATTTCTAAGACCGTAGATGTTATCGATACCAGAAGACATGTCTTGGAAAACATATTTTTGGTATATATATATATATATATATATATATATATATATTTTCAAATCTTTTGATTTTTATCTGTTTTTGTTGGTTTTATATTTTTCTATTTTCTTTTTGTTGGTTTTATATTTTTGTATTTTGGTTTTTGATAACTATATACAAAGATAGAGAAGATGATATAGTTTAAGAGGATGATGATACGAGAACCGAGATAAGGATATCGAGCAGCCCCGTTGTAGAAGATAGAAGTCATCATCCCTAAAACTTTCACCACGAAAGCTTCCGAGGCTCTTGAATGGACGTCAGAAATTGAGCCTGCAGAAAGTGAGACTTTGGTAGCTTCCCCCCATACCGAAAATCTTCGAATAAAGACCATTTTCCCAAGAAGAAGAATGAGAAGATAAACAGTCTCATTGAATGAAGCTCAGTACCCCGAAGAACACGAGAACACCGAGGTAACAAGTTAAGACATTGATCGTCTTAGCGGGTATCAAAACCGGAATAACTGATGAAGTCCGATCACATGAACCTGTTGTGCGTCCCCGATGTACACATTACTCTACGAGATTGACCAGTTGTCCCCATTCCAGCTATCTTCCATATAACCAATCAGCCCATAATGTACACAAGTACCCAACCAGAGTAGAGAATACAACATCACACTGTCTGGTTGAATCACTGATCTCCTCTGCGGATGTCAACTCTAGAATAACTGATTAAGCTCGATCATGTGACTATGTTGTCTGACCCTGATGTACACATATATCTCCCCTGATCTTTGCGATCTCATCAGAATCATCATTACATTGTGTACATGAAGCACTAACCGGAAGCACTTTATCATAAGTCATGTAGAAGATGTCGATAAACAATATCATCTCACGATCCAAATATTCTTCTCATATTTCTTTCTACTGAAGGTTGAGTTAACACATACCGAACGTATCCAGAGACCACTTCCTCCTAAATGGTTGAAATAACACACCAAAGGCTATGAGTAAACACTGAGTTTTTCTATGGTTATGACATTTGTCTTTCCCGGGATTACTTCATTAGAGAAGAAGTATTAGTTTCATCACGTGTACTCATTGTGTGTTTAGATGTATGTCTCCTTCCCCCTTGCAGGTTTTGATACCTCAGAAATAGCAACACATTATACATACCAAATAATCTTGAAATAGAGAAGAACAACAATTAGCTCAAATGAATCCTGTGAGAATCAACTGCTAGAGAAACTCTCTCTGACTATATTTATCAACCCATATGTAGAAAATTTGAAGTGACCCCTGATGAAGAATACCCGATATACCAAACTTGAAACTGAAGTCAAATTCCCACATTTGTATCTTAAGCTTGCACTTAATAATGGAAGAACGGTGTCGAGAATTTATGCTTCAAGCAAATTTCTAAGTACTCACTACTCAAGCAAAGTATGAGACATTAACACCTCTTGCGATTATCCACACCGTCATATGCGTGTGACACTGAGTAAAACAAAGTAACTCCTAATAGTGATAGTTAACCAGGTCTTCAACCATCCACCTCGACTGCTGGTAACTAGATAACCCAAGACTTCAACTCAAATTCTTAAGACCGAGCAAGTTATCAAATAAGAACACGCCTTTGTGAATGTCAACTTCAACCTCAAATAAGTGATAATGAGTAACTTCGAAGTAATCAACTTGTGTCAAATGCCCAACACGTGAATAAACATACAATCGGATGTATATTGACCCACTGAATGAACCGGAACAAATGATTCCTCAACATCAATGCATTCTTCCTTAAGGTATACATGTAGAAACTGATCTGGAAGATTTACCAAAAAAATGTCTTCTAGCGGATGAGGTAGTCATTTTCCTTAATGTTCATGTGGTTGATTTATAGCATGCACAATAAGAGGAACAATAATCCGTGAAGATTTGGCAAAGGAATACCAAAGAGCAGATCATTATTCATGAACAATAATCCATGAAGATTTGGCAAAGGAATACCAAAGAGCGGATCATTATTCAGTAGAGCAACTACAATATCATGATAGTTATTATCAACGCCTTATGAAGTAACTGGAGATAAGGTTTCTTGAGAATTCTGAGAAGTACTTCTTAGATGGTGAACCAGTTAAGTCAGTAGGAACCGGAGCATGAGCTTCAGAAGCTGGATGATCAACATTCGTCGGAGGTTGGAAGTACTCATCAAACATATCTTTGAAAAACAATGAACCCAAACAATGAATCCCAATTATCCTTAGTAAGTGAAGCATTAGGCGTTGGAGGAGAGTCATCAAAAATTAATTCGGATGATAATTATTCAAACATCCATCATTATGTAGTATAATTTAAAGAATCACTGCAAAAGAATATGAGCAAGTCTAATTGGGGATTAAATTTGGCTTTTCAATCTCCCCCAATTAGTGCTCTCCCCTAAACTGATGAAGATTTTCAATTGTTCTTCTCAGCTCGGATTAAGAATAAGTCTTTAGATCATCAAATGCAATTCGTCTTTAGCCTTCTAATCATGTAGCAGAAAATATAGAACAGACTGTAGACTCGACCTTCTTCATGATTGTCCGAATGGGGAAATAGACAATTAACATCTTCTTCACACCAAAGGCATTCCCGTTAACTTGTAAATAGAAAATCCCCTTAATTAAAAATCCCTCCCAATCAAACAAGAACAGAAAGATGTTCATAAAAGAAATCAGCCCATGTGAAGATGTCAACCAACTGCTCTTAGAAGAAACTACATGTGAAGATGATCCGATAAGAAGAAGCTCGGTTCTTACATGAGTTAGGAGCCGTTTGACCATATGTTCTCAAATATCAATCAACCATGCAAAAAATTCATACTTCTTCTCCCCCTCAAGAATTGCATACGGAGATGCCATTCTTGATAAAACAAGTGATTATCATCCAAATATATTCTATTCACACTTCTCCCCTGCAAAATTAGCACATGATGTCGCCATCTTCATTATATTGAGCAAGTGGAATAAGAGTAATTATCAGTAGTCTGGTTTACTTGATGACTGAAGCGCATGGAAAAAGCATGAAGCATGTTGATGAGAATGGTCATAATAAGAAGATTTCTCTTCTTCCGAAGATAATGCGCACTGAAGCGTACACCTTTCTTTTCTTTGAGGAACGGGGCCTGAAGAGATATCTGCAAACGCCATAATGATGAAGTAAGAGGCCTGAACTGATTTGAACAGACATCATAGCTGAATGAATATCAAGATTGAGTTACTTGAACCCGTGAGTTATGAGATATCAATCCATTTGTAATCCATACTTTAAGCCAGTCCATGTAGTGAAGGATCGAAGTATCTGCAACTGAGTAAGGACTACCTGCACTAATATTACAAACTTGATTGCATATATTTTGGTTAGTGACATTAGTATCCAAACCCTTTGGGGTTTCACAGTCAACCTTGATTTTGTCATCGGTAAACAGCTTTCCGGTAGGAATCCACTTAAGTCCAGCACCCTTAAACATTCTACCAGACGGTATCCACTTATGGCAAGGTTTAGGATTGTTAAGCTTCTTATGCACAGTGGAAGACTTATCAATATTCCTAGACTCCAATGATTTAGCAGTTGGTATCCATCTAGGTGAAGTTTTGGGTTTGTTTTGCTTCTTATGCACTAAAGATGACTTACTGAATGTCCTAGACTTAATAGGTTGAACCTTAGCACTGTTTGTAGTCTTAGTGGATTGTACCTTAGCATGTGAGTTAGGAACATGTTTCTTATTCGGAAAAGACTCAGAATTTCTAGTTTCATTTTCTACATGCTTAGCATTCTTCTTCATATATCTACTCTTAGATGCAAGCCAACCCCTAGTCTTTTGAGATTTCCTAGGTAATGGTTTACAACTACTAGTAGTGCCTTGAAATCTCGTAGAATACATCACCCTAGGTCTTGCACCTAAAATTCCGTCTTTTCGAATCTGTGCCTTTTTCCTAACTTCTTCTAGATAATAGTTCTTCCACAAGTCATTCATATCATATGAATTATGGGTTTTAATGCTTGGTTTTGACACTGCTTTCGAACTATTCCTACAAGTGCTGGGAGTAGAAGTAGCTACTTGTTGAGGGTTAACGGAGCTAGAAGCATTATTCTTAGGTAACTTAGGTGAAGTGACTGGTTTTGACAAAAGTTGTATCGCATCAACTTGGGAGGCAAGCCTTGTCTTCAAAGATTTTGTTCTTTCAGATATAAATGCAGTAGGCTGCCTAACAATAGACCAGTCTCTAGTGGGATGAGAAACTGGCTTCCCCAAGGTTGATGGTTCTGTAAACTTAGTGTTCACACTTTTCCCTACAGTTTTCCTAAGCTCATTTTTTAAGGCAACAATAGCGAAACTCTTTTCCTGAAGATGAGCTTTGAGTTCATCAATTTTTGCTATCAAAGAATTTGTTTGTTCCATTGATTTAGTTCTAGCTTCTTTGACAGAGTCACTTAGTTTTATGTGATGCTTTCTCAAAGACTCATTTTCTTTTAGTAATTTGGCCACACAAACTGCTAATTCATCATTTCTAATTTGAATATCATAAATAGCATTAACATCAGAATTACTTGTAACCAAATTACTTTTCACATGCATACCAGAAATATGTTTCTTCAAATTGTTGATAGTCGAGTTTTTTGGCTTGAAGCTGAGCTTTTAAATCGTTTATTTCAAAAAGTTCACGGAATTCAGGAAGTTCCGGATTTTTACATGGTTTGTTAAGTTGAAAACTTTCCTTTTTACTCTGAATTGCAATTTCAAGTGAAATGCAATGTTTTTCAAGATTTGATAATTTGTTTGAAAGTTCATCAAAAGTCCTTTTATCAACCATATCATTTGTTTTGAAATTATAAGACTCAGCCTCAACCAATGAGCATTTATCAGAATCATGTTCAGCATTAAGATCAGCTGTTTAGATACATTAGCAGATACACTATGTTGAACAGTTAAGGGTACCTCATTACATGACACCTGTTCATTTGTCGGTCTGATATTTGCATCCACATCATGTGTAACAAGAGTCACTGAACAACTGGCTGTTTCAAGCTTATCTGTCTCTAAGCCTCTGTATTCAGTGTCAACTGATCCATCACCCGATGCCTTACTGGTCTCAACACAACAATTTATTGATTGCACTTGACATTCATTCACCAAACATTCATTCACCTTTCTGATTACTGTATCCACATCTTGTCTGACATGAGTTACTGAACAATTTGTTGCATCATTCTTTGTTGTCTCTGTTATTCTGCATTCAGCAACATCCGATCTCTCAACTGATACATTACCCAACTCATCACAACTATCTCTCAACTGTACCCGCCACTCATCCACTTTTTCATCATTCTGAATAACTTCCTTAATATACTTCTCCACATTATCCATGAGTTGGATTAATGTCTCGCTGAACACATTAGCTTCCATCCCAGTGTGATTCTTAAAGCACATTTCAGTCATCAGATAATCATAATCTGAAGTGTATTCCCTTTTGATGAATGACTGAAGTTGTTTGTTGATCACCTGAAGTGCAGCTTTAGAACTGGCTTCTTGAACCTTTTTCCTATTAAGTTGTAGTTCTAATTGTTCCAAGTTCAAGAACAATGTGCCAGTCATCGATGATAATTCTTGACAAAAGAGTGTAATACATGATCGTTCAATTCCTATTGTGTATTTGTCATCAGTTCTAAGTAACATGAGGTGTGAATGAAGTTGTCGATAAGGTTTAATGCAACTTTCCTTACCCTTTGCAAGAGCATTCTGTAACCTTCACTGGTGCATTTCTGTCTCTTTAGATTCTAAACACGGAGATCTCACATCCTCATTGATTGATTCCATCATCTTTAACCGTTCAGTATAACTAATATTCTCATGGTTGTCAACAGCATCATACAGTTTGAGTACTTCTGAAATCACAGAATCAGGAGTGTAAGACATGATGTTGATGTATACACGGGATTTTACAAGTCTGTGATTTAAACCGAGAAATATAATCTTTCACGGGATTTTACTAAATACAAGACCAAACCGTTAAGCAATGACCAATGGAATGTGTTGAGATGACTGATGGATCGACACTGTGATAGACAATTGTGTGTTAGGATATATGATTGTTTGTAGGATTAGCAGAGATGTTGTTTGGTTGAGTTTTGGATTGGTTTATGCCCGTTTTTACGGAGAAATTTAGGTATAAAAACCTCAATAACTTCTGTTCGGAGTGGATTTAGGCCTCAAAGGTTTTGGCGTGCCATTCTCCTTGTTCTCACGGTCGTTTTGATGGGTAGAATGCTGAAAACGGAGTTACGGATCAAAAGTTATGGCCGTTTGAAGTTTTGTCGGGAAAAGTCAACAAAACGCACCCAAGTCAACTCGCTTTGATGACAACTCGCTTAATAGACAAGTCGCATGAAACACAACTCGCTTCAATAAGCAAGAGACTCAACTCGCTTATGTAGCCAACTCTCTTAGCAGGCAACTCTCTTAGGCAACTCTCTTAGGCAACTCGCATAGGCAACTCTCTTCAGATACGTTGAATCTGGACAAGTCGCATAGGCAACTCTTTTAGGCAACTCGCATGGGAAACTCTCTTCAGATATGTTGAATCTGGACAAGTCGCATAGACAGCTCTCTTTACAAAGCAACTCTCTTCCAAGAAATGTGAATCCGTGACTCAACTCGCATAGTACAATATTAAAAAAAAACCACCACTTTTTAATCCAAAAACAACCTAACCACGATGATTCAAGCCTTCCAAATCAAAACCTAAACACTTATGATGATTCTAAACACAAAAGTACAATCAAAATCAAAACTTTAACACTAGAGATGATCCAAATGATGCAAAATACTCTAAACTCATTCAAACCCAAAAACCTTATGAAAACCACTAGAAATCCAAGAACATGAAAGATGAGTGATCAAACCATGGCTCTTGATACCAATTGTAAGATATTGGCTTTCATAAACACATAACAAATCACAATATGGTTCGAATGAGATGAAGTAATTTAGAGAAAGAAAGTAGAATGAGAGCCTTTCTAGAGAGAGAAAGTAACAAAAGAAAGAATGTTAGATTGAAAGGTCCAACCCTCTACCTTGGGAAGTAGAGGGTATTTATAGTTACATAATAAACGTCCTCCTTCGAACTATGGATCAGGCATACAGTGGGTAAAGACCCGTCCTTCCTCCACGGTGTTGCACTAAACTAAATAACTAACTGAACAACTATTAAATAACGTAACTTCTACGAGCTAACTTATGCTAGACCAAAACTAAAATATGACCAACATTTTTGCGACGCTTGCAAAATTGGTAAACAAACTCATAGTAGCCATAAGGCTAAAAACATGGTGTTCACATCTAAGTGTCTAGAGCTTTTGCATATGGACTTGTTTGGTCCTTCCGCTATAAGAAGCTATGGTGGCAACTTATACACTTTGGTTATAGTAGATGATTACTCAAGGTTTACTTGGACATTATTTTTGAAAACTAAAAATGAAGCTTTTGATAAATTTGAAATTCTTAGCAAGAAAATTCAAAATCAACTAGGTGTTAACATTGTGTCAATCCGAACGGATCATGGTCGTGAATTTGACAATGAAACACAATTTGGAAACTTTTGTGATACAAATGGTATAACACATAACTTCTCGGCTCCTCGAACACCTCAATCTAATGGAGTTGTAGAACGTAAGAATAGAACCATTCAAGAAATGAGTAGAACAATGCTTAATGAACAAAACATACCTCACAAGTTTTGGTGTAACGCCGTTGACACTTCTACATACATTTTAAATAGAGTTTTAATACGTCATTTCTTAAACAAAACACCATACGAATTATATAAAGGCAAAAAGCCAACCTTAGGATATTTTAGAGTGTTTGGTTGTAAATATTTCATCCTTAATACTAAAGACTATCTCACCAAGTTTGACCCAAAGTCTTATGAAGGTGTATTTCTTGGTTACTCACAAACTAGTAAAGCTTACATTGTCTTAAACAAAGAAACAATGAGAGTCGAGGAATCGTTGAACATAACATTCAATGAAAGTCCACCTCACTCTAAGACATCACCTTTGGTAGATGATGACTTAGTTGAAAGTCAACTTTTAGAAAGTCAAGAAATAATTAAAAATGACAAGGAAGATGAACCATTAAATAATGAAATTATAAACATCAAAGAATCCAAAAGTCATCCTTTAGAAAAGGTCATAGGACAACTAAATCAAAGAACGTTAAGATCACAAGCCCAAAATCAAAGCAATTACTTTTGCTTTGTATCAACCATTGAACCGAAAAACATAAACGAAGCAATAAAATATGAATCTTGGGTAATTGCTATGCAAGAAGAGCTAAACCAATTTGCTAGAAATGATGTTTGGAAGTTAGTTCCAAAACCTAAAGATCAAACTATAATAGGAACAAAATGGGTTTTTCGAAATAAAATGGACGAAAATGGTATAATGTCTAGAAACGAAGCTTGGCTTGTCGCACAAGGTTATAACCAACAAGAAGGGATTGATTACGACGAAACTTATGCACCCGTAGCTAGACTCGAATCTATTAGAATCTTACTTGCATATGCATGTGCTTATGACTTTAAATTATTTCAAATGGATGTTAAGAGTGCATATCTTAATGGGTTTATTAACGAAGAAGTATATGTTGCTCAACCTCCCGGTTTTACCGACTTTGAGAAACCACATCATGTCTTCAAACTCAAGAAGACATTATACGGACTTAAGCAAGAACCAAAATCTTGGTACGATCGACTTAAGACTTTTCTAGTTGAAAACAAATATACCATGGGATTAGTAGATAATACTCTTTTTACAAAGAAAAGGCAATCACACATTATCATAGTTCAAATATACGTTGATGACATCATATTCGGATCAACTTGTCAAGAGCTATGTGATGATTTTTCTAAAATCATGCACGACGAGTTTGAGATGAGTATGATGGGTGAGTTAAACTTCTTTCTAGGTGTTGGGAATAATCTGTTACCACTGATAGTTGTGGAAGACACTGCTTAGATTGCACTAGCAGTGGAAATGTATTACCACTGCTGGTACATTATTACCACTGCTATTGGATAATGGTTAGAAAAACGTGTCTAGATAAGTATAGAAAAGATATTGTGTATATTCTATATTGTTAGCTTTATACTTATCTTGTAAAGGACTCCTTGTACTATATAAGGAGGTCCTAGGTCATTGTCTTAGATACTTACATTGATACGTATTATTCACAAAGGCTTCAAGGTGTAACCCTAGTGATAAGCAAGATCACTCGTATTATTCATTAATAATATTGGAGCTTAAGTTTTGTGTTTAATTTGTGTTTATTTACAATACATCATACAATCCGTCTTCTAAGTATTACTATGTAAATTCCGCTTGCTTATTAATATTATACAAAATATCATTGACACAAGGTGTGTGTCCAGATCCATTAATTGGTATCAGAGATAGGTTCTGATATTTTGCTTTAGAAGATCCAAGGAATAAGCTTAACCTACTCACTCAATTCAATGGAGATGGAAAACAACCAGTCCAACTCGTCTACACCAAGGCTACCTAAGCTTTAACTCAATGAGTTTGAGATGTGGAGAATACTTATTGAGCAATACTTTCTCATACAAGACTATGCTCTATGGGAGATTATCTTAATTGGTGATTCTTTCAAGCCTGTGACTAGTACTCAGAAGGTTGGTGACACATAAGTGGTGACTGTTTCTGTGCCTGAATCTAGTACTGAAAAGGCATTAAAAAAGAATGATCTAAAGGCTAGAAGTTTGTTGCTGATGACTCTTCCTAGAGACCAGATCATAGCTTTCAGCAAGTTCAAGACTGCAAAAGAACTTTTTGAAGAGATTTGCTCAGTGTTTGGTGGTAATGATGCTACAAAGAAGACACAAAAGACATTGTTGAAGCAAAGTTATGAAAACTTCTCTGCTTCAAGCAATGACTCACTTGATAGCATCTTCACCAAACTCCAGAAGATTGTTACACAACTTACTGTGTTTGGCATTGAGGTAGAAAAGGAAGACCTCAATTTGAAGTTTCTAAGAAGTTTGCCTTCAGAGTTTCAAACTAATGTTATAGTCTGGGAAAACAAAGCAGATATTGAAACAATGAAGCTCAATGATCTTTGCAACAACTTTAAACTCATTGAACAAAGACTGAAGAAGGCTGGGAAACTTGGTACAAGCTCAAGCAGCTTGGCTTTGATGTCAACCTCTATTGACAGTGATGATTCTGAAGATGACAGTGATGATGATATTGCCACTACTGGTTCTACAGTTTCCATTGGTAATGTTAATGTTACCACTGCAGGTTCAAAGAAGAATATTGCTAGTATTGGAGATCCTACCTTTTATGCCTTTATCTCCACTCAAGTTAATGGCTCTATATTAACTCATGAAGACATAGAGCAAATTGATGAAGATGACTTGGAGGAGATGGACATAAAATGGCAAATAGCTCTTCTTAGCATGAGGGCTAGGAAATTCTACAAGAAGACTGGCAAGCCTATTCACATCAATGGTGGTGAAACTGCAGGCTTTGATAAGAAGAAAGTTGAGTGTTTTAACTGCCATAAGTTGGGACACTTTGCTAGAGAGTGTAGAAGACCAAAGACCAAGGACAACAGGTCTACTTGGTATAAGCAAAAGAAGGAACCAACTATGGAAGAACCAAAGGCAATGTTGGCTATTGATGGTGTGAGCTATGATTGGAGTTTCATGGCTGATGAAAAGGAGGAAGAATCTTCAGATGCTGCTCTTGTGTCTACTGAATTTGCTCTCATGGTTTTCTCTGACTCTGAGGTACAAAACTTTGAAAGTTGTTCTAAAACATGTAGGGCTGCTAGAGAAGTTGAAAGGCTTAATGATCTATATTCTAATGAAAGACAAGAGTTGTATACTGCTAATTATACTGTGTCAAATCTTAGGAGAGCTATAGTAGTATTAGAAAAACAAATAGATCACTATAGAGAAAATGAGTCAAAATATAATGATGATATGATTTTTCTTAGAAGAGAGATAGATCATAAAACAGCTGTGAATGAGGCATACCAAAATAAGCTTGAAAAACTTAAAAAGATAAATGAAAATGTCAATTTAACTGTAGACACCTGCTATTTTCAGTCTAAGTCAATTGATAAAATCTGGAATGCTCAAATTCATAGTAAAGTTAAGTCTGGTATGGGTTATAATATAGTGCCTCCACCACTAAGAGGTGTTCCATCACCTCCAGGTATAGATTTAGCTCATACAGGCTTAGAAGAGTTTCAGGATCTTGAACGTGAATATGGTCCTTTAAAGGACAAAACTGTGAAATGTGAGGAAGAGGTTAAGAAGGATAATGATGTTTTTGAAAGTGCTAGTGACTCATCAGTTGTTGATGATACTGTTAAAAAGAATGAAGAGACTTCTATCCCAAAAGTTGTTAATACTGTTATAGAGAAACCTAGGATACAAGCTAATAAACCTAGATCAACTGTAAGGTATGCAGAGATGTATAGGAACAAGCCTACAACTCCTAGGGGTAACCAAAGAAGTTGGAATCATGTTAAATCTCAACAACTTGGTAGTGATTTTGTGATGTACAATAAGGCATGCTATATATGTGGTAGTTTTGATCATTTACATGCTTATTGTGACTATCATGTTGGGAGAAGGGAAGTCTTTGGGAATAAAAGGGTGGATTCTAACAGGTTTCAAAATAATGTACACCCTAATCCTCATTGAAAAATGATCCCAAGAGCAGTTCAACTAAGAAGTGGCCTCAAAACTTTTGCCACTGCAAAAACTGTTAACACTGCTCACCCTAAGTCACTTGTTAAAAGTGCAAAGTCCAAAACAACGTTTGCAAAATCTGCACAAACAGGGAAAGGAACTTTTCAAACTAAAAAGGTTCATTATAACCAACAGTGGGTACCTAAAACTAAACCAGCAGTTTCCACTGCTCATTCAAAAGTTACCACTGCAAGGGTTGTAAACAAGAAAAGGGGGGACATGGGCAATGCTGTGAAGGCCTCAGCACGTTGGGAATGGAAACCTAAAGGAACTACCTCTACAACCAATCCCAATGGTGTATCAATGACCTTTGATAGATTTAACTATATTGATACACGAGGCAGATCCAAGTCAATCATGGCTTGGGTCCCCAAAAGAAACTAACTCTTTACTTTTATGTGCAGGAACATCCAAGGACAAAAAGATCAGATCAAGGATATACAGACAGTGGGTGTTCAAGGCACATGACTGGCAACAAGTCCTATCTCTCAGATTTTGAATAATATGATGGACAATATGTCAGCTTTGGAGATTGAGTTAAGTAAAAAGCTCAATGGAACAACAAGTATGATGCAAGAAGAGTTAAAGCAAATAACATGGATTTTTATTATTATCAAACAAAACTGCACAACTGAGTGTAGTAGATACATCCATGAGATACATTCAACAAGCATCATTACATGAACAGAAATCAACACACAACAACCTACAACAGACACAAGCTTTACATACTACCCAACCCAACCCCAATCTGACCACCATCTACCACCTAAGGCTTCTTTGGGAAGGCCCACTCTGGCATGACCTTAGGTGCATTTCGCCTATTTATCACAGTGTAAACATTGGGGCATGCTAGCCCCATCACCACTACTCCAACAGGTGGTGAAGATGATGAAGGTCCCTCTTGTGGTGGTACTGACAATTGTGGTGGAAATGGTGACATCTACAGTTCTCCTGATGGAAGGATTCTTGCAGGGGTGGCACATCCAAGACCTTTGAGGTAGTATGACCAGTTGTGCTTGCATATGGGGACATGTAGCTTGACATGGAGTCTGAGCTATCTTCCTTGATAACAGCATCTTGTGACATTGGTTGAGTTGAAGAAGGACCAACAACAACAAAGTTAGCATCTGCATGAGTTCTTTTTCTTGATGTAACTGCTTCAAACACCTCTCTTTTTGTTTTACTTGGATTATTCAGAATATAATGCCATGCTTCTTCATCCCAAAAGCTATTCAATATTGAGCTGTCCGAGGAGACATTGATTGGGTTTGAATTGCTCATGGTAATTTTTGGTAAAGATTGTTTTTGATAGAGTTTAGGAGAGAGGAGTGTTGGTGTGTTAGAAGGTTGTAGGTATTTGGTTCTTTAATACAGGCTTAAGGTGGATTCAGTAAGTTAATGAAGGGAAGGTGTAAGTGGTTGGGGAGTAAATGAAGTCTTTTGACCTTGGAAAATGTTTCGGTGACTAGGAGTTGACTTCATTGACTCTAGCCACTGCTCAGTTCATTCATTGATATTCACTAACCACTGATTACCTTAATAATGCTTTTAGTGTATGGTTTATGTTTGTGCTATACAGGTTGAAGAATTACTCGTATATATTGAAGTGATGGTTATTTAGTGCTTGTATTGTTGGTTATGCAGAAATTAAGTCAAACAGTGGCAACCATAATACAAGCAGTGGTAATATGTTACTCTCAAACTGGAACAAGGAAAACAGAGAAATTTCAATTCATATGAAAGATTCATTACATCCAAGAGAGAGTGTCAACAACCATAATCAAAACACAAAAGATAACTTCCTACATTCCTACATACTACACCAGCTACTCCATTGGCTTCTTGCCTTTACCCACATAGTCATGCTTGTTCTTCTGTGCTCTCTTCCTTTTGTTCTCAAAGGTAGACTGCATTCTTGGACAAGGAATACCAAGAACTTGTGGAGGAGGTCTAGGTAGCATTGCAGGCTTCTTTGGAATTGATATCTGCTTCATATTGGAGATAGCTGCTCCCAATGCTTTTGTGAGAGCCCTTGGCAAATCTTTGGCCAAGGAATAGGTCTCATCATTATTCTCATCATCATCTGATGAGCTAGAATAAAACTCAAGAAATGGTGCAGGCTTGGCAACAGGTGTACGCTTGGCAGTCTCTTTAGTGTACTTCTTGGAAGAAGTGCTTCCAGCCCATGGTGGAAAGTATCCAGCCCACCCTGATGCCTCCGAGGAAGACTCTGACTCGATCACAAACACTTCCTTTGAATCAGAGGAGATGTAAATGGTGTTGGATGGATTGCTCATGATTTTATTTAGGGAGTTTGTGTGTTTGAATGTGTTTTGATGAAGATTACAATTCGCCAAGCCTCCTTATATAGGCCAAGTCGGTCACAAGGGCTCATTAATATCTTTACTTTTTCCTATTTTGGTAGGTTAAAGAGTAAATATAGATATTATCGGGTTGACTTTGGAAGTTATTTTTTTTGTGTGGCGTGGTTAAAAGTAACTTTGGTTAAAGATATGTTGGTTATTTATTTCCTTTGTATTATACTAGCATATGCAGATACATAACCAATCATAGATGGGAGTTGATCTTAAAAGGTATATAACTGAGATACACAACAAATGGTTATTGATTCACCATGTCTAATCCACATAAGAATCAACTAGTCCAGAGCAAATGGCTACTGGTAAAGACTTGACAAATCCGCTTATGGTTGATAGTTTACCAAAAACTATATGGTTATCAACTCACCATATTCTTTATGATTAAGAGTTGGCTAGTCCATAGCAAACGGCTCATGGTAAAGACATATCAAATCCGTTCATAGCTGGTAGTTTGCTAAAAAAATATGATAAGAGCAGTCTAGTTTTCATATGTTTTTCTTTACCACTGCTCTTTGAAATTTTTGTGAAAAATTACCACTGCTAGTTCACAGTTTCCACTGACAGTGTTATTTTACCACTGTTGTTCTAGCCGTTACAACTGTTGTGTCAATAACAAATTTTTTACTAGCCGTTGTAGAAAAATTGCTTTCCGTATATATAGGGTAACTTCTAGAAAATTATCTACTTTCCTATTTGATATTTATCCTCTAAAGATAAATATTTTCCTTAGATAATCTTTCTTGCGCTACACTTTTAAACCATACCTCTATATATCTTTTATCTCAATTGGCTAGTTATTCCTTCAATTATTACTGACATAATATCGTTTTTCATCAAAAGTTTCTATGGCACCATTAAAATTTGCAGATGAGCACAACCAAGTGGCCTACCTACAAAAGTCAAACGAGAAGAGTGGCCCTGTTTTTCATCAGATTGTGGACTTTCTCAATACTACCCATATAAGGTATGCTTTGCTTTTAAAACCCACAATCTATATCTCTCAAATCAAACAGTTTTGGACTTCTGCTCAGTCCATAACACTTGAGAATAGAGATACACATGAAACAGTGGATGCTCTTAGAGCCACTGTGGATGGGGTAACTATTGATGTTACTGAGGCATCCTTGAGGAGAATTCTCCAATTGAATGATCTCAATTGTATCATCACATTACCTATGCCAGAAATACATGATACTTTATCATCCATGGGGTATGATACCACTGATAAAAAGGCTACTTTCAAAAAGAGTGGTTTTTGTCCCCAATGGAGATTTTTGATACATACTCTTTTACATTGTCTTAGTCCAAAGAAAACATCTTATGAGCAATTTAGTTCAACCATGGCTTACCCTTTGGTTTGTCTAGCCACTGATAAGATTTTTAACTGGTCAAAATATATTTTTACAAGTATGACTGGCAATGTAAAGAGTTCAACGAAAATTTTAATGTATCCAAGGTTTGTGCAAGCAGTGCTAAATGAGTTTCAACTGCAACCCCATACAAATGTTTATAAAATCAGTTGCCTCAAGCCTAAAGTTTTTCAAAACATGAACAAAGATGGCAACATGATTTTTACACCTCTCTTTCCTCAAATTCTTGCAAAGATTTCACCTGAACAAAACTCACCCATAATTTCTGTTCCAAACATTGATTATACTCCACATGTTTCTCACACCTGTGAGAGGAGGCGCAAACAGTCAACTTCTCTCATGACAACATAGCAGGTTTCTGAACCTTTTGGTTTAGGAACAAGCAGTGGTGGTTCTAAACTTCAACCTAGTCCAACTAGGGAGGATTCTGAGCCATTGCCCCACCTCTCCCAACAGGTCACACAGTTGGAAGTGATGAGGGCAGTGGGCAACAATTGGAATTGATGGTTTTATGTACAAAGTTAGCCAAACAGGTCAAATCTCTGGAACAAGACTTGGCACATCTTAAAGAGCAACATGCAAAGGATATTACAACTTTGAAGGTAGAGATTCAGACCTTGAAGGAAGAGTTGCAGGGGTTCAAGCAAAGAAGAACTGCAAATATTGTGCTTTCATCTCCATCTTCACCTCCTGATGGTGATTCAGAAGATATATTCAGTACAGATTTGGGTAATTCTCCCAAACAGGGGAGGAAAACAGGTGCTGAAACTCAGGGGAGGAAAATTGATTTTGAAGATGAAGGTGTTTCTAGTAAAGGTGCAGAGGAAGCTGATACTCAAAAAGAGCAACTAGAGCAAGATATTTTCAGTACTGCAAATGATATTACCACTGATCCCATTTCCACTGCAGAGCCAAATGCCACTGCAAGTGAAGAAATTGATAAACAGAAGAAAGATAAAGGTAAAGCAGTTATGGAAAGTGAAGAGCAACCTGGAAGAGAGATTTCAAATAAAGAACAAGTTCAGATTTCTCATGATGAAGAAGTTGCTAAAAAGATATATGAAGATGAAGTTGCTGAAACGAAAAATCTTGAAGAATTAGAAGTTGTAAGCTTTATGGAGGCTAAAAGGCTGGATAGATTAGAAAATCCAATTTCCACTGTTCAACCTACAAGACTTAGAGAAAAGACTCCATAATTCAGCTATGTACCTACTGAAGAAGAAATTGATTTCTTGATTGCATATGATCCAGTAATCAATAAAAAGGCAATTGACCTTGTAGCTGATAAATCTTTAACTGCAGAACAAAGAACTGCACAGTTAAAAGATTTTATACAGATGAAGAATAATCAAGCACTTCAAGAGGCTATTGTTTCAGTCAAGAAAGGTCACAAGAAACAATGGCAACCATCTAAGGCACAAGTTATTGCATACGTGAAGACTTATTGTTGCAATGTTGGTGGTTGGAAGAGACATCAATTCAAAGGAATGTCTGATGATAAATTTGAAAGTATCTACTACAGAGTTCAAATATTTGATAAAGATTTCATTCCAATGGATTTTGAAGAAGAAGCAAGAAGATATCCTAATTTGAAGAGAAAGACCAAAGACAGTGATTCTCAGTCTGTAAAGAAGACCAAGTTTGCTGAAGAACAAGAAGTTCCAACTGAGAAGTTCACTGAAGAACAGATGACTGAAATGATTGTGATAGAAGAAGATTTTTATCCAGAACCACTGCAAGTTAGACATCCTATCATTAATTGGGAGGTTTACACTGCTAGCAATTTTGCTCCAACTTGGAAGATCACAAGGCTAGGTGGTGCAACTTCCTCATTTATTCAATTTGAAGATCTCATCAAAGCTTTTGACAGAGATGACCTTGACAAATTATGTATATTAGTTCAAGAAAGGTTTGATGCTCAAGATCTCAAAGATATGAAGGAGATGCAGTTATGGGTTAATCTTAGAAGGCTCTATGATCCAGATGTTAATGATGATTTCTGGAAATTCTTATGTTCATGTCCTGGTACTAAATGGTTTTACTATGATTCATGTGAAGTTCACCATGTTTCTACAGCAAATGGAGTAGATGCATTCATGCTTGCTGAGAAAGAATATCCACTCAGAGCTGGAACTCTCACAGTAATGTTATGTACAACAATAAGAGTTCATGAAGACAATGAGAAGGTCAGAGCATTGTTACATAGACTTCAAGATCAATGTTCAAGAGCTATTCAGAAGTTAAGGAAGAAGTAAAGTGTTTGGTTGAATTCCCCAAATCCTTGAAGATGATGCAGATTAAAAAAACTTATTGATTTGCAGAGAAATCATAAGTTTAGGGGAGGATTGTTGGGAATAATTTGTTACCACTGATAGTTGTGGAAGACACTGCTTAGATTGCACTAGCAGTGGAAACGTATTACCACTGCTGGTACATTATTACCACTGCTATTGGATAATGGTTAGAAGAACGTGTCTAGATAAGTATAGAAAAGATCTTGTGTATATTCTATATTGTTAGCTTTATACTTATCTTGTAAAGGACTCCTTGTACTATAAAAGGATGTCCTAGGTTATTGTCTTAGATACTTACATTGATACGTATTATTCACAAAGGCTTCAAGGTGTAATCCTAGTGATAAGCAAGATCACTTGTATTATTCATTAATAATATTGGAGCTTAAGTTTTGTGTTTAATCTGTGTTTAATTAAGATCCATCACTAGGACTTCAAATTAAACAACTAGAAGATGGCATATTCTTTAACCAATCTAAATACATAAAAGATATGCTTAAGAAATTTGGTCTTGAAGACTCAAAACCGACTAAGACACCCATGTCTTCGGACACTAAACTCACCAAGGATGAGGAAGGTGAATCGTTAGATAACACTAAATATAGAGGAATGATCGATATCATACTCTATCGCACGGCTAGTAGACCCGATATTATGTTTAGTGTTTGTCTATGTGCTCGCTTTCAAGAAAATCCCAAGGCATCACACTTAGAAGCCTTAAAAAGGATATTTAGATACATTAAGGGAACGACATGTTTAGGATTATGATATCCCAAAGGAACGGGTGTAGAAACTATAGTGTATGCCGACTCGGACCATGTCGGTGACTATGTCGATAGAAAAAGTACAAGTGGTATTTGTACTTTTGTTGGACATTGTCTCACCTCATGGTTTGCAAAGAAGCAAACAGCTCTAGCTATCTCAACTACTGAAGCTGAATACGTCTCAGCCGGAAAAGCATGTCAACAAGCTCTTTGGATGAAGCAAGGTCTCGTGGATTACGGAATCCATCTCAACGATATCTCTATACTTTGCGACAACAAAGGAGCTATTGATCTCAGCAAAAATCCCGTCCAACATGCTCGTACGAAGCATATTGAAATCCGCCATCACTTTCTTCGCGACAATGTTCAAAAAGGAAACATCTCAATTGAGAAAGTATCCTCCGAAGACAACATTGTCGACATCCTAACTAAGCTTCTCAAACGAGAACCATTTAAGCTTCTTAGACTTGGTTTAGGGCTAATGGAACCAAACATGTAGTTAAAACATAGTCTAAACCTTAGAACAAACAAAACAAAACAAATTAGCTTAAGTCTGCTACTGTTCCCACGACACCAAACGACAACAAGGACGGAACCAATTTTTTGGTGTCGTATGGTCCGTAGTGAAAACAGTAGCAAAAATACCACTTACAAAACATCTTCTTCCTCACAACCCACTTTACCAAAACGTATCAACAACACACTGATAACGCTACACGTGTCGTTCGGGGTCAAAGGAACTTCCTTTTCGTCGAGCAAGTTTTTCAACACCCTAGGTAGTGAACCTAATCGTTGTAGTGTAGTATTACGGTAAGCCACGGGAATTGATATCGTTCTCTAGGGGAATAGGAATGCTAGTGAGAAGTTACTACGCTAAGGTTGGGGTTGAGGAAGACTATTTTTTATCTTTTTATGTTTTTTAGGAAATGGAAATGTACGAATCTCGGGGTTTGGATTTGGGGGGTTGGTATTTCTACCGATTACTTCTACTTATCTAATTATCTAAACTAAGGTGTATGTAGTCTATGTCCATTGTTGTGTGCTCGTATGATAGTTAAAAATGTATTTGCTTAGGCTTTATTACTCCCTAGTTATCTCCTATTGGTGGTTGAATTGTCACATCCTTATTCTTAATTGCGTTGTGTCTCTAAGGTCGTAGGGTATGCGTTTATCCCTAACTCTTTGAAGCTACCAAAGGTTAATGACTACAAAATCTCTAGGATTTATAAACTTTAACTCTAAGGTATTCTTTGGATGACTAGCCTACAATTACTCTAGGCGATTATAAACTAAGGTTCATCAAAGATTAATCAAGCATTACAAACACAACGAATGACCTATCGCAATACTAGGTCAATCACAATTAAGATAAGAGACAACCAATCAATATTCAATAACTAAGTTTCATATTACCTAAGCAAACACACAACTAAATTATCCGGACATGGGGAACATGCAAGCATACACACAATCAAAGGAAGACATAATTAAATTAATGAAGTAAAACACTTATCTTGATGTAAGATATGGTATGGTTTAGGTTTTTACTCCAAAAGACTACACACTGAAAACTGAAAAATTCGGATTCTATATATAAGATTACACATGCGACGGCGTCACCCTTTAATTTGTGACGCCGTCGGGTCGCCGTTATTAGGGTTTCGTCTTGGCCACGTTATCATTGTGACGGCGTCACCTTATGTCCGTGACGCCGTCGCCTTGAGTCTCTGACGCCGTCTGGATCAAATCTAGGCCGTCTGAGCTGCGACGCCCTACTCTTTTAAAACCTGATGCCGTCACTTGAAAATAAGCAATTTGGCTACTGTATCGTCACAAAACATCTTCCAACTGCTTCACAGGTATAACCTGACGCCGTCCCCTTCAGTTTCAGCAGCTTGAGTGTCTCGATTCTTGACTTTGGCCATTTTCTTCGTATATTCATGCCTTTTCGTCCGAATAAGTGTCATTCCAGCAATTTGCCTTCAAGATACCTAAAAAGTGAAAAGGAACGATATTAAGTAATAACGGATACAAACGTGATCAAATAAGGGCTTAAACGACCCCTCAAAAAAGTACATTTTAAAACCTTATCACACACATACCTCATTGTTGAGACTTTCTCACCCATTAATCATTGAAGATAACATCATTGTAAGTATCCTAACTACATTACTTCTCTTAATTCTGAGTCTAGGATTCTAATTTGTGCACAAAATCATTACATGGGGATTATGCATATTCTTGTACAAAACATGGATTCAATTGGCAAATTGCATAACTAGTCATTGAAATTAGGTACTACATTGTCACATTGCATAAACTAATCATGTTTCCCACTAATTAAAAGATAATTATTATAAGGCCTTATTCTAATTAAAAAAAAACCCCATGTCAAAATTTTGAAAAGCTTCTCACTTGTAGGAAAACAATTTTTCATTGTTAATACAACTAGAAACGCAAATTTTCATCACTTGCATAATGCTCTTGAATACTAAAGGTAATGCATAACTAATATGCATTCCCGGGTATATTCAAATGAAGCCACATTGAATTAGGAGTGTTTGGGTTATCTCATGCCTTTTTCCAAACACCCCCATTAAAAACCATTTTATGCATAAAATGAGTCGAGATAACCGCAACTCCAAATTGTTTTCATATAGGCACACACTAGAACCAAAATGCTAAGTTTGTTTTTAATTTTAACATGCAAATTCTTGCTCATAGGAACAACCATGGTAGCCGCAAAATTCTATGATCACAAGGATACTCTTAGCTACATCCCTAAACACCATAAAACCAAGGGCCTCACCAAGGAACAAGTCGAAATCTTTAAGAGTCTAGAGCAAAGGTACTTCCATGAGGGTAGGACCATTCATTACTCCTTTGTCGACGGAACTAATCTTCGTCAAGAGCTTGACACTATCAACTTTGATTGTCTACTCGAAATCGATGAACCCATTTGTCCTAGGTTTGTTTTAGAATTCTATGCTAGTGCTGTCTCTTTCACTGATGAGGACGATCAAATGGCTCTTAGGTTTAGGATCAATCAAACTGACTACACCATCTCCCTAAACCAATTTGCTCAAGTGCTAGGAATTCATAACCGTGGTACATGTGTTTACTAGGATAAGTGGTCACTCACTATTCTTGATGCAATCAATGACCGCTCTCTTCCCTACCAAACTCCTTTGGCGGATAAGGACGTCATCCATGAGCACCTTTTTAACGAAAGGGCAGCTCCAACCCGTGTCACCCGAAAGGGAAAGGAAGTGAATCGAGATCCATATGGTATGGAGCTCAATGAGCTTAAGATCGAATTCAAAAAATGGGAGGAACTCCTTAGAGCCAATGTCATTAGCACTATAGGAAATAGAGACCATATCAATTCTTGCCTTTGTCACATGCTCTACAACTTATCCACTCGTCAACCATTCAATTTAGCCTACTACATTGCTAGGAGAATGTGATAAGGTTTTAAAATGTACCTTTTTGAGGGGTCGTTTAAGCCCTTATTTGATCACTTTTGTATCCGTTATTACTTAATATCGTTCCGTTTCACTTTTTAGGTATCTTGAAGGCAAAATGCTGGAATGACACTTATTCTGACGAAAAGGCGCGAATATACGAAGAAAGTGGCCAAAGTCAAGAATCGAGACACTCAGGCTGCTGGAACTGACGGAGACGGCGTTAGAAGTTACAAGTGACGGCGTCAGGCACAATTAGTGACGCCGTCGGACAACTTTTGTGATGGCTCAGTAGCCAAATTGCTCATTTACAAGTGACGGCTTTAGGTTTTAAAAGAGTAGTGCGTCGCAACTCAGACGGCCTAGATTTGATCCAGACGACGTCAGAGACTGAAGGGGACGGCGTCACAAGCATAAGGTGACGCCGTCGCAAGACTAACGTGGCCAAGACGAAACCCTAATAACGGCGACCCGACGACGTCACAAATCAAAGGGTGACGCCGTCGCATGTGTAATCTTATATATAGAATCCGAATTTTTGAGTTTTCAGTGTGTAGTCTTTTGGAGTAAAAACCTAAACCGAACCAAGGTTGTCTTGTACAGTATTTTAGGGTTCCATACTCTATCTTACATCAAGATAAGTGTTTTACTTCATTAATTTAATTATGTCTTCAATTAATTGTGTGTATACTTGCATGTTTCCTATGTCCGGCTAATTTACTTGTGTGTTTGCTTAGGGAATATGAAACTTAATTATTGAATATTGATTGGTTGTCTCTTATCTTAATAGTTAATGATCTAGTATTGCGATAGATCATCCGTTGTGTAGTTAATGCTTGATTAATCTTTGTGAACCTTAGCTTATAGTACCTAGAGTCATTGTAGGCTAAACCATCCGAAGAGTACCTTAGTGTTAAGTTTATAAATCCTAGAGATTTTGTAGGCAATAACCTTTGGTAGTTTCAAAGAGTTAGGGATAAACGCATACCCTACGACCTTAGATACACAACGCGATTAAGAATAAGGACGCGACAATTCAACCATCAATAGGAGATAATTAAGGAGTAATAAAACCTAAGTAAAAACATCTTTAAATCATCATACAAGCACACAATGATTAGACATAGACTACATACACCTTAGATTAGATAATTAGACGAATAGAGTAATCGGTAGAAATACCAACCCCCAAATCCAATACCCCGAGATTCGTACCTTTCCATTTCCTAAAAACATAAAAAGATAAAAAAAATAATATTCCTCAACCCCAACCTTAGCATAGTAACTTCTCACTAGCATTCCTATTCCCCTAGAGAACGATATCAATTCCCGTGGCTTACCCTAATACTACACTACAACGATTAGGTTCACTGCCTAGGGTGTTGAAAAACTTGCTTGACGAAAAGGAAGTTCCTTTGACCCTGAACGATGCGTGTAGCGTTATCAAGTTTTTGGCGCCGCTGCCAGGGAATAGAATAGCTAGTTAGGAGTCCACCTCGTTTTGGTTTCCTTGCTTGATTCCTATCAAGTATTTTTTTTTTTTTTTTCATTTTTTAGCTTTCTCATAGTCTATCCCCCTTCTTCGTGACCTTTGTTAGTAACCCCATCACTTTTCATCATGGAAGGTGATTGCTCATCAACCAACAAACCACCACCAAATAAACCCCTTTCAATCAAAAACCAACCCAATGACCAACACAATCGCCGAAACCGTTATGTGAGTAGAAACACCGACCTTCAAGATTTGCAAAAGATATTTGATAGTACAATTAGGGATGATGTTGAGAAAGTGGTCAGCGCCTCTGTAATTGGCTCCATGATCGATAGCAATTCGGAGAATGGCTTAGTGAATAGAAACGTGGATGAGGAGGATAGTGCTTATATCAATCTTTACCCCACTAAGGAAGAGGTTGCTTACCATCAATACATAATCGATAATCCCCGATCATCCACCATTAGGATATGTCCAAAGATTAGGAGAGGAAATCCTTGGAACCTCAAAATTCCTTGTATGATTGGATATAGGAATGTCGAACATGCTTACATAGATACGGAATCTCCCATTAATGTGATGTCATCAGCTGTATACAATGACATTATGAATGAACGACCTAAGATTAGGAGAGACCTTAAGTATCCAGGTGGGGTTTGCAACTTTGTTGGAAGGGTCAAGGATGTACACGTCTTTATAGGAAATTTCACCTACCTAGTTGATTTTATAGTCCTAGAAGACATTGGATGTGTCATTGACTATAGCTTATCCCAAGTAGTGATAGGAAAACCGTTTGTTGAAACATCTAAAATGAGCCATAACAAATATGATGGAACGGTTAGATTTAAGAAAGGGAAGGAGGAGATCACTTATAGGATGCCTTGGAAGACGAATGAATATGGCCATTTATCCATTTTTGAACGAGACAACATTAGAAATTTTGAGGACAAAAGCAAGGACGATGTTGAGAAAGGTTTTAAATTCATGTGGGAAAGAAGGAGGCTTTATTATAAGGATTGTTTGACCTTAGGGCCTAGGTATAAAGTCGATGAAAATTTTGTCAACATGATAGAATTTTCATTGAGAATGCAAAACAAGACCACGTAGGGGTACGACTTCGAGTCTAGTTACAAGACTCATAAATAAAGAAAAGCGCTTCGTGGGAGGCAACACATGCTTAATTGTTTGCTTGTTTGTGTCGTGTCTCTTTTATTGATTGTTTATTCTCATGTTTAAATTTGTAAAAATGCTTTATTTTGTCTTTAACCTCGTCTTAATTACATATAAAGGTATTTTACATAAGGGATAAGTGTAGGGAGGATTACACACGTTTTCAAAAGAAACGTAAATATGAGATTTTCAATTAATTAAAAGATATACATGTGTGTTTGTTCGAGTCAAATGCTTGTATCGAGTCATAATGGATGTTCTGCAGGAAATTTTTCCAGATTCTAAAGATGTAAATTTTCTAGAATTTTATCCAGAAAATCGTAGACCAGTTTTTGTCAGGATAACCTGACGGCGTCAGGATCGCAACCTGACGGCGTCAGGAAGGAGCAAAAACAACTGATTACTTTTTCTCGTTTTCTGAGCTACTTATAAATTTTTGGAATTTTCCAGATCTAAATTTTCCAAAAATTCTGTAAACATCCATTCCACAAGCATTATATCCTAGTTTAGTAGAGTCCTATATATATTATTACCGCCGATTTTACGCAAAGGTTTCGTTTGTTTTCTTCAAGTGTGCAGGTTTAATTTACCAAGAAGAAGATACATAAGATGAGAAGGAGCTTTCACGCAAACGTTCTTCTTGAAGAAAGATGTAACCACCACTTTACACGGATCCTACCGAGCTAATCAGGGGAGTATTAGTTTCTTTCGTTTTTAATTACCTTCTATTATCATAACTTTGATACTTTCGGGGAACATTGGGGACAATGTTCAGTTTAAGTGTAGGGAGGGAAAATAAAATGGGAACTTTGAAACTATGCTTATCCTTGATTATTTGATTTGTCCAATTGCATTTGCGTAATTAACCTTGAGAAAATGTCGGTTAGGGTAATTTTGGCACCAAATTTTCAATTTTTCATGACATATAGGAGTGGGCCATTAGTCTTAATAAAGCGTCTCATGGATAGAAAATTGCATGACTAGCACAAAAACCCTTTACCACTTAAATTCCACCCAAAATGTGAGGATCGCCCTTAGATTAGTAGGAATTAAAGCATTCATCTTTAATGCTTAGAGTTTGAATCGGTAGTATAATAGATTCTAGAACTTGTTTTGTGATGCATCCCGAGATCGCTAGTAAGACTACACTTGTGTAGTTAGGAATAACTAAATGATAAGAGGCATTAGGATAACCCTTGTTTGATACCCGTAATATAATTACTTCTTCCACATTGGTTGAGTAATTCCCCCACACCTTTGCGTTGTACTCATCTTTAGTACACGATACCCCTAGTTAACCCCTCAGAGCCTATCCTTTTCGCGGTTCTCGTGATGTTTCGGTTTTCCGAAATATCAATGAAGAGCATTGTTTACACCCCACCCCCAAATGTACACCCAAATCGCCTTAGCCTACCTTGTATGCACTTACTTATAGTGCATTATTGTTATCACACTAAACCCTTAGTTCAATTATCTAGTTGCTTGCATAAGTTGCTAAGTCGAGTCATATCCTTTGTACACAGTTTTGGGACGATTGGGACTCATGGGAAAAGTTAAATTTTATGAGATGACGGGAAGGGAACGTTAAATTCAAATTCCCTTTATTTGCATAATAATGTACTCCAAGTGTTTTGATCTTTTCAATTCGGGTCATATTTAGTGTTAGAGTAATAAAAACTCAAGTGTATGGATGTGCCTATAAATCCCTATCATATTGATGTTATCGTAGAGGATGGTAGAGTAAAAGTGTATGAAAAAAAATCGAAAAAAAATTAGAAAAAGAGAAAAAGAAAAAAAAATAGAGTGTTGAAAAAAAAAAACATACGGGCTACCATCCTTGTAACACTCTAGGCAAATCCCACATCGGCTGTGGCCTGGAGAGATGCTGGGCTCATAAGATAACATTCGCCTTACAATGACACAACGCGTTTTGTGGTCTACTGCGGGTGGAGTTCTTAGGAACTGGCAGTTAAACGTGCTCATGTGAGAGTAGTACTGGCTTGGGTGACCTGCCGGGAAGTCTTCAAATGAGGCCACAAAAACAAAGCCGTGAGCCTGCGGGCAAAGCGGACAATATTGTGGTCTGAGTAGGCGGGATGTTACAGATGGTATCAGAGCCACTCCTGAGCCGTTCGGGATGGTGGGGCAAACCTCATCGAGGACGATGAGTCCCTAAGGGGGGGTGATTGTAACACTATAGGCAAATCCCACATCGGCTGTGGCCTGGAGAGATGCTGGGCTCATAAGATAACATTCGCCTTACAATGACACAACGCGTTTTGTGGTCTACTGCGGGTGGAGTTCTTAGGAACTGGCAGTTAAGCGTGCTCATGTGAGAGTAGTACTGGCTTGGGTGACCTGCCGGGAAGTCTTCAAATGAGGCCACAAAAACAAAGCCGTGAGCCTGCGGGCAAAGCGGACAATATTGTGGTCTGAGTAGGCGGGATGTTACAATCCTACATCTATTTTTAAATTTATGTTTGTTTATTTCAGTTATCTAGAGTTTAGAGTGTCGAGTCTTGGCTTAGCAACGCCATTCTTCGCATGCTTGTAACATAAAGATTTTTGACTTGCCACCACTAAATAGCCTATCCCACCAAACCATTTGTTTCCCTACCGTAAGCCTATCATTACAACCCTTTAAAAGACCTCTTGGATAGTCTTTCCTAGGTGCTTACGCCAAAGCGATGGAGGTTTGATCTAGTCTCAAGCCTATGGTAATCTATGTACTAGGACCGGTTAATGAGTGTTTATCTTCCATTTCCAACTTGTTAAATTTCATATACACCCGAAAGATGTGAGTATCCAAACACCCCATGTGAGGTGCTAGTATGTAATTTCCGTGCTTGTAATGACTTTTGCGGGGCTTATATGTGTTGTGAATCGTTCTAAACTAATGCTTCATGACCTCTAACTAATAAATTGATTGGCTAAAAGCACATTTGCTTGAGGACAAGCAAATACCAAGTGTAGGGATATTTGATAAGGTTTTAAAATGTACCTTTTTGAGGGGTCGTTTAAGCCCTTATTTGATCACTTTTGTATCCGTTATTACTTAATATCGTTCTTTTTCACTTTTTAGGTATCTTGAAGGCAAAATGCTGGAATGACACTTATTCGGACGAAAAGGCGCGAATATACGAAGAAAATGGCCAAAGTCAAGAAACGAGACACTCAGGCTGCTGGAACTGACGGAGACGGCGTCAGAAGTTACAAGTGACGGCGTCAGGCACAATTAGTGACGCCTTCAGACAACTTTTGTGACGGCTCAGTAGCCAAATTGCTCATTTACAAGTGACGGCTTCATGTTTTAAAAGAGTAAGGCGTCGCAACTCAGACGGCCTAGATTTGATCCAGACGACGTCAGAGACTGAAGGGGACGGCGTCACAAGCATAAGGTGACGCCGTCACAAGACTAACGTGGCCAAGACGAAACCCTAATAACGGTGACCCGACGGCGTCACAAATCAAAGGGTGACGCCGTCGCATGTGTAATCTTATATATATAATCCGAATTTTTTAGTTTTCAGTGTGTAGTCTTTTGGAGTAAAAACCTAAACCGAACCAAGGCTGTCTTGTACAGTATTTTAGAGTTCCATACCCTATCTTACATCAAGATAAGTGTTTTACTTCATTAATTTAATTATGTCTTCAATTAATTGTGTGTATGCTTGCATGTTTTCCATGTCCGGCTAATTTACTTGTGTGTTTGCTTAGGGAATATGAAACTTAATTATTGAATATTGATTGGTTGTCTCTTATCTTAATTGTTAATGATCTAGTATTGCGATAGATCATCCGTTGTGTAGTTAATGCTTGATTAATCTTTGTGAACCTTAGCTTATAGTACCTAGAGTCATTGTAGGCTAAACCATCCGAAGAGTACCTTAGTGTTAAGTTTATAAATCCTAGAGATTTTGTAGGCAATAACATTTGGTAGTTTCAAAGAGTTAGGGATAAACGCATACCCTACGACCTTAGATACACAACGCGATTAAGAATAAGGACGTAACAATTCAACCATCAATAGGAGATAATTAAAGAGTAATAAAACCTAAGTAAACACATCTTTAAATCATCATACGAGCACACAATAATTAGACATAGACTACATACACCTTAGATTAGATAATTAGACGAATAGAGTAATCGGTAGAAATACCAACCCCCAAATCTAATACCCTGAGATTCGTACCTTTCCATTTCCTAAAAACATAAAAAGATTAAAAAAAATAATCTTCCTCAACCCCAACCTTAGCGTAGTAACTTCTCACTAGCATTCCTATTCCCCTAGAGAACGATATCAATTCCCGTGGCTTACCCTAATACTACACTACAACGATTAGGTTCACTGCCTAGGGTGTTGAAAAACTTGATCGACGAAAAGGAAGTTCCTTTGACCCCGAACGACGCGTGTAGCGTTATCAAAATGGTAGATATTCCAACTCAAGGATCGGTTGCTCTTCCTTACGGGATGCTACTCACCCGTCTCTATAGAGCATTTGCACCTATTCCACCAAGCCCAAAAGGGTTGAAGCTAGACTATACTCTCGTCCCTCACATATTTGTGCCCTTGAGTGACGAGCGAGTGGCTAAGACTAAAGGTAAAAGGGCAAAACCTCCAACTCCTTCATCCTCATCATCAAATAGCTCCGAAGACGGTCTCCCAAATTCTCGTCTTCCACCTCAAGAGTACTATGCATCTCTCCCCGAGATTGAGAATGAATCGGCTGAGTTCAAGCAAACTGATGCGCGCAAAACCGTCAAGTTCTCTCACGCAAGCGTAAGAAAACCTAAAACAGCTTAAGCACGAAATCAATGAAGATCTGAGGAGTATAGTGTTTCCCCGGGTCGTTATGTCCCAGCGAGCTATGCAATGGATTATCAAACGAATAGTGATCGGGAGATTTGAACGGAAAAGAGTTTGGTGAATTATTATAACTATAGGAAAAGCCAACAAATAAAAACGGCTTAAATGCAAATTAAAGGAGATTAAAAAGATAAAATCTATTAAATAAACGCTATCACTGAAATTAAAATGATGTTTTTGTTCTTTTTGTTTTTACGAAACCGAAATTAAAATCTACGCGACGTACAAATTAAAAACGTGAAACTAAAGCAATATTAACCCTAAAAATATGAAAATTATATTTTTACAATCCTAACGATAAAAGAAACTTTTTAGAAAAAGAAAACTATTTTTACCACTAATTATCTAATTATTATTAATTAAAAACTAATTTTAACTATTTAATAATTAACCAAAATGCAAGAAATTAGGAAACAAAGCTAGAAAAATAAAATTATGAAATGGAAAAGTCTAAAATAACACACTATAATTTTCAAAACTATTTTTTTGTATTTTTTAGATTAATTTTCTATTTTCTACCAATTTTAAACTAATTTAATCTAATTAAAATTGTGAAAAATACCAAATAAAAGAGGAAAAATAAGGAAAAATCTATTTTCTGCTTTTTATATTTATCTTAAACTAAGAAAATTGAAAAATTATTTTTTTGAGCTTTTTCTTAATTATTTGCAATAAAACCTATTTAAAAGTGATTAAAATCTATTTTTAATTAAGAAAAATACCAAATGGTGACCAAAATTAATGAAAAATTCAGGAAAACTCTGAAATACTATTCTGATTCTATAAAAAATGAGAAATATGGGGCTTATGTAACAGATTCAAGAGCTGCAGTGTAATTTAAGCTAAAATAAGCACTCAAAAATAAGCAAACAGTAATAATAAGCCATCAAACTTCTACAATCCTAAAGTTATACTAATATAAGCTAATTTAAGCTAAATACAACTACTCCTAAGCTCTGATAAGCAGATTGACAGCTTAATGGACTAACTGATTATAGGCAGAAACAGTGAACAGGCCCTCACTTTAAGCTTATGCACTAGCTTATCTAGAAAACTTTAGCCAAAAACAGAAATGAGGTCTTATAGACCACCTGGTAGACTACTTATGGACCAAAAATCAGACCCTACAAACACTTATTGAAGCCTGTGCACACTCTGCAAGTTCTGCATAATTCACCTTTTGACACATTTTTTACTTTAAAAAAATCAGTTGAACTTTGACTTTTGTGAGATCCCAAGGCAAATGTAGGATTGATTTTGATGAAATATGATGTAATGAAAGTTTATCAAGCAAGCTTAACTAGTTTAAGACCTATTTGATTGGTTTTGATTCAACAGATTCCAACAGTTAAGATTAACAAGACAGATTTTAGCAAGGTTTGACTTTTAGTGTTTAATGATGCAATAAAAGGACTTGAATGAGTAAGTTATTGATATTAGAGACTAAAGCAATAATAATCTCAGACCAAAACAGCTTTGAAATCAGTTTAAGCTAGCTATCCAAACACCCCTTTATGTTACTGATATGAGCTAAAAACAGGTTTTAACAATGAAACAACTGATATTATGATCAAACTAACTTAATAACACTTAAATACTTCTATTAAAACAGATTATGACAGATTTGAACCACAAATGTAGATTATGCATGAAACTTAAATTTTGACTTACAAAGAGTCCAAGCCACTATGGCTAGCACAATGAGAACCAAGAACCACTAATCTATTAAACCAACCCATTGCTTTCCATTTCAACCCATTCCATTGTCTGAATCAACCCATTCCTTTCTGCATCAATTTTTGTACCCGTGTTGACTTTAGTTGACCAAGATTCACAAATGAGTGAAACTGAATTGTGAGCTTATGGATAACTTTTGTGAGCTTATATAAGCTTATTTGAGATTGAAAATGAGTGGCTAAATACTTAAACAAGGGATTTTGAAATGCAAAATCTCAACAGTGGACTTGAATTATAGAAATTGATAATTACTTTCAATTCAAACTAGAAATGAGTAGTAAACACTTAAAAACTGTTGATTGATACACAATAAGCTTAAAAATACAAAGGAAAGTTACTTAAGACAATTTTAGCTACAATTCGACATATATGAAAAATAATTAAAATCTTTTTCTTCTCTCCTTGCTTCTTCTTGCTTTTTATAAGCTCCCAAGTACTTCTCTCATCTTTCTGGACATATCCCACCAAGAATACTGACCATTGGATCACCCAAATCAATCTTAGCCATTTAAAGTGTTTTGGCGCCAAAACCAGTTTTAACAGTTTGTGAGGTGGAGTGTTAGGTACATGGGCATTAAATGTTTTCTTGGCCTCTTGTGTTTGGAGGGGGGGTGGTGATGATGGTTGAGTGAGCAGATGAGTTTGCAGGTTTGTGATGATGAAATGGGTATCTCGTGAAGAGGGAGGGAAAGGGTCGGTCAAATGGGGTTTGACTGCTATTTTAATAAAAGGGGGGTCCAATGGCAGGGGTTCATAAATCAGTGGCAGGGTCAAAAATAGATATGACAAGTCCAAGTGGTGTGAAAGGGTTTAAAATCATCAAGGACTTATTTGTAATTTCTGGAAATGCAAGGACCTAGGCTGCCAATTTCTCAAAGTTGCTCCAAGGACTGAATTTGACAAGTGTCAATATTACAAGGACCAAAGTTGCCACTTTCACATTTTCCAGGGACCAAATCTGCCAATTTTGAAAGTTGAAGGACCATTTTTGTAAATTTCTCAAACTTTTCACATTTTTCACCAAAGGACTAAATTTGACAACTTTTGATTTTACAAGGACCTTTGGTGACTTTACTTTTGAATTTATGTGCTCAGGGACTGTTTTTGACAACTTTTGAAACTTGGGGGACTAAAACTGCAATTTTTGCAAATTTGATATGTTTTTCATCTGATTTTGATATTTTTGTATTTAAAACACATAAAACACTGATTTGTGATATTTTGATCATTTTGATGTGTTTCTGAGTGTTTTCAGATGATTTTGCAGTTTATTTTGTACAAAAAATGATGAGTATTTACACACTCATCAATCCCCCACACTGAGATATTGCTAGTCCCTAGCAATGATTTGAGAAAACATAATGGATTTTAAACTCTTTACCAAAAGCCATTACTTCTGGAGTAGCCAAATGTTTCAGTTCAAGTAAGAACCATGGTACACCGATAACCATGTGATTTTGAGCAAACCACCAGCTTCCAACGGATTTGATTTTGTCTTTACCAGTAGCCGTTTGCTCTGGACTAGCCAACTCTTAGATAAATTATCAATATTATCTTTGGTGAGTCGATTACCAATTATGGATTTTCCACTGCCTTTACCACAAGCCATAATCTTGCGGGCTAGCCAACTCTTCACTTTTTAGGATATGGTGAGCTGAATACCATACAATTTTGGGCAAATTGCAAGCCATCAACGGATTTGAGATATCTTTACCAAGAGCCGTTTGCTCCTGGATTAGCCAATCCTTTTGTCTTACAGACATGGCGGACTGATAACCAAGTGAGTAAGTGTAGAACACTTGCTCCAAAAAAAATTTTGGCCAAAAACGGGGGAATTGGTATAATTATATGATAAAATTCGTGAGAATTACCCCCCACACTTAGAAATGAATATTGCCCTCAATATTCAAAGTACCGGCGGTTATGCCGAAACAAAGAACGTAAAAGGGAAATACTACGGCCATTATTTAGAAAGAAGATTTTTTTTTATTTTTTTTTATATATTTTTTTTTTTGAAACATGTGGGCAACCCCCCCACACTAGGGTGGTAGAAAGAGGTGAGAAGACAGAAATATGGGTGAAAACCCATATGGCATGCTACTGTTTTTGATTACCGAGTCGCTAGCTTGACTCGATCCCCGCATTCATTGGTTCATGGGGAAAGTTTGTAAGTCCGGGACAACCATGGATGGAATGTCCTCTCCAAAGTAATGCTTCACTCGATGACCATTCACTTTGAAATTAGGACCATCGGGTTGAGATAACTCAATGGTACCATAAGGATAAACCTTAGCGATGGTAAATGGTCCAGACCAACGGGACTTGAGCTTTCCCGAGAAAATCTTCAATCTTGAATTGAAAAGAAGGACTCGATCACCGACGTTGAAAACGCGGTTTTTGATTTTTGAGTCATGAATCTTCTTTGTCTTTTGTTTATAGATCAAAGAGTTCTCGTAAGCTTGATCACGGAGTTCATTTAGTTCATTCATTTGAACTTTCCTATGATCACCCGCTGTCTGAATATCAAAGTTAGCATGCTTCAAGGCCCAGTATGCCTTGTGCTCGAGTTCTACCGGTAGATGGCACGCCTTCCCGTACACCAGCTTGTATGGAGTGCACCCGATGGGTGTTTTGTAAGCTGTACGGAAGGCCCAGAGTGCGTCATCTAACTTATCCGACCAAGAGGCACGGTTTTCACCAACCGTCCTCTCAAGAATTCTTTTTATCCCCCGGTTAGAGACTTCCACTTGCCCACTTGTTTGGGGGTGGTACGCAGTAGAGGTACGGTGAGTTACACCATACTTTTGCATGACTCTTGCAAATTGGTCATTGCAGAAATGCGTACCACGATCACTGATGATGGCTCGTGGAGTTCCAAACCTAGCAAAGAGAGATTTCAAGAATTTCACCACAACTCGGGCATCGTTGGTGGGTAAAGCCTTAGCTTCAACCCATTTTGACAAGTAGTCAACGGCCACGAGTATGTACTTATTTCCGTGAGACGAAGGAAATGGCCCCATAAAGTCAATGCCCCATATGTCAAAAATCTCACACACTTGAATGGCGTTTTGCGGCATTTCATTCTTTTGTGAGATATTCCCGTGACGTTGACAAGCGTCACAGGTTTTGACGAATTCATGGGCATCCTTATAGATTGTGGGCCAATAGAAACCCGAATCAAACACCTTCTTGGCGGTGTAGTTGGGGCTATGATGTCCCCCAGTAGGTCCAGAATGGCAAGCCTTGAGAATGTCAACGGCTTCCTGACCATACACACACCGCCGGATGACTTGATCCGCACAGATTTTAAACAAGTAGGGGTCGTCCCAGAAATAATGTTTCACATCCTTAAAGAATTTGTTTTTCTGTTGGGACGACATCCCTTTCACAACAAAGTTACCCGCATGGTAGTTTGCAAAGTCGGCAAACCATGGGGTAGAAGAATCTCCGCGAAAAGAAACCACATTGAGTGTTTCGAGAGGAAATGTTTCATTAATCTCCTTTTTCTCAAACACATTTTGATGAGGGTTCTCTAATCGGGATAGATGATCAGCAGCCAGGTTCTCAGCTCCTTTTTTATCACGGATGATGATATCAAATTCTTGTAGGAGGAGAACCCAACGGAGCAATCTCGGCTTTGCATCTTGTTTTGCAAAGAGATATTTGAGTGCCGAGTGATCCGTATACACCACGCATTTGGTCAAGATAAGATATGGCCGAAACTTCTCAAACGCATACACCACAGCTAATAATTCTTTTTCTGTAGTGGTGTAATGGGTCTGAGCTTCAGTCATCGTTTTGCTCGCGTAGTGGATCGGCTGAAAATGTTTGGTTTTGCGTTGCCCCAAGACTGCACCGATTGCAAAATCGCTTGCATCGCACATGAGCTCGAAGGGTAAGTCCCAGTCGGGGGCAACTAGAATGGGTGCTTCCGTAAGCTTTTTCTTAAGTGTTTCAAAAGCTTCGATGCACTCAGGAGAAAAGATAAAAGGAGCATCTTTTTCGAGAAGATGGGTCATTGGCCGGGCGATTTTAGAGAAATCCTGAATGAATCTACGATAAAACCCGGCATGACCAAGAAAACTCCTAATACCTTTGACGGTAGTAGGGTGAGGTAGTTTAGCAATGACGTCAACTTTTGCTCTATCTACCTCAATCCCGTTCTTGGAAATCTTATGGCCAAGGACTATGCCTTCTTTGACCATAAAGTGGCTCTTCTCCCAGTTTAGACACAGATTGGTGTCTTCACACCTTTTTAGCATTTTGTCCAAGTGGGAGAGACAAGTATGAAATGAGTCCCCAATGACCGAGAAGTCATCCATAAACACCTCCATAGTTTCCCCGATCATGTCGTGGAAAATGGCCATCATACAACGTTGGAACGTGCCAGGAGCATTGCATAAGCCAAAAGGCATACGTCTGTAGGCAAACGTCCCGTATGGGCAGGTGAATGTGGTTTTCTCTTGATCCAGCGGATCAATGGGGATCTGAAAGTAACCCGAGAAACCATCAAGGAAACAATAGTACTCGTTCCCTGCTAATCTCTCGAGCATCTGGTCCATGAAGGGTAGAGAAAAATGGTCTTTACGGGTGGCCTCATTTAACTTTCGATAGTCAATACAAACACGCCATCCCGTAACCAATCGAGTCGGAATCAACTCGTTTTCTTCATTCGTGACAACAGTAATGCCACCCTTTTTTGGAACGCAATGAATTGGGCTAACCCAAGGACTATCAGAGATCGGGTAAATCAAGCCGGCATCAAGAAGTTTGAGAACCTCTTGTTTGATAACCTCATGAATCTTAGGATTCACCCTTCTCTGACTTTGGACTGCTGGCTTGAAGTCATCCTCCATTAAGATTTTGTGAGTACAAAACTCAGGGTTGATACCCTTTATATCGGAGAGTTTCCAAGCAATTGCTTGCTTGTGTGACTTCAAGACCTTTATGAGAGCAGTTTTCTCCTCCTCAGTTAAGTCTTTAGCAATTATGACGGGTAATTTATCATCACCCTCCAAGAATGCATACTCTAGATGAGGAGGTAGGTCCTTTAGTTCAACCTCGGGAAATTCATCAGTAGAAGTTTGCACTGATTTGATTTCCTCATTTGTGATTTCTTTCGGAGGGAGTGAAGGTAATGGATCTTCATTAAGCAATTGCTCAAGATAAAGAATATCCCCCTCCGAATCATAAACACCATCAATTCCAGGCGGAATTGATTCATCAGTAGCCAGAAATTCATCGATCTCTTCCAGAAGGAAGTCACCTCCCTCAAACGGAGTGAGAGAGGGGGAAGAGTCGGCAATGATAGGTTGAGAAGATGTGGTGGAATTGGAATTTCCACCCACAGAATTATGAAGATAACCAAGAAACTCTTGAGAGTACTCCTCTGAAGCAATGTCAATTAAATCGACTCGATTAATTGATTCAGTATCATAATTTGAGGAGTACCTCGAAGTCTGATCGAGGTTAAAGGTAACAGCTTCATTACCCACACGGAGAGTGATCTCTTGCTCAAACACATCGATAAGAGCACGGCCCGTCCTCAAGAATCCCCGCCCAACAATGAGGGGAACTCGAGGATCAGCATCGAAATCAACGACCACAAAGTCAGCTGGGAAGTGGAACTTTCCTACTTTGACAAATACATCCTCGGCGATGCCAAGAGGACGCGAGATAGATCGATCTGCAAGCTCAAGAGTCATGCAGGTAGGAATAAGTTCCGGAAGAGACAGTTTCTTCCACACTGAGTACGGCATCAGATTGATGCTTGCACCAAGATCGGCAAGGGCAAAGCATTCAATCATCCCAGGAAAAACACAAGGAAGAAGAAATTTTCCGGGATCTCCAAGCTTCTCGGGAAGCTTTTTCAACAAAACTGCTGAGCAATTTTCATTCAAAGGAGTCTTAGCCATTTCAAACAGCTTTTCTTTGTTGCTCAGCATATGTTTCAGAGTAGATGCAAACTTGGGCATTAACATGATGGCATCCGCGAAGCTTATGTCAAAGTGAAGCTCTTGGAAAATTTGAAAGAACTTTTCCATCTGATGACTAGCTTTCTCGCGGAGCTTTTGCTCATGTAACCGTGAGGGATAAGGAATAGAAGTTTTGGATTTAGGGTCAACAACTGGAGGTTCAAAAACAACTCCAGGTTTGGTTTTCGGGACAACCTGAGGATGGACATTGTTGTTACCCCCGTTATTAGTAGGGAGTTCCTTGTCCTTTGTCGCCTCAGGCTCACTTTCCACTACCTTCGGGAGAGAGGAAGAAGAGGTAGTAGGAATAGCGGGTCCAGCATATGAAGCACCACTACGGGTTGTGATCGCTTTAGCATCGCCCCTCGGATTAGCGATCGTGTTGCTAGGTAGAGTACCTGAGCCCGAGGGTCGATCATTTAAAGACTTCTTGATCTCAGAAATCTGGCTGACCAACAACCGATTCATTTCCTCTTGGGATTTCATGAATTGTTTCAACAGCTCATCGGATGATGGTCCAGTTGGAACAATGGCTTGAGTTTGCACAGGGAAATTCTGGCCTCTATTGTTAGGATTAGGGCCTTGATTTTGAAAATTCCCTTGATTGTTTCCATGATAATACCCTGGGTTGAAATTTCCCTGACCTGGGTTTCTATTGAAATTTCCTTGTTGTTGGAAATTTTGATTCTGATTCTGAAAACCGTTGTTTTGATTGAAATGACCTTGGTTTTGAAAACCTTGGTTTGGTCTGTTTTGATTCTGATTACGGTTTTGGTTTTGATTGAAACCGGGAGGTCCAGAGTAGTGGTTAGGACGGTGGTTCGGGTCTATAGGAGCACGATATTGATTGCCTCCTTGATTAGACATCCCGCCCACAGCATTAGCTTCAAAGGGGTTACTGTCGGTGGCCATACAGTTATAGTAAGCATGGGGGCCACCACAGGTAACACAGACTTCCACTTTCTTAACTTCAGCAGGAGGTGAAGTTTGTGGAAAAGAGACTTTCTTCTGGTTGGAAAGAACCAAAGCTTGAATAGCTTCCGTGAGTTTATCAATCTTAGCATCGGTGCTAGACTGACTCACGGGCGATGAAGAAGAAGAAGGTCCAACACTGACTTGGGAAACAACCGGCTTGCTTCGTGCAGTGCGGACTTTAGACTTGTTTTCGATAATCGCTAAAGCTTCTTTGACAGTTTTGCTTAGGAAATTTCCTCCCGCGGAGGAATTGAGAGAATCTTGATCAGATTGACTCACTCCATTGTAGAAAGTGTCGAGTTGCATCAACTCGGAGAAACCGTGGTGAGGACATTTGCGAAGCAATTCCTTGAAACGATCCCACGATTCACTGAAGGATTCATCAAACTTCTGAGTGAACTTGATGATTTCATTTTTAAGACTCGTGGTCTTGGAAGGTGGATAGAATTCATTCACAAATTTCTTCACCAGATCTTCCCATGTCTCTATAGACTGAGGGGGTTGTTTTTCAAGCCAAATCCGGGCTTGCCCCTCAAGAGAAAATGGGAACAGAAGAAGCTTAACAGCATCAGAAGGGACATTCTTATACTTGATGGTAGATGCAATCTTGTTAAACCATCTTATATGAGCATGAGGATCGTCCCGCTCAAAACCGTAGAACTGATTTGAAGTTACAAGGTTCAGTAACCCGGTCTTGAGTTCAAAGTTTTCAGCCACGATGGCTGGCACAACGATAGCATCTCCATACCCGTCGATGGGTGCCTGGAGAAGCTCACACATAGGAATTTCATCCGCCATGACAGCGGAAGTAGTGTGAACAGTCCGGATCTCAGATCCGACTGATGGAGCAGAAAGTCTACGAACACGCCTTCTTGGAATCTTGACAAGCTCACGAAATGGGCTTACAGATCTAGAAGAGCGAGTGCGCATACACTAGAGTTAACTCTAAGGAAACTCAGAGTTAAGGAGAGAAATGAGAATTATGAAAATCTTTCAGATGAGAATGAGAATTATGAAGACGTTTTATAAAAATGGTGTTGAGAAGAATATTTATGGGTTTTCTGGTTCTGAAACGTCGATATCACAACAAAATCAATTAACACAAAATCGAGGCAAAACAACAGTGAACTTAACCAATAATCCAAGATGAATGGCTTCTTTGAAAAAGGTACACCAATCACAATGGACACAAAGGCAAGTTTTAAATCTTTAGTTCGGGAACTTATTATGGTCGCACCCCCAGTTAGGTAGTGCACTGCCTTGGTTTGCGGTGGTAATCTTTTAAGTTGTTTATTATTAAAGAAAACGACGATTCTTTTTGTATTTTTATTTTTGATACATATATAGAAACAAAAGGAAAAATATTTTTGTGTTTTATACGTTTTTGCTTGTTTTTGGGTTTTTGGATTTTTTATGAAAAAATATGGATATATATATAGATAGATGGATGATATAAACAAATGAGTGAGGATTCAAACAACTAATCTGCTAGAAGTAAGACAAATAGCACAGCTCCCCGGCAGCGGCGCCAAAAATTTGATGCGCGCAAAACCGTCAAGTTCTCTCACGCAAGCGTAAGAAAACCTAAAACAGCTTAAGCACGAAATCAATGAAGATCTGAGGAGTATAGTGTTTCCCCGGGTCGTTATGTCCCAGCGAGCTATGCAATGGATTATCAAACGAATAGTGATCGGGAGATTTGAACGGAAAAGAGTTTGGTGAATTATTATAACTATAGGAAAAGCCAACAAATAAAAACGGCTTAAATGCAAATTAAAGGAGATTAAAAAGATAAAATCTATTAAATAAACGCTATCACTGAAATTAAAATGATGTTTTTGTTCTTTTTGTTTTTACGAAACCGAAATTAAAATCTACACGACGTACAAATTAAAAACGTGAAACTAAAGCAATATTAACCCTAAAAATATGAAAATTATATTTTTACAATCCTAACGATAAAAGAAACTTTTTAGAAAAAGAAAACTATTTTTACCACTAATTATCTAATTATTATTAATTAAAAACTAATTTTAACTATTTAATAATTAACCAAAATGCAAGAAATTAGGAAACAAAGCTAGAAAAATAAAATTATGAAATGGAAAAGTCTAAAATAACACACTATAATTTTCAAAACTATTTTTTTGTATTTTTCAGATTAATTTTCTATTTTCTACCAATTTTAAACTAATTTAATCTAATTAAAATTGTGAAAAATACCAAATAAAAGAGGAAAAATAAGGAAAAATCTATTTTCTGCTTTTTATATTTATCTTAAACTAATAAAATTGAAAAATTATTTTTTTGAGCTTTTTCTTAATTATTTGCAATAAAACCTATTTAAAAGTGATTAAAATCTATTTTTAATTAAGAAAAATACCAAATGGTGACCAAAATTAATGAAAAATTCAGGAAAACTCTGAAATACTATTCTGATTCTATAAAAAATGAGAAATATGGGGCTTATGTAACAGATTCAAGAGCTGCAGTGTAATTTAAGCTAAAATAAGCACTCAAAAATAAGCAAACAGTAATAATAAGCCATCAAACTTCTACAATCCTAAAGTTATACTAATATAAGCTAATTTAAGCTAAATACAACTACTCCTAAGCTCTGATAAGCAGATTGACAGCTTAATGGACTAACTGATTATAGGCAGAAACAGTGAACAGGCCCTCACTTTAAGCTTATGCACTAGCTTATCTAGAAAACTTTAGCCAAAAACAGAAATGAGGTCTTATAGACCACCTGGTAGACTACTTATGGACCAAAAATCAGACCCTACAAACACTTATTGAAGCCTGTGCACACTCTGCAAGTTCTGCATAATTCACCTTTTGACACATTTTTGACTTTAAAAAAATCAGTTGAACTTTGACTTTTGTGAGATCCCAAGGCAAATGTAGGATTGATTTTGATGAAATATGATGTAATGAAAGTTTATCAAGCAAGCTTAACTAGTTTAAGACCTATTTGATTGGTTTTGATTCAACAGATTCCAACAGTTAAGATTAACAAGACAGATTTTAGCAAGGTTTGACTTTTAGTGTTTAATGATGCAATAAAAGGACTTGAATGAGTAAGTTATTGATATTAGAGACTAAAGCAATAATAATCTCAGACCAAAACAGCTTTGAAATCAGTTTAAGCTAGCTATCCAAACACCCCTTTATGTTACTGATATGAGCTAAAAACAGGTTTTAACAATGAAATAACTGATATTATGATCAAACTAACTTAATAACACTTAAATACTTCTATTAAAACAGATTATGACAGATTTGAACCACAAATGTAGATTATGCATGAAACTTAAATTTTGACTTACAAAGAGTCCAAGCCACTATGGCTAGCACAATGAGAACCAAGAACCACTAATCTATTAAACCAACCCATTGCTTTCCATTTCAACCCATTCCATTGTCTGAATCAACCCATTCCTTTCTGCATCAATTTTTGTACCCGTGTTGACTTTAGTTGACCAAGATTCACAAATGAGTGAAACTGAATTGTGAGCTTATGGATAACTTTTGTGAGCTTATATAAGCTTATTTGAGATTGAAAATGAGTGGCTAAATACTTAAACAAGGGATTTTGAAATGCAAAATCTCAACAGTGGACTTGAATTATAGAAATTGATAATTACTTTCAATTCAAACTAGAAATGAGTAGTAAACACTTAAAAACTGTTGATTGATACACAATAAGCTTAAAAATACAAAGGAAAGTTACTTAAGACAATTTTAGCTACAATTCGACATATATGAAAAATAATTAAAAGCTTTTTCTTCTCTCCTTGCTTCTTCTTGCTTTTTATAAGCTCCCAAGTACTTCTCTCATCTTTCTGGACATATCCCACCAAGAATACTGACCATTGGATCACCCAAATCAATCTTAGCCATTTAAAGTGTTTTGGCGCCAAAACCAGTTTTAACAGTTTGTGAGGTGGAGTGTTAGGTACATGGGCATTAAATGTTTTCTTGGCCTCTTGTGTTTGGAGGGGGGGTGGTGATGATGGTTGAGTGAGCAGATGAGTTTGCAGGTTTGTGATGATGAAATGGGTATCTCGTGAAGAGGGAGGGAAAGGGTCGGTCAAATGGGGTTTGACTGCTATTTTAATAAAAGGGGGGTCCAATGGCAGGGGTTCATAAATCAGTGGCAGGGTCAAAAATAGATATGACAAGTCCAAGTGGTGTGAAAGGGTTTAAAATCATCAAGGACTTATTTGTAATTTCTGGAAATGCAAGGACCTAGGCTGCCAATTTCTCAAAGTTGCTCCAAGGACTGAATTTGACAAGTGTCAATATTACAAGGACCAAAGTTGCCACTTTCACATTTTCCAGGGACCAAATCTGCCAATTTTGAAAGTTGAAGGACCATTTTTGTAAATTTCTCAAACTTTTCACATTTTTCACCAAAGGACTAAATTTGACAACTTTTGATTTTACAAGGACCTTTGGTGACTTTACTTTTGAATTTATGTGCTCAGGGACTGTTTTTGACAACTTTTGAAACTTGGGGGACTAAAACTGCAATTTTTGCAAATTTGATATGTTTTTCATCTGATTTTGATATTTTTGTATTTAAAACACATAAAACACTGATTTGTGATATTTTGATCATTTTGATGTGTTTCTGAGTGTTTTCAGATGATTTTGCAGTTTATTTTGTACAAAAAATGATGAGTATTTACACACTCATCACAAACCAAGGGGACGTTCAAGTGCCTTGGAAGGATGATGACAAAGATCTACAAGAAGTTGGATAAGTGAGGTTTTTAAAGGAGTGTTTGGAACAAGACAATAACAATGGTGTATGATACTATTTGGTTGTTTTTACTTTGTAGGATGATAAAATAACTTAAAACAATGTTGTATGCTAACCAGTTTATGCAGGGGGATAGCACAAGTGTGTTATCAAATTTTACCCATTTTCACTTTTATGTGAAAATCGTTAGCTCTTGGTCAAAATCTATGCTCCACTATGTTTATATATGTGTTATCGACTTTTCCTAACTAGAAATAATTAATGTCATTGGTTTCATAATCCTATAAATTAATTGCTTCTAAGATGATCATCCTCACACTTTCTCAAATCTTCTCATCTACTAGCAAAACCTTAAGCTAAAATGACTAAGTCTTCTCCATCAACCAAGCCTTGCAAGAGAACGGCTAGAATGAGTGTAAGACCATGTTGCTTTGTCAACATAAGCTCCTCTTCCAAGTTTTCTACCTTAACCATCTCATCTCCCATAAGAGATGAGAACTTCCTCACTTTGGCTACTCCTACACCGTCTCCAAAATCACCTATCATTATAACTACACCACCTCCAACAAAGACTCCCATCACTACATCACCACCTCTGGCTCCTATCCAATTATCCAAATCACCATCACCTCCTAAATCTCCAACACTCGTCCCATTAGAGTTATTCTCTACACCACCTACTTCTCCAAACCCATTCTTGGAGGACTTGGAGGACTTACCTCCTAGGCCCAATCATCCACCACCACTACCATCCTTTGGTACTATTGAGCTAATAGCTCATGAGTCTCCACGTCCATCATTTGACCCAAACGCCCCGTTAGGGCCTAAACCTCTTCTTTTCCATCTTATTCATAAGGAAATCCATGGTCCTTTGTATGGGGATCAACCACTACCTCCAACATCCATCCATCCTCATATAGAGGACATTGAGGAATCCATGTGGGATGATCACCCCACTAAAGAGGAGATTGAAGCCGAGCTAAATCATCTACACCAATTTTCCAATATGGTGGACTCTCTCCTTAGTGAGACCATGCAAATGCAAAGTGCTTTGCTAGCCTCCATAATCACCACTCCAACCACCAACACCAACAACTCCACCATTCTACCACCACAAAATCATGAACCATACTACCCTTTAGACACAGTTGCTCAAATTGTGAGCGGACCACCCACATTACCGAAAGGACCCGGGTAATGGTCCATGAGCTTCAAGATGAAATGAGGTTCATCCTCAACCATATTCTAGAGCGCATCAATGCTCTTGCTCATCCACCACCTCAATAGGGGGTTCCTAGTCTATTTAGTTAAGTATTTTTTTAGGATTTTCCTTGTATTTTTTCTAATTTTCTAGGATCATTTTTTTAATTTTTTGTACTAACACTTCATTGTGTTCCCTTTTCATGATTTTTATATCATGAAAATTTTTAACAAATGAATGGTGTTTCTTATATTGTTGTTGATTATTACATGGTGATTGGAAATGCTTGTGATGATGCTTATTACTAACATCTTTTTTTGTAGCTTTTTCACAATCCATGTATCTTTCTCTTGGCACCCAATTTAGGGGGAGCATTGGCTAAGGGGGAGATAATGGCTCGGGCTCATTACATGTTCCGCCTCGCCTCTTCTTTTTGTTGAGACAAAAAGGGGGAGAAATATTATAGAACTTGGACGACTTTGACTTTCTGAAAAGTCAACATCACATACTTTGACTTTCAAATAAAGTCAACTGCATATTTTGACTTTCTGAAAAGTCAACATCATGTCTAAATTGGACATACTAGCATTATAATCTTTATCTAAATCTTTCAAGTTCTAAAATTAATTTCATATTTTTATAACTCTTGTACAAACTTTACATCTTTTATAAAAATAAAATTTATGTTTTGTCCTCAACAAAAAGGGGGAGATTGTTAATACAAATATCATCATTAAACGTTATTTATATTTTATGATCTTTACCTAAGTTTTGTTAACGACAAAAGTAAATTTAATTTTTAAATCTTAAAGCTTGTCAAGTTTAATAGATATTAAAACAAGTTTTTTCAAATAATATCTTCATCACTCAAGCATTTACACTTTGATTAATCATATTATTGATATGACTCTAAACCATAATGTATGTTAACATTTTTAGATCAAGCATGTTTTAGTTTCTTAAAAACAAAACATTACATATGTATTTACACTTTAACATATTTCTAAAAATAGAAAACAACACATGACATCATGTAGTGCATCATTGAAATCTCTAGAAGATTTCACTAGATATTTTGTGTAGATTTAGACTCTACATATCTTACACAATCTTGGATAGATACGGTTGACTTTGGTAAGATTTTGGTGATCTTGTTGTTAGACCCCGGCGACACCAAAACTTTACACGGGCGGAACCCTTTTAAGGGATCCGTGGTCCGTGGTGCCTACTTCTCTCTAACATTTCTAACTCAGTTTCATATCATTATAGTGATCCTCTTTTGTAGCGAAGAAGATCAAGGCATATTCAAGCTTCAACAAATAGTTGGAAGTCTTGTTTGTTTGTTGTTGTATGATCTAGTGTTGATTCATACATCATTGTTGTACCAAACCATCATAATCTTATGAGTGTGAGTGGTTAGTATTTTAGTCCTTAAAATACATTGTGTGTGGGAGTGGTTGTACCCTTGGAAAAGAACTCGATATCTAGCTTAGTGTCGGAAATAGTGTGTAAGCGAAGTGTAAAGATTTCTCCACCGGTGAAAGGAGCTTGTTGACTAGTGATGTTAAACTCTCGAGTGTGAGACTCGAGGAGTGGATTAGGGCAAGGAAAAGAGTCCTTGTAGACCGAACCACTATAAACAACTTGACGTGGTTTGATTGTTTCTTTCCTTATTTACTCTTTATATATATTTCTTATCATTCACTAACATATCTAAGATCAATAGTTCAATAAGTTTCAAAACAAAGTTTTTAATCTGTAAACTATTCAACCCCCCTTCTAGTTTTCCACAAAGAAGAAGAAAGTTTGTAAGGCAACCCCGAGATGACAAGAAGTCATTCCGGAAAGACCGTGATGACAAGAAAGGAAAAAGTGAAAGGAAGTGCTTTAGATGTGGAGATACAAGTCATCTAATAGGAGATTGTCCTAAGCCACCTAAAAGCAAAATTCAACGAGCCTTTGTATGTGGTGCTTGGAGTGAAAGTGATAATGATGACGAAGAACCAAATAAGGAGGAGATCGCTCTCATGGCACATGAATCAAACGAGGTACATTCCGACTTATCTTACTCATCTATTGATGATGACACTTTGTAAAAACAATATAATCAATTATGTGAACTTAGCTTAAAAATTATAACTAAAAACAAGTTTTTAAAAACCAAAAAGGAATTTTTAGAAAATGAAGTTTATGAGTTAAAAGAAAAGGAAAAACTCTTAGAAAAGAGCAAGGCTAATGACGATGGTTGTAAATCATGTCAAGAGCTTGGTCTCGAAATAGAAAAGCTAAAAATCACACTGGAAGTTCTTATCGAACATAACTTTAAATTTAAGAGATTTGACAAAAACATTTCTTGTGTGGATGAATTAGTAAGAATTCAAAAAGTACCAGGGAATAGAAGTGGATTAGGCTTTAATGAAGTAGTAATTCCAAGTAGTCAAACCAAAACGGCGGGAAAAGACAAACAGACTGTCTCAACCAAAACAGAAAACCACGGACCAGACGGAACCAAAATTTTGGTTCCTCCCGTTGAACCAAAGGGTTTCGTGGTTACTGTAGTAGGACAGAAAGTTTGTGAAACGGCCCGTAGTGAATTTGTCAAAGTTACTAAGAAATCTAAAGATGTTATTAAAAAAAAACCTACTATGACAATAGGAGTAGGACTTGCTAGAAATGAACTTAGATCTAAAACCACTCAACAAAGGCCTAAAACACCTATTACCAAACGCCACTTTCCCAAAAGAAACTATAACACACAACCCAACTATCAACATACCAGTTGGAATCAAAACTTCCCTAGAACATATCAAACTCCTAATTACATACCATGGAATCCATATCCATCGTTTCCATACATGAACCAAGTAAGCGGTATGTTTAACCCAAATGGACCCATGAGATATTGGGGACTAAAAGCTTGAGTTGTATGTTTCATAGGTACTCTTGAAAGTTGGCTTGGAGCCTGATGAATGGATAAAAGATAGCGGATGCTTAATACATATGACGGGAAACAAAAGCCCCTTCTCAACATACCAAGAGTACGACGAAGGTAATGTCACTTTCCGTGAACACCTTTTCTATGAAAGGGTATCCACAACTCGTGTCACTAGAAACAGGAAAGAAATCAACCGAGACCCATATGGAATGGAGCTTAATGAGCTTAAGCCTCAATTTAAGAAATGGGAAGAACTTCTTAGGGCCAATGTCGTGAGTACTATAGGAAACTGTGACCATATCAACGCTTGTCTTTGCTACATGCTTTATAGTTTGTCCACCCGTCAACCCTTCAATTTAGCATACTACATTGCCAAGAGGATGGCCGACATCCCCACTCAAGGAACCACCGCTCTTCCCTACGGGATGCTTCTCACCCGTCTCTCTAGAGCCTTTGCACCAATTCCACCTAATCCTAGAGGGGTAAAACTTGACTATCCTCTTATTCCTCACATCTTTGTGCCATTGAGTGATGAACGGGTAGCCAAAACTAAGTCTAAAGGAAAACGACCCCAACCTTTTACTCCTTCAACTTCATCATCAAATAGCTCGGAGATGGACTTCCAAACTTTAGGCTTCAGCCTCACGAGTACTATGAGGCACTTCTAGAGATTGACAACCCCTCGGAAGAATTCAAGCAAACTAAGGGTATGTTCAAGTGTCTTGGTAGGATGCTCTCCAAGATCAACAAGAAGTTGGATAAGAAATGAAGCTTTTAAGGAGTGTTTGGTACAAGAACAAAAACAATGATTTATGATGTATTTTCGCTTTCTAGGATGATAACTAAACTTTGAACAATCATGTGAACTAACTTTGCCCGTGTAGGGGGATAACATCTTAATGTTATCAAATTTTCACCATTTTCACTATTAAGTGAAATCGCTAGTCCCTACTTGAAATACATGCTCCCATGCGTTTATATATGTGTTATTGCTTTTTCCTAACCACAAATGATGTTCTACATATGCTTTAGGAAAATTTATGGGATTCAAAAAAGTTTACGAGGGTTAAAAATGCCCTCTGTAAACAAAACATGTACCTACGAAACTGACGAACCCAAAATTTTGGTTTCGTCCGTTTTAAATTCTGGTGCCGCCAAAATATCATCCCCGGACCCGCTGGAACAAAAATCCGGGTTCCGCCCATGTAACTTTTTGGTTCCGTGGTTAGCTGCAGGTATGTTTCTAAATTTCGCTTAATCCCGCACTCAAGTTCACTATATTTTGTTACTAGAATACTTTTTATTGATCATTATTCACATTAGGACTAATTTAGATTGCTTGGACCAATAAGATATCATTTTCCCACCAAAATTCAAAATTTCTCAAAATCCACCCAAGGAACCCTTTTCTATAAAGGAAGAAACCCTTATTTTGGTTCTTTGCAATCCGTGGGTGTCTGATTTTCAGGATTTTGCAATGATTTAAGTTCATTTATTGCATATCTTGCTAAAATTACTCAACACTTCCTCTATGGATTGAATTAGGAAGATTTGACATACATTTAATCACTTCAAACTCATTAGAAGCCACTTCATCTGTATGGTTTAAGATCAAATCAAAACACAAATTTCCATAATTCCATAATTCTATAAATTGATACATCCTGGATGGTCTTTTCACACCTTTACCATCACTTACTCTTTCTCTTAGAACTTATCAAGCTTAATCATAATGACAAAGTCATCAACCTCATCACCTTCAAGCAAACCTCTCAAGAAAACCACAAGAATTAGCGTAAGACTATGTTGCTTTGTCAACCTAAGCTCCTCATCAGACTCATCACTACTCAACATCTCATCCCCTATTAGAGATAAGAACTTCCTCACCTTAAGTACTCCAACTCCACCACCAAAATCAACCATCATTGTGACTACTCCACACCAACCAAAAAACCAATCATCAACTCTCCTCTACTGGCTCCAATACAAGCATCCAAAACACCCACACCACCAAAATCTCCAAAACTTATACCCCTTGAACTTTTTTCAACCCCACCAACATCTCCTCATCCATTTGCGGATGATTTGGATGACTTACCACATAGTCCAACAAATCCACCACCTCTTCCATCTTTTGGCACATTTGAGCGTATTGCTCATGAAACTCCAAGAGGATTTTGAACCAAACGCACCTTTTCAAGATGAACCTAGACCTGTACTTTTTCACCCAATCCACAAAGAAATTCATGGGTCACTATATGGAGATCATGCTCTACCACATAACTCATTCTCTCCACATATTGAAGACATTGATGAGTTAATGTGGGAAGACCAGCCACAATCTCAAGTAGAAATCTAAGCTCACCTAGATAATTTCCATGCTTTTTCAAACATGCTGGATTCTCATCTCAATGAGGCAATATACATGCAAACCGCTTTGCTTTCTTTCCTCATTGCTCCATCAAATCCCAACCATCATTCAATCAATGTTCCACCACCAAACAATGAACCTAGTCTACCACCAAACCAACCTCGCATTGGTTGCTCTCATTGTGAGCGAACCGCTCATCTAAGTTAAAGGACCTGTATCATGGTCCATGAACTTCAAGATGAAATGAGGTTCATCCTCAACCATATTCTTGAGCGTATTAACGCTCTTTCTCATCCTCCACCGCAATATGATGGTTATTAGTCATTTACATCATTTTTTTTCTAAGTTATTTTTTTTATTTCTAGGATTTTTATTTTCTAAGTTATTTTTTTCTCTTTCTAGGATTTATTTTTTATGTCAACACATCTCCATTATTGTCAATTTTATAACTTTTAGTCATAAATTTTTTACTAGTGAATGATGATTGTTATAATGATGTTGGTGATTATTTGTTAGTTGTAACCATTTTTGTGATTGTATGGTGCTTGTGATGATAGTATGTTTACTAACCATTTTTTGTAGCTTTTCATAATACATGTATCTTTCTCTTGGCACCCAATTAAGGGGGAGCATTGGCCAAGGGGGAGCATTTGGCTCGGGCTCATTGCATTATCCGCCTCGCCTCTTCTTTTTGTTTCGGAAAAAAAAGGAGAATAGTATTGAACTTGAACATTGACTTTCAAAAGTCAACAACACTTTTTGACTTTCAAAAGTCAACAAAACTTTCTAATAAAGTAAACAAAAAATTGACAAACAAAATTCAAAACTAGTTAATTCATATTTAAGACAAAATAACTTTAAATTATCAACTTTAGCTAACTAGCTAAATCTCCTAAGTTCAAGTTAATTTCATATTTTTAAAATTCTTGTACATCTTTATATCTTTGTTAAAAATAAAGTTTATGTTTTGTCCTCAACAAAAAGGGGGAGATTATTGATACAAATACCGTCCAAAAACGTTATATATATTTTATGATCTTTACCTTGTTTTGTTATCGACAAAAGTAAATTTTTGATTTTTGCAAAATATAAAGCTTGTCAAGATTATTAAATATTATTACAAGCTTTTCTTAAATAGTTTTCAACATTTAAGCATTATCATTTTATCAACTTTTGATTAACTACATATCAATCTACACTATTATCCTTCTAAATAAAATTGTGTCTCAACATTTTAGATCAATCATTTTTAGTTACTTTAACAAATCATTTCATAAGTATTTACTTATATAACATGTAAATTCTAAAAATGGAAAATTACATATTACATCATGTCTTGCATCATCTTAGAAATCTTTAGAAGATTTCATGAAATATTTTGTTTAGATATTCACTCGACATATCTTGCATAATGTTGGAGAGATTTGGTAAGATCCTTGAAAGATTTTTTGTAATCTTTCTGTCAGCCTGGCGGAACCAAAATTTATAAAGGGTGAAACCATTTTTTTGGTTTCGTCCAGTCCGTGGTCGTCTGATCATTTGACCTATAAATAGCAAGCCAACCAAAGTTGATTTCTCATATCTCATAAGCATAAAACACATACATTCTCTCATTTTATTACATCTAACTCAGTTTCATTTCATTTTAGTGATCATCTTTTGTAGCAAAGAAGATCAAGGCATAATCAAACTTCAGCGAATAGTTGGAAGTCTTGTTTGTTTTGTTGTTGTGTGAATCGTTATTATTCATACATCATTGTTGTACCAAACCATCTTAAACCTCTGAGTGTGATTGGTTAGTATTTTAATCCTTAAAATATATAGTGTGTTGGGAGTGGTTGTACCCTTATAAAAGAACTCGACATCTAGCTTTGTGTCGAAAATATTGTGTAAGCGACGTGTAAAGGTTTTCTCCGCCGGTTAAAGGAGCTTGTTGATTAGTGAAGATAACTCTCGAGTTGGAGAGTCGGGGAGTAGAGTAGGGCAAGGAAAAAGAGTCTTTGTAGACCGAACCACTATAAAAAACCTTGTCGTGTCTTGATTGTTTATTTCCTTACTTGCATATTAAATAATAGAAAGAAAAAAAAAAAACACACCCTTATCGTGGTTTGATTGTTTCTTTTCTTTCTTTCCTTACTTGCATATTAAAAAATGAAATTAAATTTAAGTTAAATATATTGTTTTATTTTAAAAAATAGAAAGAAAAAAAAAATACCACGACATCAGAAAACTAATGTCATGTCAGAGAGCGGGATTTTTAGTGTCATAGTCAAAACTGATGACATAGACAAAAAAATGCTGAAATGACATTATATTTCCCACGACACCACCTCTGGCACGAGAGTATACCTAGCCATATCACAAAAATATGAACTTGTCCGAAGTAAAAATATCAAGAGTAAATTGCAAAAATTGTCCTTGTGGTTTGGCCAAATTACACGTTTCGTCCTTGTGGTTAATTAAGTGAAAAAATCATCTTTATTTTGCATTGTTTGGAATCATTTTGGTCCTTTGGCAATAACTTTTTAGAAACCACACGGACGATTTTTGCACTGCTAAAGGACTAAAATGATCCCAAACAGTATAAAATAAGGATGATTTTTGCACTTAATGAACCACAAGGACGAAACGTACAATTTAGCCAAATGACAAGGACGATTTTTGCAATTTACTCAAATATCAATGAATCTCAAGAACTCAAGTGCACCTCACGTGCTTTATTATCCAGAATCCATGTTTACACCAATCCACCAATCACATCACATTCTTACCACCACGCGGATCCCCATCCAACGGCTACCCACGAATACCCACTATCCAATCCAACGATCAATAACACCCATCCAAAAACACAACATTTCACCCGCCACTATAAATTCAAAACCAAAAACCCCAAATCCAAACACACCAATCCGATTCAAAATTCAAAACCAATTCCACAAAAAAACAAAAAAATGTCAGGAAGAGGTAAAGGAGGCAAAGGGCTAGGAAAGGGAGGCGCAAAGCGTCACCGAAAAGTTCTCCGCGACAACATTCAAGGAATCACGAAGCCTGCAATACGGCGGTTGGCGCGTAGAGGTGGTGTGAAGAGGATCAGTGGCTTGATTTACGAAGAGACAAGAGGTGTTTTGAAGATATTTTTGGAGAATGTGATTAGAGATGCGGTTACGTATACTGAGCATGCCAGAAGGAAGACTGTTACTGCTATGGACGTTGTTTATGCTTTGAAGCGTCAAGGAAGGACGCTTTATGGTTTTGGTGGTTAATTAGGTTTCGTGTAGAGATGTTTCGAATGTTATGTGATGGCGAGTTTAAACTGTTTTGTATTTTGAAATTATTTTCATCTATGAAATTTAATTACCAGTAGTTTGTTATCGAATCAAACTATGTTAGCCACAATCTAAATACAAACACAAATTCATTTAATACAACTAATAAAACATCTGAAGCGATATGAACTATAATAAACATTGAAACAATGTATCTTTATCTTGGCATAACATGATTTATACTCTGGTGATCATAGAGACGTTATGTAGTTTTTTAGCAATTTGAAAATAGGATCTGCGAAAGAAGATCCTTCTGATCCTTGAAACATGATATGGTCCATACGGGCTTGCACCCCATCACTTGATCCCAAGCCATTGTGCAGGTTCTTTAGTCCGAGTGCAGAAGTTCCTAAGCTTAATAGATAGTTTTCTATAGACATTGATAGTGATGGTTTTGACAGCTCAACCAGAGTAACCTGAACACAATAATCGACATTCTTATAACTAACACTTCTAGGAATTACTGGGTCAAAACTGGTATAATTCGGGCTGTTTTGACTTTTGACCCAAAAGACTTGACATCACATATATAGTGTGGTAAAGAGAAGAGAAGCATAACAAACCTTTTTGTTCTGAGGTATTCTGGCCATGTGTTTTGCTATAGCAACAGCTCGTGAGAAGCCTCCAATTGCATCAACTAAACCCCGTGAAGCTGCATCGTTTCCAGTCCATACTCTCCCTTGAGCAACCTCCTCCATTTTATCCACCTGCATTATAAGATTAATCATTTGGTTACTATTTGTGTAACAATTGAGTGCTTACATATTTTAAGACATATACTCGAGTAACCACATACACTCATTGATCTTGAACTTGCTGCCTTGTCGCGAAATTCTTTATACATAACCTGTGTAGATTCCACAAAGTGTTTCTTTTCTTCTGGTCTGCGTACACGTATGCAAAGTGGCTAAGAAAAAAAAAATTTGACCTTTGAGATAAGAATCGTCAAGCAGTTAACATCCAATAGATGAAGGTCCCTTTTACCTGAATGACCTGTGAGAAGCATCCAGCTCAGAAAATTGTCCCTTTGAAATAATTACCTCGTTGTAACCAATCTTTTCATATAGTTTCCCCAAATTGAACTTACCTACAGCCAAAAAAAAAAAAAAAAAAAAAAAGAGTTTGAATATTCAACAATAGTCTAAAAACAATGTTTAGAATTTGAGTTTCGTATTCTTGATTAACAATGCCTAATATTTTAAAAACTTTTAGGAAGGATTTGAACGTGTAACAAAAACTAACAAAAAAATTAAGAAAGATAGTGCAAGATAGAGTAATATACTTTTGACAACACCAATTGAACCAGTCAAAGTAAGGTTCTCAGAGACTATAGCATGTGCTGCCATTGCCATGTAGTATCCTCCGCTAGCTGCCACGTCGACCATGGATGCAACTACAGGCTTATATTCAGCCAATAGTTTGATTTCCCTCCACATCCTGCACATAAATAAAAACCTAACCACATAAGAATTTGACCAGTCTCGTAACGTTTTACCTTAGTTTGTCTTTCTTTCAGTTCAATCATTCTGTTTTTCAGAATAATTTTTAATCTTTTGGGTCAAAACAGAGAAACACTTACAAGTCAGAAGCAAGAGCATCACCTCCAGGGCTATCAATTCGAATGATAACAGCCTTGTACTTTTTCGAGCCTGAAAATATAAATATTATAAATTTATAAACATATATGTAAATTGATATAAGAAAGACAACCAATGCATATGTTCATCTAGGACTATATAACTTTCAACATACATCTCACTTTGCGTATCTTTTCAATGAAAGTCTCAGCGACGATGCCTGAACTAGTTGAAAACATCGACCCTTCTACACGATTGATGTCACCAGAAGCTCTAATCACTGCAATTTTATCCTTGCCACCAGATAACCCCAACGTCCCCTTCTTAACTTTTGAGTATTTCCTGAAGCAATCAAGATAGTGATAAGGAAAACAGATAAAGTAGATACTTGCAAATATCGGAGTATGTGTTTGTAGTAGATAAGGTGGTAGATATAAGTCAACACTAAAAAAGCAAGATTATTACTTATAAACAACATAAGGAAGCTTTTTCTTCCCTGGAATGCACAATCTTGTTCTTAACATGGATACAACCTGAAATTATATTGTATATCAATAATCAAACTTTCTAACAATTTGAACAAAGCAAACTAATAGATGGAAATGTAAATATGCGATGTCTACCTCATCTTCATATTTGATATCTGTTATCCATCCATCTTCCTTCAACTTTTCTATTTGGTAAACTCCTTCATTAATAAAACTCTCTATATCTTCCTTTTTCTTTCCTGTTAAAGAAAAACTTATGTAAATTACTAATCTTGATCCATCAAGATTACAAGAGAAAACACAAAGTAACTTAACCTTTGGCTTGAGAAATCTTATCGACCCAATTCCCATAAATGTTATCTAGCAATGTGGTAAGCACCTCACGATTCTCTTCAGATATATCCTTGCGAGATATATGATCACCAAAGCTCTTATATTTACCAATCCTCTCTACGTGTGGTTCCACACCTACTTTCTCAAGTACACCTTTATACATAACAATCATGGTAAGTTCAGAACTCGATCAGAAGTAACTATACTTCTATATTTAACAAAAAGATAAGAAACCAGTATACGTTTTTGTGAGAGTTACCTCCAAAAAATGTTGCTTGTTGAGTTAAACCATACAGCGAAAAGTAAGCACTTGGAGGGGCATATAGCTCGTCACAGACACAGCCAAGGTAATACTCCATTTCTTGCCATACCGGTGCATAGGCAACAATGAACTTACCTATATTGAATTGTATAACATAAAATGGAACGATTATATTCTTCTTGGTTTTAATTTCAGGTAGACCCGTGTAATTTCACTAAATTTCTTAGGAAACGAAAAAGAAAGCTACCTGACTTCCTAAAATCCAAAATGTGTCTACGAATTTCTTCAAGTTTTCCCCATCCACAATTCAAAGTTTCAATATGGAGATAAACTGCAGATATACGAGGATCATATGCTGCCTTTATTAAGTTTTCACAGATTTTTGGTAGGGATAGCCCTGACGAAAATCGACCCTTCACCTGATCGGATATCTAAAATTGGCCACAATTAAAGCATTTCATCAGTAATGAAAAAAGTATACATAAACACACTGATGACCTAAAAATCTCTCTTAATTGATATAAGCAATAAAGAAAAATAAAAAAGAAACTAGCAACGACTAAAAAACTGCGCGTGTTTTTACAGAACAAAATAAAGGTTCTTCCATATATCAATGTTCAAGTTCGGCCTGCTACAGACTTTCTTGCCTACACAGTGAGTTATAAATATATATCTAAATTTGTATTAATGATAAAAAGCTAATTGAGTTAGCAAATCTCTAAGAATATACGAAAGTAGAAGGCTGAACTTTTTTCTCTATTTTCATTCCATATGAAAGTTACAATTTAAATAGAAAAGAAAATAACTTATGAAATCCTAACCTTTAGGAACAAGAAAAAAAACAAGGGGAAGTAACAAAGAAATATTAGACGTGCATGAAGTATTGGTCTACTGGTCTTTTCCTAAACTAATGAAGCTGTATTGAGTAATGATCTACTTGTGTTCCTAAATTAATGCATGATCTTCGGACTTCAATGTGTATGAGAGCAACGTCTACTCATTAGTAATGGTATGGTGTCATTAAGGTGAAGTTACTGAATCCTGTAAATCATGTGTTCTTTTGCAAACATGCTGACAAATCTTTAATTACACGCAATTTATGGTTATCTTATAATTGAAAAGCTAAAAATATATGGACAAACCTTTCCGCGCAACATCATATACAAAAAGCTTCCTTGGCGAACATGTTGACAAGCAAACAGTGTGCGTAGCTTCACCGCAAAGCTTTCCCAACCACGTCGCTTTTTAAACTCAAATTCACCACTAGGATACTCAGCATTGTCAGATTTAAACTCACCATTATCCTTATTATCGTCTGAAACACCAAAGTGAAAATTTTAAAAACAGATGGGTTACTCGATCAAGTTATAATATATGAATAGGATCATGCATGCATGCTTACTTGTTGATGTGGATTCTGATACTTGAGTAGATGAAGCCATGTGATCCAAATCAATTGGTACAGTTAATCAATAACTAAAAAGACAAATAAGTGGAATAACAAAGTTGATGACCTATAATTAACCATATGTATACTAATGTTTGAGCTGCTAACGAATTAAGGATATAAATAAAAGGAAACATAATCTAACCATGGATAAAGATTAAATAAAAAAACAGATATCCAGATAAAAAGATTTTTTTTTTTTTTTTTTTTTTTTTCAAAAAAAGTTCTCGAAAAATTCCACAAGATCGGGTATGACGGTGTTTTTTCTAAAAGTTGATATTTTTTCGGAAAAAAAATTATGAAAAAATACGTTTGCGCATTAAATCGTTTTTTGTGCATCAAAATTTGGTTTTTCACCTAACTTCTTTTGACTTTTTTCATCAAAATAACATTGCGCATCTAACTAAAACAAGTTGAAAATTTTGTGCATCAAAATTTTTTTGCGCATCAAAATTCGTTTTTGGTGCATTAAAAAAAACGTATCAAAACTCAAAATTATAAAAAAAGTTTTCACAAAAGTTTTATGCACCAACATACCCGATCTTGTGGAATTTTTGAAGAATTTTTAAAGAATTATTATTTTTATTTTTATTTTTTTTTATTCTTTTTACGGATATTTGTCTTTTTATTTTAACTTTACCCTGACCATAATAAGGAAATTGACTAGACTAATTCCTTTCCAAAAAAAAAGAACATAACTAATTACTTTTCAACCCTTGTATCTATACTTCTATACTATATTATAATGCATGTAAAAGTCAAACCTCATTCCAAGCCTAACTCCTAACCAGAAATTAAGATACGGAGCTCCAATCATGAGATGACATGTGTCACTTCTTAACAAACTCCAAGCCTAACTCCTAACCACTAAAAATTAAGATAAGGAACTCCAATTATAAAGTGACATGTGTCAATTCTCAACTAAAAATTCATCTTTATTTTCAAATTGAAATATCTTTTTATCTACTTATTTTTTTTTATAATCTAGTTTCACCATATTTTCTAAAATTTTATGCTCTTTAATTCAACATCTATTTTGATATATTTTTATAAGTTTTTAGTTTTTATATTTTTAGTAAGTTTATTTTAGTTTAATTCAAATTTTTACAACTTTAACCTCTATTTCAATTAATATAATTTTGATTCGTCAAAATCATATACTTTTAGGGGAGTGTTTGACGAGTAAGAGATTGCGAGAGTATTTCTATATGCGAGAATAATGATGTCACGGAAAGTTACGAGAAAGCTACGAACAACTAACACATATACATTCGAAGTGTTGTGAAACGAATTCATTAAACGGGTACATATAACTATACTTATTGCCGCCGCTGTGTGCGGGTATCCGACTAGTGTTAATTAATTGTTGTATTAGTACCCCTTCCCGAAAAGCCACCTTATTCTCAAGGTTAAAGTCTGTTGAAGATGATCAAACAATTCCCACGTTGCTTCATATCCTGGTAAAATTTTCTAACGAATAAGCACCTCTTATTTCCTGCTGAATTGTGAACGCCCACTAAAACCTCCAAATTGATACGAGATCACCGATTTGAGATGGTCAAACTCCCAAGAAAATAAGGCCCTTTGAGCGGGCAGGACTCAAAGAAAAAAGAGAGACAAGACTTGAACGGCGTTCTTTTTCTTCTTTTCTGATTCAATACTTCATGCAAACTTACAATATTTAAGCTAAAAGGAAAGTGGCTAGACTTTAGGAGTCAAACCAGATTACAATACATTGGACTAGTGTCTTTAGGAATAATAAAAGGAAAACATGGTAAAATGCCTTAGTGGCCCTACATGCATGCAACAACTAGAATCGGAAGAAGTCTTCACGTGTTTGCTATCCATATGAAATTCGCTTTTGGAGATGATCATGTCTAGTCTTCATTCGGGTTTAGGTCCAACATGCGAGACGTATCACATATCTTCATTCAACCCTTCTGGAAGCACTGGTGCAGCCTCTTGTTCTCCAATTACTCTGTGAAACATGGATAATTGGATGTATAACTGCTAATTTAGGAAACTTAAGTTTGTATCTCAAATTTTCTCCTAAGATTTCATATAAGTACTTGGGGTGTTAGCCTTTAATGTTGTAGATCAAATTATTATATTTATGTTTAAGACTTTTAGTTATTATACGTATGTTTATTGTATATAGTGTATGGGTCAGTTTAGTATGTCTGCAATATGGGTCCAATTCTGTTAACCCAAACAGGCCCATTATGCAGCAGTTAGGGTAGTTATAAGGAACGGTTACATCACAAACCATCACAACGTTTGGATGAACCAGTGTGTCGTTTAGGAGGCAACCTTCCTGTAGTATAAATAGATTAGGATTCTTGTAAACAAATGTAACCCTTTGTTTATATTATATCAGATTAGTTAAAGGGTTCAAACCCATTCTCTTGTTCTTATATTATTCTTGATGATGGTTCATACATGATGCTTGTTTGATTATTGATGATCCTGGAGAAAGTGAAGTATGGAACCTGTGGAAATCGAACATGGGGTGCTAACTTCTCATTTTTGTGTCTTGCCACCGTCCGTTGTCTGAATGGTCTGAGTTTCAAGTAAACACGATCACCAACCTCAAATTGAAGGTCCTGCCTAACACCATCTGCCTTGAGTTGTTGTGCCTTTTTCTAAATGTACTTTTTAGCTCCTGAGTTATTCCATCTCTCTCCTGTAGGTAGTGGTCGGCCTCAAACGTTAGAGAAGACCCTTATTTGTAAGATACTATACTTGGTGTCGATTGTGGGTTGATTTATGTGGAGACACGAGGCGTGTTGAAGGTTATTTTGGCTAATGTGATTAGAGATGAGGTGACACATACTGAGAATGCCAGAAGGAAGACTGTTACTGCAATGGATGTTTTTATGGTTATGGAGGTTCGGTTTTGTGTAGAGATATTTGAATCATTATGTGATTGCGAGTTTTAGTTGTTTTGTATTTTGAATTTATGTTGATCTATGGAATTGAAGTACTTTGTTATGGAATGTTTCTTTGTTGTTTGTAGCTTAAATTTATTAAATATGGCTTTTAAAATTGAACAACAATTTAGCAAATGATGATTCTGCAACATTGAAAGTAGAAATACAAATACATAGTTTTACAACCATTAAAACATCCAAAGCAATATGAAACAAAATAAGCATTGAAATGAGGCATATGTATAAACTCCTAAGATCAAAGAGAAGTTTGGTAGTTTTTTAGCAAATCGAAAACAGGATCTGCAAAAGAAGACCCTTCTGATCCTTGAAACATGATATGGTCCATACGGGCTTGCACCCCATCACTTGATCCCAAGCCATCTTGCAGTTGCTTTAGTCCGATTGCCGAAGTCCCTATGCTTATAAGGAACTTTCGTAAGGACAGTGACGGCTTCGACAGCTCAACTAGTGTAACCTGAACACATTAATTAATATTATTTTAATGGACGTACACTGGGTAATACTGGGGGGTCAAACCGGTACTATTTTTGCATCTGTCGGGTTGACTTGACCCAAAACACTTATGTCCTAATAATAATAATCTAATTGGTTGAAACAGCCTTTTGTCTCATACGGCAACATGCGTTTTAGATCTTTACTGTTATTAATTTTGTTTCTTTTGTCAACCATGCCATAGATTCTTAGAAAATTAAAACCTATTAGAGCAAAGAAAAAGCCAGCAAAACCAACCTTTTTGTTCTGAGGTATTTTGGCCTTGTGTTTTGCTATAGCAACAGCTCGTGAGAACCCTCCAATTGCGTCAACTAAACCCCGTGAAGCTGCATCGTTTCCGGTCCATACTCTCCCTTGAGCAATCTCCTCCATTTTATCCACCTGCATTATATAATAATACTTGATTGCAAAACTGTGTAACAATTGAGTACCTACATACTTTAAGATATATATAATCGAGTGATCACATACACTCATTGATCTTGAACTCGCTGCCTTGTCACGAAATTCTTTGTACATAACCTGTGTAGATTCCACAAAGAGTTTCTTTTCTTCAGGTCTGCACACACGTATGCAAAGTGGTTAAGATAAAAAAAAAGGTGACCTTTCAGATAAGAAATTGTCAGGCAGTTAACATTTAGTAAATCGAGGATCCTTATACCTGAATGACCTGTGAGAAGCATTCAGCTCAGAAAATTGTCCTTTAGAAATAACTTCCTTGTTGTAACCAATCTTTTCATATAGTTTTCCCAAGTTGAACTTACCTGCAACACAGATAATGATAAAATGTACTAAATAGTCTAAAGAAACAATGTCCGGAATTTAATTTTCTTATTCTTGATTAATGATACCTAATATATATACGAGTTCTTAAGATATAAAATGTGTAACTAAATAACTAACTAAAAACTTTGGAAAAAAGGCACAGGATAGACGGATAGACTAACATACTTCTGACAACACCAATTGAACCAGTAAAAGTAAGATTCTCAGATACTATAGCATGCGCTGCCATTGCCATGTAGTATCCTCCACTAGCTGCCACGTCAACCATTGATGCAATTACAGGCTTAGATTCAGCTAATAGACTGATTTCCCTCCACATCCTGCACAAAACATTGTCTCTTATTTTGTATTTCTTTAACAATTTCATTCTTGTTTTCCTGATTTAGGAATAAATATATATGAAGGTTATATAAATAACAGTATAGAGAAGCACTTACAAGTCAGAAGCAAGAGCATCACCTCCAGGACTATCGATTCTGATAATCACAGCCTTATACTTTTTCGACTCTGAAAATGAATATAGAAACATGACTGTAAAATGCTAATAAGGAAAAGACTAGCAATCTACACACACATACACACCATATCTATTCTATCCGGCTTACAATACATCATTAGGTAATATATTTTGGTCCTTTACATACCTCTTACTCTGCGAATCTTTTCAATGAATTTCTCAGCTATGATGCCTGAATTAGGTGAAAAAAAGGACCCTTCAACACGACTGATGCCACCGGAGGCTCTAATCACTGCAATTTTTTCCTTGCCTCCAGATAAACCCAACGTCCCCTTCTTAACTTTTGAATATTTTCTGAAGCAAACATTCAAGATAGTAATAAGGAAAACAAAGAGAGCAGAAACTTGCAAATTTTGGAGTAAAAGAGATATAAGTTAAGACTAAAAAAGCAAAAATATTACTTATAAGCAACAAGCGGAAGCTTTTTCTTCTCTGCAATGCGCAATCTTGTTTTTAACATAGACCTAACCTGAAATTAAATCGTATATCAATGATAAAGCTTTTTAACATTTTAAACATAGCAAAATAATAGATGGAAATGTAAATATACGGTGTCTACCTCATCTTCATATTTGATATCTGTTATCCATCCATCTTCCTTCAACTTTTCTATTTGGTAAACTCCCGCATTAATAAAACTCTCTATATCTTCCTTTTTCTTTCCTGTTAAATAAAAAAAAAAAAAAAAAAAGAAAAAGAAAAAATGTTAATTTTGGTACATCAAGATAACCATGGAAAACACAAATTAACATCACCTTTGGCTAGAGAAATCTTATCGACCCAATTCCCATAAATGTTATCTACCAATGTGGTAAGCACCTCACGATTCTCTTCAGATATATCCTTGCGAGTTATTTGATCACCAAAACTCTTATATTTGCCAATCCTCTCTACTTGTGGTTCCACGCCTACTTTCTCAAATACACCTTTTAATGCATAACAAATATGGTAGATTCAGAACTCTGAAGTTGATCTCAGAATTAACAAGGCGTGGCTATAGAGATGTAACTATACTTCTATTTTTTACAAAAAGATTAGAAGTTACTATACTTTTTCATGACAATTACCTCCAAGAAATATTGCTTGCCCAGTTAAACCATACAGCGAAAAGTAAGCACTAGGAGGGGCATACAGCTCGTCACAGACACAGCCAAGGTAATACTCCATTTCTTGCCATACCGGTGCGTAGGCGACTATGAACTTTCCTATATTGAATTGCATAACATAAAAAGGAATATTATATTCATCTTGGTTTTATTTCAGGTAGCTCCATGTAATTTAATTAAAATTTTATGAAAACGAAAATAAATCTACCTGACTTTCTAAAATCCAAAATGTGTCTTCGAATTTCTTCAACTTTAGCCCATCCACATTTCAAGGTTTCAATGTGGAGATAAACACCAAATATACGAGGATCATATGCTGCCTTTATTAAGTTTTCACAGATTTGTGGTAGGGATAGCCCCGATGAAAAACGACCCTTCACCTGATCAGTTATCTGAATTTGGCACCAAAAAACACATTTAAATTCATAATTCACGAGAAAATAGAGGTTCTGCTACATATCAATGTTCAAGCTCGTCCCGCTACAGACCTCTATGCCTATATATTGAGTTACGGATAAATATCTAATGTGGTTTTCAATGAAGAAATTTGACTCAGTAGTACTGCTGTACATCAAGGTGAAGTTATTGACCATGTAAATCATGTGTTCTTTTGCAAACATGTTGACAAACATGTACACGCATTTTTCTTTGGTTTTCTTATAATGGAACAGCTAAAAATTATATGGACTATGGACGACAAACCTTTCCGCGCAATTTTATATTCAAAACACTTCCTTTGCTAACACGTTGACAAGCAATCAACGTGCGTAGCTTCACCACGATTGTTTTCCAAGCACCTCGCTTTTTAAACTCAAATTCACCACTAGGATACTCAAGATTGTCATCGCCTTTTAATCCACCAATGCAATCCATTTCACAGTTATCCTTATTACTGTCTGAAACATCAAAGATCAAAATGTTGAAGACGTCATTGGTTAAACAAGTAAACGAAATTACATAGGATTACGAATGCTTACTTGCTGCTTTGTGGTTTGCTTCTGTTACTTCAATAGATGAAGCCATGCTTGTGATTAGATGAAGTTACTTAATATCATTAAATACTAATGATTTGTGACTTGCTTATTGGTTTAGTCAAAGGTCAAGTCAACTAATTACTTAAGAATGACTTGTTAGATGATGGGTAGTTTCAAGTGTTCTTCCAATGTTTTTCTTTCTTTTGTTCTTATTTAAATTGGGAACATGGAATAAAAGTTTTTCTCTTCACACGTATTTTTGGGGTTGAGTCTCTATAACAATATAATTTAGTTGATGATAAGAATATCTGAACTTCTTTTTCTACCAAATATGGTTCTTAATAACTACTTTTACTTAAAAAAATTCCTTTTTTAGTAAATGGTTCTTAATCTGAAAATCAATAAGAAAATGTATAACATATGAAATAGCTGTCGGCATGTACATAGAAATAACTCAAATGAACAACTGTTGCTTATTGCTCCATGACTGGGTCAAATAGTTACAAGTTCTCTTCTCTATACTGAACCTCGCCTATCAGAATGTCGGAAGATTTTGGTGAAAATTTGTGGTTTCACGAACTCTAGACACAAATAATTATAAACTCGGGTGATCTATTTGAACACTATTTTTTGGTTTCACAAACTCTAGACACAAATAATTATAGACTCGGGTGATCTATTTGAACACTATATTTTAAATGGTAGATTCCATGTTCAAATTGTATCTAATGTGAATGAGATGTCAATTATTAAAAGGGGGTATCTGGAATGGAAACAAAGCAATGAAAGTGGGTTGAGTTTTGTCCAGAATGGTCTTATGTAGATAGTGAGGATTTTCACAGCTCAGCCTTAAACACAATCAACAATGTTACTATACCAAACTTTCAACTAATGGTGCCTGATAAATGGACGAGGCAAACAGGCAGCTTGCGAAATGGGTCAAAACACGGTGGGTCAAAATGGGTAATTGTTAACATGATGGGTCAAAAGGATTTTAGAAGATAATCATGAAGCAAAATTGCATTATTACACACCAATCACCAATAAAAATTCATTCTATACATAAAATTAAGCATCAAAAGCAAAATGAACTAGAACAAACATAGATATGAGGCATCTTGATCTTGGCATTTACATGGGTCGTAACTGAAAATGCTTGTCATGGTGTATTAACTCCTGAGATCAAACTCAAGTTAGGTAGTCTTGTAGCAAATATAAAATAGGGTCTGCAAATGACGATCCTTCTGATCCCTGAAACATGTTTTCGTCCATACAGGCTTGAACCCGATCACTTGATGCCAAGCCATCTTGCAGTTGCTTTAGTCCGATTGCTGAGATGCCAACGCTAAATAGGATCTTCTTAAAAGATAGTGATGGTTTTGACAGCTCAACCAAAGTGACCTGGACAGAATCAACAATATCGTTATCACAAACATACAAGCTTATGCTGCTTGAAAACTAGAGGTGGCGAATAGGCAGGTTGGTGTAATGGGTCAAAACTGGTATTTTTTAGTGGGTCAGGTTTCGTAGACCCAAAACACTTTTGGTACAATTTTTTGTAACAGTAGAATATTGTGTGTCATCATCTGAAAAGATTGTTACTCCGTAGTACTTTGAATAACACTACAGATTAATAATTGTTTTAATCCTAAGCTTTCATTCATTTGGCAGTTTAACCTATACATTTTTTTGCGAAAAAAGGTTTAAGATAAAAACAGTGCAAAAAAATTGTTGAGAGTTAAACCGCCAAATGGATGAACATTTGAGGATTTAACCACTAGTCTACTTTTAACCCAAAAAAGTATGTTATATGCAATGAAAATACACTTTAGAGGTCTTTTGACCTGTTCGACTCCTCTGACACAGATTTTATTTTGAGCTATTTTTTTGCCCGCTCTATCTATTGGAGATAAATACAACCTAATAGACTATTTATGTAAATGGGTCGAAATTGCCACCACTAGATATTGACAACAGCTTAAAGTGGAGGGAGGGAGGGAGAGCCGACCTTTTTGTCCTGAGGAATGTTAGCCTTGTGTTTGGCTATTGCAACAGCCCGTGAGAAGCCTCCAATTGCATCAACCAAACCCCGTGAAGCAGCATCGTTTCCAGTCCATACTCTCCCTTGAGCAATCTCCTCCATCTTATCCTCCTGCAAATATAATACAATCACTTGGTTGAAAAATATTTTTTAAGACATATACTCAAGTTAGTGACCACATACACTCATTGATCTTGAACACGCTGCCTTATCACGAAATTCTTTGTAGATTTTCTGGGTACTATCCGCAAACAGTTTCTCTTCTTCTGGTCTGTACACATAATTACAAAGTGATTAGAGTTAGAAATCAGATAGAAGTCATTCCAATTCGAAAGATCTACTAAGTTAAGGATCTTCTCACCTAAATGACCTGTGGGAAGCATTCACCTCAGAAAACCGTCCCTTTGAAATAACTTCCTTGTTGAAACCAATCTTTTCATATAATTTCCCGAAATTGAACTTACCTATGATAGTATAAGTTATTTAACATTTAACCTGGAAAATTTAGACGTGTAACAAAATACCAACTCAAAACTTAAGGAAAAAGAAAGTGTAGGATAGGGCGATAAGATAATATACTTCTGACAACACCAATTGACCCTGTTATAGTAAGGTTCTCAGAGACTATAGTATGTGCAGCCATTGCCATATAGTATCCTCCACTAGCTGCGACATCAGACATCGATGCAATTACAGGCTTAGATTCAGCCAATAGACTGATTTCCCTCCACATCCTGAACAAGAATACAAACCTAACTACATGAGATATCAAGTTGTCTTGTAACAACTTCCCTTAATTTGTCTATTTATTAACTTTAAACTATTTTAAAATATAAAAACAAACCGATAAACTTTATCATGTTTTAGTATGGTGTACTAAGGAAAAACACTAGTATCTATATTGGATTCTATTCAAACACTAAAATGAAAATGAAATATTACTTCATATGAGTGAACAAATCACATAACATGATGAGGCATATATGAAATATAAAGGTTAAAAAAATGGTTATTATGGTCAGAATATAGTAGCACTTACAAGTCAGAAGCAAGAGCTTCGCCTCCAGGGCTATCAATTCGGATGATAACAGCCTTATACTGTTTCGACTCTGTCATAAAAAAAAGTTCATAAACATGAATGTATATTAAGAAAAGACTATTAATTCACATCCACCGAATGAAGCTATATAATATTTTGCATACCTCTAACTTTGCGAATCTTTTCAATAAATTTTTCTGCGACGATGCCTGAACTAGGTGAAAAAAATGACCCTTCTACACGATTAATGCCACCAGAGGCTCTTATTACTGCAATTTTATCCTTGCCACCAGATAACCCCAATGTCGATTTCCCAACTTTTGAGTATTTCCTGGAGCAAACAAGCAAGATTTTGGATACAAGCATAAAAAGTAGTAACATGCAAATTCTTGAGAAAAATAGAATTAAGTAAAGACTATAAAAGCAAGATTATTACTTGTAAGCAACAAGCGGAAGTTTTTTCTTCTCTGCAATGCCCAATCTTTTTTTTAACATAGATCTAACCTAAAATGGTTGCAAATTATCACAAATATATTAGAAATCATATATCAACAGTTAAGCTTTAACATTCTGACATTTGATTTTTTTTACTTTCGAGCGTATACCTCATCATCATACTTAATATCTGTTATCCATCCATCTTCTTTCAACTTCTCTATATGGTAAACTCCTTCATTAATAAAAGTCTCGATTTCTTCCTTTTTCTTTCCTGTAAAGTAAATAGTCCAAATTGTTAGTTTTAATACATCAAGATTATAAGGGTAACACCAAGTATCTTCACCTTTGGCTTGAGAAATCTTATCAACCCAATTCCAATATATGTTATCTAGCACTTTAGTAAGCATCTCGCGGTTTTCTTCAGATATATTCTTGCGAACAATTCGATCACCATAACTTTTATATTTACCAATCCTCACTACTTGTGGTTCCACACCTATTTTCTCAAACACACCTTTATGTACAACACTTTGGTTAAGTTCAGAAATTGATCTCAATAGAACAATATTAAACTTCTTTGTGACACTTACCTCCAAGAAACGATGCTCGCTGAGTTAAACCATACAACATAAAATAAGAACTTGGAGGGGCGTACAGCTCGTCACAGACACAACCAATGTAATACTCCAATTCTTGCCATTCAGTTGCATAGGCAACAATGAACTTTCCTATATTCAATGTAATTAATCATAACAATAAATAAAGCACGTCTACATTCATCTTAGATTATCCACGCTAGACGTGTAATTTGATCAAATTTAATAAAAATGATCGTTAACTTACCTGACTTCCTAAAATCCAAAATGTGCCTTCGAATTTCTTCAGCTTTAGCCCACCCGCATTTCAAGGTTTCAATGTGGAGATAAATACCAGATATACGAGGATCATATGCTGCCTTTATTAAGTTTTCACAGATTTGTGGTAAGGATAACCCTGATGAGAAACGACCCTTCACCTGATCGGATATCTGAAATTGGCAACACAATTTAATTCTTCACTCCCACAAAACTATATGCATAAACACGCGGATGAACTAAAGAAAACTCTCTAATTCATATGTACAAATTTAGAATTCTAAATTTGCTATAGAATTAATGAGTTATAGATAGGATACCAAAATAAGCAATCTATGTTACGGGTATAGTCTAATTACAACTGTTGCATAAATTCTGTTGCAACTTTTTTTTGTCATACATCATTGCCAACCAAGCCTCGCTAATGAAGTTTTAGCTAACATCTTGGCATATAACTAAGGGTTAATAATGGCAAAATCCAACAAAGTTGTAACTTTTTAGTGGTCTAACCTTTATTTTTTCATAGTCGTTCTGTCCCCACTAATTATTATTCTTTGGAATCTCAGATCTAACCAACCTAAATTTCATTTGTTTACCGACAGAGACACGGTTAAAAAAAATCACTCAAAAATCTGGTTCGAGCCTAAACGCCAAAAAGACGAAAGTTGGTTGAACTTTACTTGTATACCCTGACCATTATCTTGCCTAAACAGTCCATTAAAGAGGTAAGAAAGCTGGAAATAAGCAAACCTTGCCGCGCAATTTGATGTGCAAAACACTTCCTTGTTGAACACGTTGATAGGCAATGAGAACCCGTAGCTTCACCATAAAGCTTTTCCATGCGCCTAGTTTTTTATATTCAAATTCACCACTAGGATACTCATCATCAGCATCCCCTCTTAACCCACCATTATTATTATTATTATTATTATTATTATCCAGTTCAGATTTTACTTTTTCATTATCATCATAATTAGTATCTGAAACATCATCAAGTTTAATGTCAGATGGACAATTCAACATAATCTGATTAGAAACGTGATTGATACATAACCATGATATAGTTAAATATAATTATGAACACTTACTTGTTGTGTGATTTAATTCTGATATTTCATTTGATGAAGCCATGTTTAGGATTAGATCAAGTTAATTAACTTCCTTAATGGTTTGAATTAGTTCAAGTTAAATGATTGTGACTTGATGAAGTCAAAAGTCTACTGGTTTAAAAAAGACTTGGGAAGTTACATGGGTATATTTCAGTGTTCTTCCTATGTTTTTTCTTTATTTTGTTTTTATGTGAAGGGGAATCAGGCATGGACAAAAAAGTGACTTTGTACAATTGTACCACAAAAATTGACAAAAAAGTAGCAAACGTACAATAAAGTATAGAAAAAAATAAAAAAATAAAAAATAAAATCTCAAAATGACAAAAAAGTGACTTTGTACAATTTTATTTTAGTCGCTCTAGGGGTGAGCAAACGACCCGAACGGACCGGACCGACCGACGGACCGAGACCGGACCTCGGTCCGGTCCTCGGTCTATGCATTTGGGCTAATTCGGTATTCGGTCCGGTCGGTCCGGTCCGGTCCAGACCACAAACCGACTATTTTGGCTTAGTAGACTCCAAACGGTCCGGTCCGACTGACGGATCGACCGAGACCGGACCGGACCGACCATATTCGGTCTCGGTCTCGGTCCCGGTTTTTACCTTAATTCGGTCTTCGGTTTTGTCGGTCCGGTCGGGTCCGGTCCGGTCCTGGACCGATGCTCACCCTTAAGTCACTCTACATTGTGCATTTCAATAGTTATTCAACCAATATTTTAGACTAACTTTATCAGTCCCCTACTTCAACGTCAAATCAGTTTTTCTCTTCAACTTTAGACTTACACTCTCACTCGCCATTCACATTTATCAAGCTCATCACATTCACCATTCATACAATTTTTTTTTATTTATTAAAAACTAAAACTTCTATTTATAAAATAAAAACAATACACGGATAATTAAAAACGCACACATACAAAACAAAAAACGTAAATAATGTGAAGTTTGTGTGTAAAAATATTGAAGTTTTGTATGAGGGAGTGTTTTGTTGAGACATTTTCTTATAAAATGATATTGAGAGTATAGAGTATATAATTTGAAGTTGTGTGTAAAAATATTGAAATAGGGTATTTACAGGTAAATAAAATGATAATGAAGAAATATTAAAAAAAAAAAAAAAAAAAAAAAAAAAAAAACGGTTATCCGTTGCAAAGTGGGGGAGGCTCACATTTTTTACAAAAACCAAAAAGTCATTGACTCACTTTGTGAGTTGTGTTTTGTCTTTGTGGCCCGTGAGTTTGCATAGGTATAGTGGGGCTCACGGGTGAGTTACACACTCACTGAAGCTCACTCAAGATCGATAATGTTAATCTTACTTTATGACAACATTTATCGCCTGAACTGAAAAAAAAAATAAAATAAAAATGCTCCCACCTACCGGTCTAGCAATGCTGTCATCAATCTCGCACAAAATAAGGTTTTTCACCCACCGTCGATTGATTAGTTTTATAACACACAACACCAAATCGAACAAAAATACATCAAATCGAGCGGAAATACATCAAGCTGCACAAAAACACCAACATCTCAATATGTACTTTTGTTCGTGTCAGGCAATTATTGGTTGGTATAAGCCGAGCAGCTTAACAAGACTAAAATTGCGATTTTTTTAATGGATAAGGATTTTTTCATGTTCATGTTAAACACAAATGTGGACCCAAATTGTGGGATTTTTATTTGATTTAAAATCAAAATTTCAACATAAGCTATAATGTTTAAAATGAACATAAAAGATCTCTTATGTTTAACTCTTTTATGTTTTTCTCATGTTTATGATATTGTGATTGTGAGAGGAATTAAAATAATAGGCCCCTTGTTTCATTTAGTGGCGATCTCATTTTATCATTTTTTAATTGGTTCAACATAACTAACATAATAAGAAGTTAACTTAGGATCCTTATCCTTATTATTATTGCTATTTTGCGGATCAAAGTGAAAAATCTTTAAAATTTTGAAAAAAATCTTTTAAACTTTTGAGAAGCATGATAGTGCAAAATAATCTTACACCACTTCAGTTACTTACATCTCATGGTAGAATATTAACGATAAGAGTAAAGCAGATGACACTAAAGCTTATGTGTGTAGTGACGGATCTAGGATTTCAAACTATGTGTGGCACGATTTTTAGCTCGATTCACTTCGCGGGTAGTTCTCGATTACAGTTGCATAGTAATTCACGTTTAACTATTGTTTGTTTTAGTTCTCGAATCCGGGTTATTCAAGCACAATATAAATATTAGAAAAAAATAGAAAATAACTTAGACATCTACGAGAATTTTATCACTAAATCTTTTAAAAATAAAAAGTAAAACACCATTTCTAAAAGGTATAATGGGAAGATTACATCAACTAAATTCATTTAAGTGATTCAAAATAAAGTTTAGAGTACCTCTTTATTATTGTGATGGAAGCGCTTTCGTGTATGCTGTCTAAGGCGTGTGAGGTGGGGCTTTTCAATGGTATCGTCCTGCCGAGAGGAGGGCCATCCATTTCCCACCTCTTTTATGCTGACGATGCCATTGTCCTTGGGGAGTGGGATCAAGTCGGAATAATTAATGTAGTCAGAGTGTTAAGATGCTTCCATATATGCTCTGGTCTCAAAATTAGTATTCCGAAATCAAACATGTTTGGTCTCGGAGTCAATTTGTCGGATGTTGAAGAGGAAGCTGTGGTGTTGGGATGTAAGGCGAGTTCGGTTCCTTTCAAGTATCTCGGAGTGATGGTGGGTGCGAATATGAATAAGGTGTGCAACTGGAAACCCGTTTACGATGTCTTCGAGTCTCGGTTATCTAAGTGGAAGGCGTCGTGCCTTTCGATTGGTGGTAGAAGAGTGTTGATCAAGGCAGTTCTGGAAAGCCTCCCCTGTTATTACTTTTCTTTATATCGGGCTCCTATTAAGGTCATCAAAGATCTCGAAGGTATGATCAAAAGGTTCTTGTGGGGAGGGTCGAATGGTGCGGCTAAAATCCATTGGGTTGCTTGGGATAGGGTTGCTTCCCCTAAGTCGGTGGGGGGTCTCGGAATTTGTAAGCTCAACATCAGTAATATTGGCCTCCTATCTAAATGGGGATGGAGATATAAAGCTGACAATAACAGGTTGTGGGTGAAAGTTATCGAATCTCTTCATGATACGGGGAGGTGTTGGGATTTCATCCCTTTGAATAAATCTTTAAGAGGGGTGTGGAGTAACATCGTGAAAGTGTTGGCGCGAACGGTGTTTAATAACCTTCCTTTGAGAAGGTTTTTCAAAGGAGTTGTCGGAGTTGGGGATTTAGTGGCCTTTTGGTTGGACCCGTGGGTTGGTAACGAGCCGCTGAAGGATGTGTGTCCGAATTTGTTTAGATTAGAAAAAGAACAAGAAGTGCAAGGTGATGTGTCGAATGGGGAGTGGGGGTCATTGGAATTGGTATAGGGAGCCTGATACTTCAAGTGAGCTGGAAGAGTTATTCTTTCTGGTCAATGTCGTGGAGCATGTGGCTCTTAGTGAAAGGAAGGACGAATGGAAGTGGCTCGGAGAGAAGTCTGGGAAATTCAGTGTTCGATCGATTAGAAGTTTGTTCTATAGTGGAGCGGATTTTAGTAATATCTATGTTTATAAATGGTGCAAATGGATCCCGGCGAAGTGCAATATCTTCATGTGGCAAGCGGAGATGTCGAGAATCCCGTCGGCGGATTCCCTTATTAGAAGGAAAATGGTGGGGATCGATGGGTTGTGTTCGCTGTGTGGTGAAGACCAGGAATCAGTTGATCACATTTTTACCTCTTGTCGGGTCGCCATGGTGGTTTGGAACCACATCTGTAACTGGACGCGAGTCCAAAGGTTCTTTGCTTTCTCGTTTAGGGATCTTATTGAAGTTCATGATCATGTGGGGCTAAAAGGTAAGGCTAAGTGGGTGTTTCAAGGTATTGTCATTATTAGTTGTTGGGTGATATGGAGAGCCAGGAACAAGCGCAGGTTCGAGGGTATTGATGTGAGGACTGTGGAGGTGATTAGCGAGATCAAGTCTTTGGGTTTTCTTTGGGTTTGTTCTAGAGCTAAATTGTCTAGATTATCTTGGTCGGATTGGTGTAAATATGTTATTGTGTAGTTCCTCCTTGTAGTTTCGCCGCCCGGTCTTCGGGTTGGTTTTTTGTTCTAATGAAATTTACCTTTCAAAAAAAAAAAAGTGTTTCTCCGTATTGGTTTTTGTAAAACCATTTAAAATAATAAATACCAAAGTGCTACTCTATTTATACATCAATTGAAAGACAAAAGACTCACTAAAGGACAAACAAACACTACTTTACTAATATTATTATTGTTTATCTTCTTCCATCTTTATTTATCCGCATTTTCTTTTCAACAACAAACATGATATATAAAAATGAAGAGGAATTTTTATTTGCTTACATTTATTTTCATGTTTACCAATGAATAAATTCTCACCATTTATCTATTTTGATATAATGGTGAAAATTAACATAAGATTTATTATGCTTAACTTTATTTCTCCCAACTATATAAAGCCTTTTTTTCTTTTTTCTTTTTTTCATTCGCTTCATTTTTTTTCACACAGTTACTCTGTGTTTTCCTCCCAACCTGCTCTCACTTTTGATCATCACCAGTTGATCATCACGAGTTGGATCACCATCACCATCACCATTCCAATCACCATCACCATTTCGATCATCATCTCATCATCACCTCACGATCATATCATCCTTTTTTTATATCTTATTTTTTATTTGAATTGACCGTTTGTTTCAGAAGCTGATTTGATTGATGTTGTTGCGGTTGATAATATTGTTGATCTATTGTTAATTATGTGGATCAAGTTGTTAACATTCATTCTTATTAAGTTGCACACCAAGTGTTTGATGAAATGTGTGAGTGAAAAATGTTTGATAATCTTGTTATCTGCTCATGTAATTCTGCTTATTAATTAAGTTGTTAGTTGAATTTTTGTTTTTAACTGCATTTGAATGTTGTTTTTATGCCTGATTGTTGTTTCGAATCTGCTATGTATCGTACGTATAGTATCACCAGTGATATTTGAAGTTGAACTGTATACGTGTATTATCACTAGTGATATTTGTATTATCACTTGTGAAATTTTGTTTATTTGATACTTTAAGTTTATGTTTTAGATTGTGAGTAGCATTAGGTTTTAGTATGATATCATTTTGGGATGGGTGAATTGATGGAAATTTGATGCATGGAAGGTGTTTGACAAAATTTCTAAGAGAGAGATGCACAAGTTGAGAAACAATCACATGTTCCTGTTTGTCCATCATTTCATATATGTAACCAAATCAAAAATATTTATTTGAATAAACAAGCTTTAGGGAATTAATCAAATGCATTGTAGTTATTGTAAATGAGTAATCATATCCTATGTTGCATTAGTTGATGCTTATTTTTATTTTTCTGAATGGCTTATTTTTTAGTTATTTTTAGTGTAACATATTGGATTTCACGAACACATCATATCATTATAAATGGGGCGTATAGTTTAAGAGTTTAGAGAGAGAAAGTGGGATGGGAGCCTTTCTAGAGAGAGAAAGTGAAAGAAAACTTAGAATGTTAGATTAAGAATGAAAGGTCCAACCCTCTACCTTGGGAGGTAGAGGGTATTTATAGAAACATACTAACGTCCTCCTTCGGACTGTGGATCAGGCATACAGTAGGTAAAGACCCGTCCTTCCTCCACGGTGTTACACTAAACTATACTACGCTACAAACTAACTAATTAACTACTAAATAACGTAAATAACTACAAGTCTACGAGATAACATATGCTAGACCATAATTGGGGTGACCGACACTTTAACATGGAATTTCCAATTCCTAACAATCTCCCCCTAAGGGAGGTCACCCCATGAAATACATTTTGCATCCTAGCATTCTTTCTTTATCTTCATGCTCGAGCTCGTAGACTGCAATTCTTCAATCCCGCAATCTTTGTACTTTAGTAGTGAAACTTCAAAGTCCGATTACTTTGTACTTTAAGTGGAGGCCTTTAAGTGATCCACATCATTGATGATCTTCGAGCTTTCTTTGAGATCATCAGCCACAGTAAATCTCTGGATCACCTTTTGTAGTGTTGCCTTCATGTGATGTTGTGACTTTTGGACCGACATGCTCACACTTTTGGATCATGACATCATTCCATCAGAGTAGCGGAAGCTTTACTGGTTCATGATATTTGCAGCAGCGTAGCAGAAGCATAGTATAAAAATATCAGAGCCAGGTTATGTAGATAGGCACTTGTCATGATTTCTTCAAATTAAATGTGGATGCTGTGAGCATGCGGCTTTGGATTGACTTCTCAATTCTGATCAGCTGCAACCGTCTAAATGTACCTGCAAACAACAGCTAGCAATAAAACACACGAAAGTGTCTTTGATCACTTTCGTTGAATTGAGGTACACGGCCCACGGTTCCCCGTTGATCAGTACAAGTATTGCCTGTGATCAGGTATGATTCCGAAGAATCTCCTTGACAGGGTTTCGCAGCTGTTCTAGCTGTTTTCAAACCGGAACGTCTCAAAGAAGACAACACGAAGTGAGTGAATCAGCGAATTGAGATTCACTGATTGATGAAAAATTGATTTGAAAACAATCGCGTATTGCTTGAAGAAAGAGTTTTGCAATACGACGAAGGTTTTATGAGAAAGATCAATTTTCAATCAAAAATACTTTTTGTGTTTGAAAAGAGTACACATTCGATGTGCTAGAGAAAAGAAGAGATTCGCACACCGAACGGTTTTTCCAAAAGTATTTTTTCAATCAGAGATACTTTTTGAATTTGAAAATATGAATACACATTCGACGTGCTAGAGAAAAGAAGGTTTGCACATCGAATGGTTTTTCTAAAAGTATTCGTCAATTCCAATCCTGGACCAAGGTTGATTCATGATTGAATCGCCCCATCGTTTCTATCCAGTTGTCACAAGCTTGATATTTTGCAAGATCTCACATGTCACCCACCAAGAGCTTGTTTGATGTTGGCTCTAGAAGGATTTCCATCTTCATCGTGAATATTTACATATCACTCGGATGTTCTGGCAATACCACAAGGATAATGCGTAAGACTCTTAATATATATTCTTACTTTCCACATTGTGTGAAACAGCAAGTCTTCATTAATTTTGAGTCCTAACGAGATATTGTGGATGATCTCTTGGCTCTAGACTCAATTGTGCACATTTGGTTCCTATGCCGGAGACTAGGGATAGGGTCTCCTTCTTCAATATCAACAATCTCTAAGAGAAATTCGATAGATTATGCAGGTTCCCCGTGAGAATGAAACAAGCCCTTTTAAGAGGAACTTGAGTAGCGTGGGAAGTTTAGTGCAGTGCGTCACTGGGTCCATGACGTCATGTCTTCAATACCAGTGTTACCTTAGTAACAACCAGTAGCATATGTATTGAACCCGGTTTCTGCCCTAAGGTTGAATTATTGGAGGGCTATTTCTTTTCACCCTTTTCACATTCATTTCTTTTTCATTCTTCAACCCCTTCAGTGCTTACCGAGACTTCATAACTAGAACCTTGTTGGGTTAATTCCAGTTCTAGCTCTATCTCAGTCCGCACTCTTCCCATATCTCACATTTCTCCTTTTTTCAATATACCTAAGGACTCTACACTATCTAGTGGATTGTCCCTGGGTAGATCCCTCCGGCTCTGACGGATCGTGGAAACAAATACCTAACCTCACCATCCTTATAACTCCATACATAAAGTAAAATGGTCGGTCTTTTGGTACAATTCATTCATTTTCGAAACCAATTGAAAAATCATTTGGAAAACTCAATCAAGGTACTTGTGATATAAAATCAAAGCATTTTGTACCTTAATTGTTTTGATCATTTATAAAACCTCCCCCTCAACATGTGCATATGACTTAGAAATTGTTTAGCACATGGAGGCAAGAGGACTTTGAAATATTTTCTTTGATCACAATTTTCATAGAAAAAGCCATTTGATTTTCTTGGTAAATTCTCCCCCTCAATATGTGCATAGGATATTTGAAATCATTTTATCACATAGAGGAAGGAGTTCTTTTGAGGTACATCCACAATCATAAAATCCTTTAAGAAACCATTTAGAAAATCAATCAAGGTACTTATGTTGAAACATAGAAATCTTTGTACGTTGAAAGTTTATTTTCTTTTTGAAATGCTCCCCCTCAATATGTGCTTTGAGATTCGAAAGCGTTTAGCACATATGGGAGAGCATCCTGCACATTTGAATCACAACGATCATCATTTATCAGATTTCATAATTAAATCACAAATTCTCCCCCGATCAAAAATATCAAACCCTTTGAGATTTTGGATCCCAAGAGATTTAATAAGGTTTAGAAAACATGGAAGAAAATGCGTCTGGTTTAAATACTCTTCTTGTTTTTGAATAAATGCTCCTCCTCAATCATGTGCATCATATATTGAAATCGTTTGGCACATGGAGGCAGGAGTGCCTTTAAAGGACTAAAACAGATTTGAGATTTAAATCACGATCTCTCCCCCGATCAAAAATTTCAAACCAATTGAGATTTTTGATCCCGATTGATTTAAATCATTTGGAAAATTTTAGGGAAAAGACGTGGCAAGATTTAATTTTGAAAAATGACAGATGAGGACCAATAACAGACATTAAAGATTGTTAGTGTCAGGTATGATAGTTTTTAGGAGATCTTTAAGTAAAATAAAACAATTTCACAATCAAACAAGAACAGAAAAAATTTCATTTTGTAAGATCTTTGAGTTTTAAAGAAAATCATACCATGACATAACATTAAATCTTTAGATCACCACATTTTAACGTACAAACGGACTTGATAGATGAAATATCGTTTGAAAATATTTAATTTGAAATCACTTAAGATTTGACAGAATAAAGTTCGGTTGATTTCAAAACTTTGAATCCGATTTATTTTCAAAACAATATTTTTCAAAGTTTTTTAAAAAATGGTATCATCACTGTAATCATGCATAAAGATACGTTAGGTGGTTGAGCTGCTTTTGTTTTTGTTGCTGAGGGTTGGAAGAAAACCGTCTGCAGATGCAGTGAGACTTCTTACGTTGCATTTTTTCATGCCAACTGAGGTCAAATTTAAGCTCCGTTTCTTCATTTGATGATGAAGAAAACCATCTGCTGATGTAGTGAGACCTCTTACGTTGCATTTTATCATGCCAACTCTCCATAGAAGTCCAATTAAGCTCCGTTTCTTCATTTTTCAACCCAAGATATAGTTACCCTTTCCTTTCGGCATCCAATCATCTTCTATTGTGGGATCCGGATCGGGAACATTCTTATATACCAATATACCTGCATACGTTAGTGAACACACATACAGATATATGGTGGTCGACATCACCCAAACAACAATCGACTAATAAAAGTCAATCCAACATAATAATCAGTTCATATAAGGTATGGGATTAATGTGTTTATCAAACTCTAATCATCTAATCCTAACAATCATATCCTGGGCACCTAGTCCTTCAACGTAGGTTAACATCATTTTTAATTAAGCATATAGGATAATTAAGAAAGCCCGTTAGATGATGTAAATTTGAAAACATTCTCCCCCTCAATCAATGACTTATTTTCTGAAAAGATTAAAAGCGCTGAAGTCATTGATTGAGTTTTCAATTTTTACGAAAACTCTGAATCTGATTGATTTTCAAGCAACTCATTTACCACCAATTTTTGAATACACCAAATATTTTTCTAAAGAATTTTAGAACGAAAAACATTTGTGTAGGAACAGCAGTCCTTCGACATACTTTCCTCAAATAGTTTTTAGGATAAGTGCACGAATTTTGTGAAAATCGTTTAAGCGTAGCACTTTCCTTCTTTGAAGAACGGGTTGCTATCAGAAATAATAGCAAACCATAGTTTAAGCACGGGTTACAGTCTGAAATAACTGCAAGCCATGGTTTTAAGCACGGGTTACAGTCTGAAGTAACTGCAAGCCATAGTTTAAGACATGTTTAGAAAAAGAATATTTACACCTCCTGCTCGAACTTCATCTTTGGTCCCGTGCCATTATTGAATGACATTTTTAAGACCGTAGATGTTATCGATACCAGAAGACATGTCTAGAGAAAACAATATTTTTGAAATTTTCAAATTTTCTGATTTTTATGGGTTTTTGAAGGTTTTATATTTTTCTATTTTCTTTTTGTTGGTTTTATATTTTTGTATTTTGTTTTTGACAAATATTTACAGATAGAATAGATGATATAGTTTAAGAAGATAATGATACGAGTACCGAGATAAGGATATCGAGCAGCCCCGTTGTAGAAGATAGAAGTCATCATCTCTTAAACATTCACCACCAAAGCTTCCGAGGCTTCAGAATAGACGATAGAACATGAGCCTTTGAGAAACAGAGACTTTGGCAGCTTCCCCCCAAACCGAAGATCCATTAGATGAGCAGATTCGAAGCTCTATTTGAAGCTTTCCTTAGCCAGGTGCACATAGAAGCACACCATTATCATAAATCCCGCTGCTCCTTTTAAGAATAATCACCGTGATTCTTCATTCGAGGTTATATCATCCATAAGAAGAACAACAACGTATCATCCCACACATAAAACAATCTTCTCAAATTTCATTCCACTGAATTCTGATGCAATCCATTCCAAAAGGTGTCAAGAGACCACTTCCCCCGAGTAGTTGAATTGATGCAGCCCGTCTCTTAGAATAGAACTCACGAACCCGAATACACATATACCCAAAGACATAGAAACTTATACCATCGAATTAGCAGATTAAGTCCGATAGCCAAAGAATAACCCTGATGTATACTTTTCTCTCCCCTGAAGAAAGTGTATGAAGCTCACTAACCCGAATGCCCAAAGAGAGAATAACCGATAACATTGAAGAAGCATGCCGAATCACTGATTATCTCTGCGGATGACAATCTCTGCGGATGTCAACTCCGGAATAAGTGATTATATCTCTGAATCACTGATTAAGCCCTCAAGTGAGACAGCTAAGCATCCCTAATGTACACAATCTCTCTCCCCTGATGATTGTGATAACATCAAAATCATCACACACTTGTGTACCTCTTTTATCTTCAGAAACTTTCTATTACATCACTTCCCCCACGTAGTTGGAATAATAACACTAAAAGCCTTGATGAGTAAAACCTTGAGATTCTCTGCGGTCATGACATTTGTCTTCCTGGGATATCTTCAATCACTTAGAAGAGTTAAGTTCATCAAGTTTACTCGCTTTGTGTTTAGATGTGTGTCTCCTTCCCCTTTGCTGGTTTTGATACTTCAGAATTAGCAACATATTGTAAGCCCGTATACTAGAAATCTTGTTGAGAAGATCATAATTAGCTCAGATGTATCTGTGAGAATCAACTTGCTGAAGAAACAGAATGAGCAAGTCTAATTGGGGATTAAATCAGACATTTCACCCTCCCCCAATTAGTGGTCTCCCCTAAACCGACAATCTTTATAATGAATGCTTGAATAAAGAAGAAGTCTTTAGATCTTTAAATGCAACTCGTCTTTAGTCTTCTAACAAGTATCAGAAAATGTAGAACAGACTGTAGACTCGACCTTCTTCAAGATTGTCCAATTGGGGAATAGAAAGTTAACATCTTCATCTCACCAAATGCGTTCCAATTACCTTATATGTAGCAAATATCCTTAAATAAAATCCCTCCCAATCAAACAAGAACAAAAAGATGTTCATCAAAGAAATCAGCCCAGCAACTAGAAGCACTTCGTCATTTAATCATATCAGCCCGTGTGAAGATGTTAACCAACGACTCTTAGTAGAAAACTCCATGTAAAGATGACCCGATAAGAAGAAGCTCAGTTCTTACATGAGTTTGGAGCCGTTTGACCATTTATTCTCAGAAATCAATCAACCATGCAGTAGTTTCACACTTCTTCTCCCCCTCAAGAATTGCATACGGAGTTGCCATTCTTGATTGAATAAGTGAACATCATCCAAATGTATTTAATTCACACTTCTCCCCCGCAAAATTAGCACATGATGTCGCCATCATCATTATAGTTGAGCAAGTGGAATAAGAAAACAGTCAACAGTAGCCCGGTTCACTTGATGTTTGAAAGCACATGGAAAACGCATGAAGCATGTTGATGAGAATGGTCATAATAGAGAAGATTTCTCTTCTTCAGAAGATAAAGCGCACTGAAATGTACACTTTTCTTTTCTTTAGAGTACGAGGCTTGAACTGTAGTGTTCAAACGTCATAAGAAGATTTCTCTTCTTCAGAAGATAAAGCGCACTGAAACGTACACTTTTCTTTTCTTTAGAGTACGAGGCATGAACTGTTGTGTTCATACATCATAGCCGAATGAATATCAAGATTGAGTTACTTGAACCCGTGAGTTATGAGATATCAATCCATTTGTAATCCATACTTTAATCCAGTCCATGTAGTGAAGGATCGAAGTATCTGCAACTGAGTAAGGACTACCTGCACTAATATTACAAACTTGATTGCATATATTTTGGTTAGTGACATTAGTATCCAAACCCTTTGGGGTTTCACAGTCAACCTTGATTTTGTCATCGGTAAAGAGCTTTCCGGTAGGCATCCACCTAAGTCCAACATCCTTAAACATTTTACCAGACGGAATCCACTTATGGCAAGGTCTAGGATTGGTGACATACTTATGCACAGTCGAAGACTTATTGGTATTCCTAGACTCCAAATATTTAGTAGTTGGGATCCATCTAGGTGGAGTTTTAGGTTTGTTTTGGATCATAACATGTTGCACCTTAGCCATGTTAGTTGTCTTAGTGGATTGAACCTTAGCATGTGAATTAGGAAAATGTTTCTTATTCGGAAAAGACTGAGAATTTCTAGTTTCATTTTCTACATGCTTAGCATTCTTCTTCATATAACTACTCTTAGATGCAAGCCAACCCCTAGTCTTTTGAGAGTTCCTAGGTAATGGTTTACTACTACTAGCAGTGCCTTGAAATCTCATGGAATGCATCACCCTAGGTCTTGCACCTAAAATTCCGTCTTTTTGAATCTGTGCCTTTTCCTAGCTTCTTCTAGATAATAGTTCTTCCACAAGTCATTCATATCATATGAATTCTGGGTTTTAATGCTTGGTTTTGACACTGTTTTCGAACTATTCCTACAGGTGTTGGGAGTAGAAGCATTATTCTTAGGTAACTTAGGTGAAGTGACTAATTTTGACAGAACTTTTATCGCATCAACTTGGGAGGCAAACCGTGTTTTTGAAAATTTTGGTCTTTCTGATATAAACGCAGTAGGCTGCCTAACAATGGACCAGTTTCTAATGGGATGAGAAACTGGTTTCCCCAAGCTTAACGGTTGTGTAAACTTAGTGTTCACACTTTTCCCTACAATTTTCCTATGCTCATTTTTTAAGGCAACAATAGCGAAACTCTTTTCCTGAAGTTGAGCTTTGAGTTCATCAATTTTTGCTATCAAAGAGTTTGTTTGTTCAATTGACTTAGTTCTAGCTTCTTTGACACAGTCACTTAGTTCTATGTGATGCTTTCTCAAAGACTCATTTTCCTTTAGTAATTTGGCCATACAAACCGCTAATTCATCATTTCTCATTTGAATATCATCAATAGTATCATCAATAGTATTAACTTCATAATTACTTGTAACCAAATTACTTTTCACATGCATATTAGAAATATGTTTCTTCAAATTGTTGATAGTTGAGTTTTTGTCTTGAAGCTGAGCTTTCAAAGTGGTAATTTCAAAAAGTTCACGGAATTCAGGAAGTTCCGGATTTTTACATGGTTTGTTAAGTTGAAAACTTTCTTCTTTACTCTGTATTGCAATTTCAAGTGAAATGCAATGTTTTTCAAGTTTTGAGAATTTGTTTGAAAGTTCATCAAAAGCCTTTTTATCAACCATATCATATGTTTTGAAATTATTAGACTCAGCCTCAACCAAGTAACATATATCAGAATCATGTTCAGCATTAAGATCAGTATGTTTAGGTACATTAGCAGATGCACTATGTTGAACAATTAAGGGTACCTCATCACATGACACCTGTTCATTTATCTGTCTGATATCTGCATCCACATCATATGTAACATGAGTTACTGAACAATTTGTTGCATCATTCTTTGTTGTCTCTGTTATTTTGCATTCAGCAACACCCGATTCTTCAACTGATACATTACCCAACTCATTACAACTTTCTGTCAACTACACCAGACTCTCATCAATTATTTCATCTTTCTGAGTAACTTCCTCAATATACTTCTCCACTTTGTCCATGAGATGGATAAGTGTCTCTATGAACACGCCAATTTCCATTCCAGTGTGTTTCTTGAAAGACATTTCAGTCATGTCTTGATCATAATCTGATGTGAATTCCCCACTGATGAATGACTGAAATTGGTTGTGGATCACTTGTAGTGCAGCACTGGAAATATCCTTTTGAACCTTTTCTTTATCAAGTTGTTGTTCCAATTGTCCTAAGTTCAATAGTAATGTTCCCATTAATGTGGATAAATCTTGAAGGAAAAGGGCATTGCATGTTCGTTCCATTCCAATCGGTGTGAGTAACATGAGGTGTGAGTGAAGTTGATGATAAGGTTCAATGCTACTTTCCTTTTGCATGGCATTCTGTAGTCTAAACAGGTGCAATTCTCTCTCTTCAGACTCTGAACACGAAGAACTCACATCCTCATTGTTTAATTCAAGCATCTTTAATCGTTCAGTGTAGCATACATTATCAATGTTGTCCACAACATCATACAATTTAAGTACTTCTGAAATCACTGAATCAGGAGTGTAAGACATGATGTTGATGTATACACGGGGATTTTACAAGTCTGTGATTTAAACCAAGAAATAGAATCTTTTGCGGGATTTTACTAAAATCAAGACCAAACCGTTAAGCAATGACCAATGGAATGTGTTAAGATGACTGATGGATCGACACAGTGATAGAAAATTGTGTGTTAGGGCATATGATTGTTTGTAGTATTAGCAGAGATGTTGTTTGGTTGAGATTTGGATTGGTTTATGCCCCTTTTTTCGGAGAAATTTAGGTCAAAAAACATAAAAACCTCAATAACTTATGTTTGGAGCAGATTTAGGCCTTGAAGGTTGACCTCATTCGGCATGCCATTCTCCTCGTTCTTACGGTCGTTTTGATTGGTAGAACGCTGAAAACGGAGTTACAGTTCAAAAGTTATGGCCGTTTGAAGTTTTGTCGGGAAAAGTCAACAAGTTGCTAGCAAGACAAGTCGCTAGAGTAACCAAGTCGCTAAACACAAGTCGCTATGAACCAAGTCTCTAAACATAAGTCGCTAGAGCAACAAGTCTCTAAGGTGACAAGTCGCTAAAGAGCAACTCGCTAAGTATCCAAGTCGCTAACACCAAGTCGCTGAGAATCCAAAGTACAAGTCGCTAACAAAATTGAAAGCAAGTCGCTAACCTAACCAAGTCGCTAGCCGTAGTGGAGAATCCACTAACTTGTACTGTTTGTCGGCTTGTCTCAATAGACAAGTCGCTAGGCTCAAGTCGCTAACAATTAACACTACAACTCGCTAACAATTACTGAAGCAAGTCGCTACGAAGAAAAACACTACGAGAGTCAAGTCGCTAGCAAGAAAAACTTCAAAAACACACTTTTCAATCCAAAACAAGCCCAACCACAGTGATTCAAGCTTTCCAAATCAAAACCCAAGCACTTACAATGATTCTAAACACAAAAGTACACCCAAAATTCAAACTTTAACACAAGAAATGATCCAAATGATGCAAAAACCACTAAACTTTTTCAAACTCAAAAACCATCTAAAACCACTAGAAATCCAAGGATATGTGAGAGAGATGATCAAACCATGGCTCTTGATACCATTTGTAACATATTGGATTTCACAAACACATCATATCATTATAAATGGGGCGTATGGTTTAAGAGTTTAGAGAGAGAAAGTGGGATGGGAGCCTTTCTAGAGAGAGAAAGTAAAAGAAAACTTAGAAGGTTAGATTAAGAAGGAAAGGTCCAACCCTCTACCTTGGGAGGTAGAGGGTATTTATAGAAACATACTAACGTCCTCCTTCGGACTGTGGATCAGGCATACAGTAGGTAAAGACCCGTCCTTCCTCCACGGTGTTACACTAAACTATACTACGCTACAAACTAACTAATTAACTACTAAATAACGTAAATAACTACAAGTCTACGAGCTAACATATGCTAGACCATAATTGGGGTGACCGACACTTTAACATGGAATTTCCAATTCCTAACATTTAGTGCGTTTTGTATATTGCTTTCTCCATCACTCTATATCTAAGGTGATGCAAATTTGATGTACTGTTCGATAATTGCGCAGTGACCTAGAGCTTAAGCCACAAGGACTACTTACCTTAACAATCGTGAAGGCAAATAAATTGAAAAACATGGAAATGATTGGGAAGTCTAATCCTTATGTGATTGCATATATTCGGCCACTTGAAAAGTTCAAAAGAAAGGTTCAAAAGAAAGGTTGTTGATTACAACTTAAACCCTATTTAAAATCATGTAATTCGGTTAATTGCAGAAGATAAGAAGACCCAGTGTGTTGTACTTGAGGTTACATTTTTCTCCTTTTTGATTTTCTGTATTGCTGGTTTCTCAGTTGTATCACAGGTGATATCACAGGTGATATCAAATGTGATATCACCTATGATATCACAGGTGTGTCAGCTTTCTTTTAATTTGTTGAATTAGTTGTGGTAATGGAGGATGTTATGATATCACAGGCGATATCAAAGTTGTTTGAGCTTCTTCAATTTGTTTTGTGGAGCTGTTGTGCTTTTTTTAACCACAGCTGCAGTTGTTGTTGATTCTTTCATTTGATGGAGCCGTTTTTTTTTCAAATTGCAATCACAAATAGTTTGATGATATCGTCTCTTTTTATGACACATACAAAACAAACGAGTATGCTTTTTAATTTGTAATATCTCCTGTGAGATTTCATTGTTTTTTTGTACATTTTGTCTATATTATCACATGAGATATTTCTCTTTCCAGGTACATGATGGTTTTTGTGCCTTTTACTGCAATTGACAATCACTGGAGATGTGTTACTGTTGGTTCTGGTCTGCTTAAGAACGAAACTACTGAATCTTGTGTATGGTTACTCCAAGCATTCAATAAAGCTTTTGTGCATTATCCAAATATCATCGTAAATGGTCAAGATGGTGCTATGCGAAAAGTAATTGCAACTGCGATTCCCGGTTCCAAGCCCCGTCTTTTGTCATAAATTAGAAGTTATGTATCTCTTGTGATAAATAACTGGAATTAATTTTTATGAGGTCTTTGCGAGTTTATGGAATATTTTGTCATTTTTAACACTTTGTGATAAAGCATGAAAATGATGAAATGTTTACATTATTTATGTGTTTAAATTCAGTTTTCCCACTCCTTGTGTTTGTGCGTTAGAATTACCGTTGCTATTATTATTGTTAGTTCTAGATGAAGAAGATGATGTGGTGACGGTTGATGTGTTGGATGTGGTGTTGTTGCTGTTAATCATGACTGATTTTGAGAATATGAATCGTTATGTTACTCAAAAGCATTGCTTAATTAATCCTATTCTTGTTTGATTTTGAGAATATGTCATGTTTTTATTTTCATAGTTTTCTTCATGAAGTCAACGGTATTTTTAAGTGACTTTTCATTAATATCACTTGTGATAATCTAATAAAATTACCGAAAGAAGGTTATATTTAGATAAACCAAAAGCATTGTTTACAACTGAATATAAATTACCATTGTTTACAATTTAAGTAGCAAGAGAAAATTACAATTTAAGCAGCAAAAGAAAATTACTAATTGATGCTTTTGTCTTTTTATTTTCTACAACTTTCTTCTTGCCAGCTTTATGAGCATCCCCTCCTTTTGTCTTCTTTCCCACTTCATTCTTTTTAGTTTGCAGCCTCTTCTTCTTCATTTCCTCTTCTTCTTTTTCTGCAACTGTCTTTACTTTCTTACATGCAGGATCTGTTTTCAGTTCAACAATTACTGTTGGTGGTGTTGGTGGTTGTAGATCATGTTATATCACAAGTGATATCACAGATGTTTCTTTCAGTAGTTGTTGGTGGTGTATCTGTTTCTGTTTTTGTTCTTGTTCTTGTTGTGTTTTCTAAGCTTAAATGTCTAGCAGCGGATTTTGTTAATTTGCTTGGCATTGTTAGTCTTGTCGGTGATGATGTTGTTCCTTTGTTCACTTCTTCAGTTTGACTTTGTTATTTTTTAGCAAAGGTCTTTTTCCTTTCACCTTCAACCCCTGCTTTTTTGCTTCTTTTATTCTTGATATTCAAATCCGCATAAAATATATACCATGTTAGTGTATGAATAGTTCATTGTTTTTTAATATCATACGTGATATAAGTTGAATAAGTATACGTCATCAAATATCATAGGTGATATACTACCAACAAGCAAGCATTACAACTGTTGTATCACAGGTGATATACTACAACTAAGCAATCGTTGCAACTGTGTCACAGGTGATATACTAACAATAAGCAATCATTGAAACTGTTGTATCGTAGGTGATATACTACCAACTAATACTAGAGTCAAATACCGCTTTTAAACATATCGAAGCATGCCCAATCTATCCATTATGCACATATATCTACCACAAATCTAACAAAAGCATGTTACAGTCACAATATTTATTTTAGCCTGTTAAGTCTCTCATATTATCACAATAATCATCTAACCTTCACAACAATCCCTCAATAAACTACTAAAATATACAAAAACAGCAAAGTGTTCATACTGTAGAATAAATATCCGTGTTTTTAGGGATACGATTATAACATTCTACTGAAAGTATACATACACATTCTACTAAATGTGTATGTATCACTGGTGATACAACACATAAGCTAAATGTTAAATTAAGTATGCCGCATACATTCAGGGTTTTATCACAATTAATTCTTCTAAAGGAAACATGCTTATACGTTACAATATACCTTTACTTTTATGAATCTCTGGAGATGGAGTCAAAAATTTGATTGACGACAGAACTGCATTTACTCACAGTAAATAGTATATCATCAAAACTTTTAGCAAAAAAAAAGTTGAACTATGATTACAAAACAATAACAATAAAATATCAAAAGTGAGATTATACATTATATATAATAAATCTTAACAAGTAAACAAAAAAAAACCTATCAAATAAACAAAAATTTCACAAGTGATAATACAAATATCACTAGTAATAATACATATATACATTTCAACTTCAAATATCACTGGTGATACTGCACGTATGATACTTTCACTCACACATTTCATCAAACACTTGGTGTGCATCCATGTATAGAAAGTGTTTTACTCAAAAACTCAACCAAATGTAAACACTAAAAAACACAACCAAAAGCATGTCACAATCACAATAAAAATCACACCAAAACAAATTCATTTTTTGTATCACATGTATATATATTAATAAACAACAAAAATCAACAAAAAAGCAAAAAAAATCTTCATAAACACTATCAAAAACAGAAATATAAGAATAAAATCAAAACAAATTGTTAATAAATAACAAAATAATGAATTGGAAGTGCCATACCTATTTTTGTTTCTGGATCTGGTTTTGATTGCCTTGATTCGTTCACTTTTATGTGTTTTCTTTGATTTTGACGGTTAAGATTGGATGATTTGTGATGTTTTTGTTTTATTTTGAAGTCTTCATTTAGAGAGAGAAAGTGTTATCTGTGTGTTTTTTTGTGTGAGTAATATTTGTGAGAAATGACGTGTTTGGTGTGTGGGTTGGGGGTAGAATGACGAATTTACAATATTAGTCCCTCAGTGTTTTTCTTCATTAAATATTGTCCTTTTGATCCAACGGTGTAGATCTGTTCATTGGTATGCATCAATTTAAAGGTATGTAAAATAAAGTGCCTCTAAAAATAAAACTCTACCAAGATGCTAGAAAATTACAAAGGGTTTTTCAACCAATCATTCCAACATGAAACATTAAATCTCCTATATTTTAGCCAACAAAAAGAAAAAAAAATGAAAAATAAAGTAGAAAATATCACTTTTTCTCATCGAGTGAGTATTGAAAGTGATATTATTCCGAAATTTACAAAGCATCCACCAAGTAGTAGCAGCAATCACGTACATCCTTTCTTTGAGACATTTGACTTCCTCATATAATCTATCCAATCGATCCCCTCTGTAACAGAATTAAAAACCGGTAACTGGGCATCACACCCCAACTGGATTAACCTGCATACATTAACATCAACTTCTCAAGAGCAAAACAAATGCTCATTTGATTCTATACCACTATTACACACCAAGCACAAGATCGAGTTAATATCCATGCCTCTTCTAATTAGGTTGAAACGATGTGGTAATCAATCCAATCTTAAACGCCACATAAATATACTGTGACAACTCGCATTTTTCAGGTTCATACTCAACCATAAACTCAAAACATTTTACTTTGAATACTTGAATATTTACTTTTACGTGTAACCGTTAGGTTAAATCGTGTACAACAAAAAACAACTTTAAACGAATACCGACACTAGACTAAGTTTAGTCTATGTCAACTAAGTACTTTATGACCTTTATAAACATGTTTTATAAACCTATGCATTTAGTTTCAAAATTTTTACGTAAAACGCATACATCTTGCATTTAAGTGACATGTATGCATGCAATAACCAACCCACCCTTTATAATATATACATACTACTACACTTATAACATTCAAAAATTAAAATAAAACCTCCCATCCTCACAAAAAGCGGAAACCCATCCACACACACCACCTTTTTGGCTTCAAAGTTCCATACAACCTCAAGCTATCTAAACACCAAAGGCTACACATTGAAGACCACACGTGGCTCTCTTGTCCCTCTCTTACACGCCTCCACAAAGTCACAAGAGCACCAATTTAACCTTTTCCTTTATTAAACCTTGCATCATCTTGTGAAGCCAAAAAGATCATTCAAACTTTCCCTATTATGCACTATAAAAGCAAGACCACTAGTACCCATTTCAAACACACAAATACCCTCACTTCACTCTCATATTTTCGGCAGAAACATAGGGAAAATAAGGTGCTATCAAGTCTTGGGTTAATTGGTTTAAGGTCATTACAATAGGGTAAACAAGAACTAGGGCTTAAAGTTGAGGAATTATGGTTTTATTTGTGATTCTTGGGTGTTATTTGTTCACTTGGTCTCCATAATCATCCACTTCATTGTAAGCATCTCATTTTCTTGTTTTTCATTCCTTATAACCATTTCATACTTTTTTATATCATCAATATATATTTGTTGTGTTGAAATTTGATTTAAAGTTAAGTTGCTAAACCTTAAAATCTGTCAATAATTTCAGTCGACTATTGAGCAATAGAAAACCACTGTAGAAATTTTTTGGGCAAACCTCCTTTTAACCACAGTTATTACTATGTCTTAGGTAGTTCCTGACCAAGTTTCATAGTTTTTGGAGTTGTTTTGGTATTTTTAACGAGTGATACGAAATCAGGTGTCTGAAACGAAATGAGTCTGAGTTTGAAACTTTGAACGTATTTATCAACACCTTAAGAGTAGTTTGGGAAGTTGAGCCTTTTGAACTTTTTGTAGTTAAGACCTTAACTAAACTCAGCAATTTGAATCGACTCTGGAGGTTAAGTATTGAAGGAGATATGACCAACACAAGTCAGGTAAAACTTTCTAGAAATTGACAGCCTTGATACCCTTGTAGTCTTTGACTTCTGGAACAATAGACTTAGAACTGAAACAAATGACCTACATTTTGGGAAAGACAACTTAAAAATATTTGACTTAGGATTTTGAACGGACTAATTGTATTAGAAAACGAGTACGTTATAGCCCATCGAAGTCGGGAAAAGTTTCTGTCAAACAACAGATCAATGGGTTAACTGGTATAAATCGACACCTAAAACATGTTTTCACAAACCGAGGCCTTGATTTATTGAAAGTAAACATATTTACTACGTTTAGAGAGTTGAACAGATAAAAACGAACTAGAAACGAAGGAGATACGCCCATTCAAATTCGGGTTTAACCTAAAAGTCAACAACCTTGATTTTAAGAGTTTTAATATCGTAAACGCGTTTTATTCATTTTCTTAGACGTTTTGACTTACATAAATTTATAAAACCTCACTACAAGTATATAAGGGTGATAAAACTTGGTAAAACTCATATGCATATAATACATGTCACATCGTTTCTAAAACAACTTATTTATCTAGGTCACATTTAGGATTACTTGTCGTTGAACTCACGTTATACGTTACATTACTTGCTCGAGATGAGTTTCATAGCCCCACTTTTACTTGCTTATACTCATTTTGAATTACTTTGGGGTGAGAATACATGCTCGTTTACTTAAATACATTACTCGTTTTACTTAAATACATTACTCGTTTCACTTAAATACCTTACTCGTTTCACTTAAATACATGCCCGTTTACTTAAATACATTACTTGATTTACTTATGGATACAAGTACTTAAACTTTACGGATTGACAGTAAGTTACCACCTTTGCCAGGAAGTCCCCATAATCATGAACCGTTAATTACTCATAAGTGTGAATGTTGTGAATAGATCTATTGGGTTGAAAACTCCATCCGGGTAAGTAGCGCTTACTTGACTGGAGGTACCGGTCGAACGGACGCATTTCATTTGAGGAACTCTAGGTGATTGGCAAAGCACCTACCGGGGAAAAAATACCGATTGTACTGGTCAAACATACATATATTTAAGGCTTCAGTTCATGAGCTTAGTACGATAGTAATACTTTCTGTGGCATTGTATTCATTAAAATGGTCACTAAATACTTTTCATGATATTGTGAGTGAAGTAATAGACACTAAAATCTTCTGGTCCCCTTTACTATTTACTCAAATCTATACACTCACCAACTTTATGTTGACATTTTAGCATGTATTTCTCAGGATCTTGATTTTATTATCTTGGTCTGCATGTAGCATGACATAGAGTTTCGTTTTGGATTTTGTTATGGCAAAGATTTATGCATTACTTAACGTTCAATCACAAAACAAAACTTCAAAATACTTTGTGAAACTCTTGGTTATATCTTGTAAAACATTATTTCTTTAATTGAACATGTACTTTTAAACGAATCATGTGGATGTCGTTCTTTATATCTTGTGTCTTTATGGTATGATGTCATACCCCGGTTACCTTTCTGCTGCAACATTTAAGGGGTGTGACATATACTGAATTTTCGAGGAAGATCTTTACACCATCTTGTACTAACTTGCATTGAAAGAAGAATAATATCATCAATATGCTTTCGAGTCTCCAAAACCGTGAAAAAGCTATCTTTACCGATCATCCATTGTCATGAATTTGTACCTGAAAGAGATTAAAGATGAGAGACTTCATCCGTTAATTGGATCAACGATGGCCCAATATGGCCTGAAGCTATAGGACGTTTCCAACACCAGATGCAACTGCCATTAACAAGACGTTCATTTATGAGACAATCTTCATTCGAGTCCAGTCTAAACAATCTATTATAACTAATAGAAAGTGCTTCATCGCCGAGCCATGTATCCTTCCAAAAGCGCACAGAATCTCCATCCCCCACTTTACATTTTAATATGCCGTTTGTAACAATCCCGCCATGTATCTTTCTTCTTTAGTTCTTCTCCTCATATCAAAAATCAAAACTAAAAAATAAGACATTTTTCTCCTATTTTTGTTAATCTTTGTTCACTTATCCAAACTTATTATAACACTTTCTAAGAACCAACAATTTCTACATAAAAATTACACTTCGGTGACTTTAATCGTGTGTGGCACGTGCCAAACCTTGCTCACACATAGATCCGCCCTTGTACTTGTGCTAACTATTTTATCTATTTTTTTCTGAACATTTTATATTTATTACCAAGTCAAAAAAAGGTAAACATATTTTATTTGTTTATGGTTTTGCTAATAAATGCCCATTGTGCACTTATTTAGTTATGTTAAAAAGAAAAATCTAAGTAAATTTAATTAAAAATATATTTAAAAGAAAACATTGCATGTTTCGTTCGTGTGGTTTATCCAAAATCACACTCGTCGTCCATGTTCGATTTTAATTACATATTTACTTAGTTAAACTCTATGTTTCAAACTATTTTCATTGATAGTCCTATTCTGTAAAATACTACAGAATATGGATTATCCGTATAACAAAGATAGAAAAATTAGATTATTACATAGTTGATCCCTAGTTTTTTAAAATAGGGACCGTCGATACAAATTAGTTTGAAAACTAGGCATTAATGGTATAGTTAAAATCGAATAAGGGTGGTGGGTGTGATTTTTGATACACCACATAGATGAAACATGTAAAATTTTCTTTGAATATAAGCATTTATAAGCTTAATTAATGTTATTTTAATGAACTTTTTAATACTGGGCAAAACTCATGCATAGCCACAAGATTTTATTTCACCATATAATTATATTCTCGATAAATTGGTTAAGTGTTTCGTGACACATACGACAATTCAACTAAAAGAACGTATTTTTAAATATAGTATAAAAGCTGTTGGAATCGCTCCTAACTCTTAAATGGAACGACATTTATGGGATTACATTATCTATCTTAGTTAGCCAAAACACATGGACTTGTTATGTCATACTGTAATAGTTGTATGTGTTAGGCTATAAATACACTCCTAAACGTCACTAGGAGGGTGAGACTCTTTGTGTGATTTACCTTTCACTAATAATAAAACACACGCTAGTTTTTCCTTCTCTCTCTAACATGAAGATGATGTTCTTTCATCTTCCCCGACCTCTCGATTTACCATATCAACCTTTAGATCGATACTACAATTGGTATCAAGAGCAAGGTCGGTTTATTATTGGTTGATTTTTTGGTGATGTATCTTGTCAAAATCGTTCTTGTAAAATCTGTTTCAAAAAAGTTTTTTAACCTTACACAAATGTTTTTTGTGTTTAGCAGTTTGTATTTACAAGTTTTTTTAGTGTATCCTTTATGGTCCAAAATGTCTCTTGTCCAAACAGATTTTGTTTTACATCTTTATACGACTTTTGGTACCAAACTGTAAAAATATTCGTGGTCATCTGGTCATCATATCCGTGGTCTAAATGGGTCAAAATGAAGCATTGTTTATGATGTTTTCTGGGTATCTTGAAGATGAACGGAATCTTTGGTCGGAAAAAGGTTGCCGGAAAAAGTCAACATGGTCAAAACCCCTTTTTTACGCCTAAGGACTCATCTACAGATCTGGTTACGAGTAACTTGGAAAGTTACTCGTAAGAAACTATGTTTACGAGTAAGGTTTACCTTATGAGTAGGGTCTTTACGCATAAGGTCTTTACTCCTAAGTCTTACGCCTAAGATTTACGTCTAAGCCTTATGCGTAAAGATTTACGCATAAGAACTGTTTACGACTAAGAACGACTGTTTACACATAAGGGTTCCTGTTTACGCATAAGACTTTTCTAACAAAGTTACGACTAAGACATAAATACTGGGGATTAAGATGAAGACTTAGACCACGACCACAAAACCATTTTACCAAACTCAGACATCAGATTATTACTCATCATCAGTCCATAGCCTCAAATGACCTCAGACTCGTGGTCTTCCTTGGTCCTAAACTGTCTACAAAATAAATTTAAACAAAAGGAAGAACAACGAGAAGAGAAGATACCATGTAACCCAAATCGTAATACAAACAACTTCAACAAATCCTTTTCTAACCTAAATCACATCCTACTCTATTCACCATCATTCCCACAAGACTCGAAGCATAAACGGAAAACAACTCACGATCTCAGTTGGGTGCACCCTTGGTTCTAATTGTTAACTATTTCTTGTATGTGTCACCTTAACATCATCGATCTATTTTTTTTGAAGCAATGCTTCAATTAAAATATCCGAATCTTTAAAGAATGAACAAAACAACCGTTTCATTCACTCTTTTATTCATTTAATCACAAAAATGGAATCAAACAACAGGAGTTGATCTTAGATTTTTTTTTTTATAATTCTCGTCCAAAGACATAATCCAAAAAAGATAATATCATCATAGATAATTGTTTCGAAGACAAAGCTTCTATATATATACGAATCAAAAGATTAAGAAGATAACAATTATTTTATTTCTTTCTCTTAGTTCGATTCTAAGATGAAAACGATTTGATCATAAACAAACCTACCCGAGACCCCCTCCTAAGGATCTTGAAGTCGTGATGATCTCCTGATTCGACTTAAACAACAAGTTAAAACAAGGAAAAGGTGCGGTTGTGTTTATGAGAATCAATCAAAAGTGTTTTATATTTGGTTTGATTTTTGGATTGGATTGATGATCGATTGTTGAGTTGTGAGTAGTTGAGAGTGAAGAAGACAAGAGATAGGGGCTGCGTCAGTTAAGATTAGGGTTTGTGAAATTTGTATTTTGATTGCACAATTAGGATTAGGGTTGATTAAGTATACCCTTTTATACCCGTTTATGTGTAGGGTTGGTATTTTGGTCTTGTGAGATGGATCGGGCCAAATATTTTTATTGGGCTGACGAGTAGTTTGTGCTTTCAACCGGATACAAAGGGCCCGGAGTCAATCTGGGCGGCAAGGTTTTAATCACAAACAAATTAAATAGAAAATGGGTTATTTTGTACTATAACCAATTTTCTATTTTTTGGGGTTGGATTAATTTCGCTTATTGTTTTAGGCTAAAATTTATGAGTCGTATTTTGGTATTATCAATTTTCATGGGGATACGTTTTTGACAAGATCGGGAAAACCATTATCAAAGTTTATTTTCACCATTAATGAAGGCTAGTTTTGGCATTTAACCGCAAGATGTGTCTACGGCGTGAATTCAATATTATTTATTTGAAGTTGAAGTGGGATATCACGGGTGCGTGTACTTAGTATCTTGAAGATATCGGGGTTGGTTGGATGCATGATTCTTCGAGATCCTTGTTCGAGCTTTAACCGTTATGAATGACAAAGACTTGAGATGTTTAGTTATACATGATGTAAGGAGTTACGTTGTTGTGCTCACAGCGTATAGCTATCACTTTTAAGGAGTTACGTTGTTGTGCTCAAGTGTCACAAAAAGCTGTGGATAATTCGAGAAACTTTAGTTTACCCCTTTTCGATCCAGTTAATCAACCCGGTAAGGAAAAGGGTTATTCGTCTGACAATAGTGCAAGTTTAAGTCACAAGTTCGGGTTATTTTACTTCAGTCTCAAGTTCATCATATTGGGTTTTCTTCATCAGTGGTCACTACAAAAAGCCGTCAGAATGATAATGGGGTCGGTAAAGAGTTAGCTGAGAAGAGTATTTATGAGTAGAGAAGTTTTATCAACACTTGATTCTCACAAGATATTTATGGTACTTCACAATTGTTCGATTAATTGGACATACATGGTTTCGCTGTCTCCAATTCATCATCAACATATGTGGTGTATGATTCTGATTCATTGAAAACATCGGGGGGAAGAGAGTGTACGGGGTCTTGCTTCTTTGACGACTTTTGCGAAAACCCTTTCCCTTCATGAATTTCTTCAATCAGGGGGAAGAAATGAGACGATCTGTGGTTCAAACGTCTCACTTTGGTGTTATCATCTCACTTTCACAGGGTTATCGTGTGTGAAGTTACCTAAATATGATGTTATGATGCCTCACACACGGTCATTTTATCGAGTAATTGCATATTCACAAGTGATTATTATTCCGATAGACCGCAACAATCAGGGGGAAGTTGTTTCATTTCGTCTTTCGTGGTTTGTTTGGTGTGAAGCATCTACATGAGTGAGAAGATCTTGTTGATTTCTTGCATGTTACCCCCGAACGGATTTTCTGCATTGTGTACAACCGTGATTACGTTACAAGACAGATTTACCTGGTGTGGTTTACTGCTCATCTACAAATTTCGTTGCGTACTGAAAACTTCAAAAGTTAGAAGAAATGTCTACTACATCAAAGTTTCGAATCTGCTGAAGACGGTTGTCAGTTTGGGGGGAAGCTGATTCAGAAACTTCGCCAAAAAGAAGTGTACAGAGAAGCTGCTAAAGACATGCAACATGAATTGGGGGGAAGTTAATCTAATTTATGCATTACATCATTTGCCTACAAGTGAAGAAAACAGTTCTCAAGTGGAGGTACAAGAAGAAGATAAAGAGCGTAAACTGTCATCATCCTCAGCATTTGAAGAGCTTATGAAGATCTTTCTTTATTTGTTTTAGTACTTGTAGGAAATGTTGTAAGTAATCCCTTACGTCGTCCCATTGGGGGAAAATTATTGGAATCGCTCCTAACTCTTAAATGGAACGACATTTACGGGATTACATTATCTATCTTAGTTAGCCAAAACACATGGACTTGTTATGTCATATTGTAATAGTTGTATGTGTTAGGCTATAAATACCCTCCTAGACTTCACTAGGAGGGTGAGACTCTTTGTGTAACTTTCATTTTCCTTATAATAAAACACATAGTATTTTCCTTCTCTCTCTACTTTCTCTCTCTAACATGAAGATGATGTTCTTTCATCTTCCCCGACCTCTTGAATCACCATATCAACCCTTAGAACGATCCTATAAAAGCATTTAGTGAAACTAAAAATAGAAGCAGCCTTTTTCTATTGTCCGAATTTAAAATCATTAATATTAACATACTAAGATTAAAATGTATTTTGGACATAATACATTACTAACCTTTAGGTTTTAAGAAAAGAATATTTTCTCTTTATATATAGTTTATCTGTACTTCTTATGATGTATGTATATGTATTTTTTAAACTTAAAATACTTAAAATTTAAGTAATGTTAGTGGACTATTATACATTTGATTAAAAATGGCAACATTGTCTACAACTTAATTAGTATTTTAAATATTGTTTAATCCTTAAATTTTTATCATTTTTTGTTTTTAACCCATGAACTTTTTTCTCGCAATGACTACAAATTGAACCAGTAAGTTTGTATGAAATGTCAAAACAGAATCACGATTTCGTAACTATAATTATTTGCCGCTCTACGTTGTCGCTTTGCGCTAATATTCGTCTAGTCTTATCTTACTCATTTATAAAGCATTTAGCCCTTCTTTAAATAGAAATACTTAAAAATTCAGCTTGCTTATTATAGAATTTCAATAACTTACAAGACAAGAAGCATTATGTACACTAATTTAATGCACTCATTTACAAGACAAAACACAAGTCATACTAGAACCATAATGTACACTACTTTAATGCTATTAATATAGTAATGTTTTAATGTAGTCACTAGTTAATTAAATAATTGGTCAATAAATACAATTAATGCAGTTATTAAAATACCCTTACATAAGAAATACAAATTATCAAGCATATTGTACAACCAACTTAAACACAATTCCTGTATTAAATGTCACTAATACAAATAAGAAGCACATTATACAAATATTCAAGCCCGAACGGGCAATGGGCCAAACAGGTTAAAGCCCGAACGGGCACGGGTGAAACGGGCTCGAGCTCGAACAGGCACGGGCCAAACGGGCACGTGCTAAATGTGCATGGGCCAAACCGGCTTAAGTTATACGAATAGCTTTAAAACTTACAAAACATGATCTCATACTGGAAACTAACGGGCTCATGTTATAATATTGATTATCACAATTGTATAATGAAAAACATTGTCATTAATCAAGGAGTTGAAATACGCCAATAAAATTCTTGATATCTGTAAATTTATTGTCAAAAAGAACATAATAAACTAAAACACATGATTTACCGAAAAATTTTATTTCAGAGTATCCACTACTACAACGCGCGGATACACTGCTAGTATATGTAAACTCTATAAGAAATCTTTTTGTTTAATAAACCGGTAAGATTTTTTTCAATTATATATCTGAAATATAAAGGTCAAATGATTTTTGTAACTTTGTGAAAAGAAATTCATTTATGAAGATATAGATACGTTTTAGTTTTTATCCGGTAAGGTACGGTGACGGTGGTGGAAAAATTTGGGAAAGTGATATGTGAATGGTTGCTGCTGCTTAGCCACTCCAACAAAATTAAAAGCAAATTAAATTAAAAATACGTTTCACGTCAACCCATTTGGATGAAAAATGCTGACAAGTTTTTTTAAGAGATAATGTATATGGAGGTCATCTAAGTTTTCACCTTTTAAAATATAGGCTATTAATTTATTGAAATGAAGTTATAGGCCGCCCAATTATATGTTTGTTTTCGTTTACAATTCGGCCAAATTTATTCTCGAAAACTACAAAAAAATAAACAAACCAACTTCTAACTTATCTAAGTAAGAAGAATGAGAAGTTTGAGGTGAAATATCGAGTATACCTATAATTTAAATATGAAATTATATTATTAAAAGTACTTTAGAAGGATAAAATTGCAATTTCGCGACTTGTTTTTTATTTATACTAGTTTTAGTTAAATATATTAAGTTATTGTTAGGTTCGTTTTTGCCGTTGATCATTATCCAGAATTAAATTGACCACCGAATTGGTGTAAACAAAGATAAACCCATAATTTGGTGACTTATAAGTTACTTTCAGAAAATGAATGACTTATATGTGAAAAACTTAAAAGTTGGGTGACCTCTCGATATATTATCATTTTTTTTAATAAATAAACATTAGTTATAGAAATAAGATTCAAAGAGGATGAAAACTATTTTATTGCAATGAAAACATATTTCAAAATGCTTATTAGAATAGTATAAACTTTTGCACCAGCTTTAGAAGTTGGAGATGTTGTTAGAAGAATCATGTCAAATTGATAACGTGTAAAAAAAGAGAGACAAAGAGTATAAAAATACTCAACTTTAAACAAGAATTTTCGCAGTAATAACTTACCAAACTATAAGGCTGGTGGTAATAGAAGGTGGTCTACCACCTAGTGGTGACCCAACTTCGTGGCAACCCCATTACTACAACTCTCCTCCCCTGCTCCAAGCGCTGTCCTATGATTTTGGCATTGATTTGGCGTTTGCACTCTTATTTTGTTTGTGTGTATGTGTAAGATATATTTGTATAAAATATGGTACTTTTATGTGTTTGGGTTTAGTGATCATTATTTCCAGCCTAATGATACATCATAGGACTAGGTGTATTTGTCACGAGAAGAGCTTCCTGTATAGGGTCCCAAAAACCGTCCTAGTGATCGAGCAATCTCATACAACAATTTTGATCTCTTATGTCTCAGAAAAGGAAGGAGAGCCCGACCCGATTTAAAGACATCTCTGGAAAGGAAGCTAAAGGCCATTGACTTTATGAAGATGATTTAGAAGAATATCCAACGTTCGTGACTAGTTTAAAGTTAAAGAAACATGCAAGTTCTTTCACTTAACTTACTATAACGTGGAAGACTGGCCGGAACTGAGAAGAGATCATTGAGTGACTTGCAAAAATCATGAGATGCCGGGTAATTCAAGAAAGGGTTAACGACTTCCAGCTCGGTATTGAAAGTTATCAAAATTGTCTAACCTCACAAAGCCTTTGATGGAGATCCCATATATGGAAGAAAAAGAACCATACATGCTCATCACCAAACCAAGAGTCAGAGATGTCTATCTCAATAGCACGGTCACAAACATTTCGTTGCTGCTGAAGAGGTTTACAAGTTCTGCACAAGCACTCTCAAGCGTGTATACGAAGGGATCAACGAAATAATGGTTGAGGAAAAGCATCATCATATCAAACCACAAATGTTGTCATCTCAAGTGGTTGAACTAGGGAAGATCAAGGATGCTGTTGAGAATATAATTCGATTTCGCAAGCAAATGAAACGAATTGAAGGTTTTGTTAATGGAAGAGAGATAAGACGTGGTGCTAGAGTGACAGATCGCCCACCAGATGATGAAATGTAAGAGGCATTACGGTCTATTTTATTAATTGACAAAAACTACGCTTGTTGACTTGTGTATTCGTTTACCAACAACTTAGCTAACGATTCATCAATACCCGCTTCCGACGATCCCAATGCTTTCTTCTTCACTTTGTCCTTGCCCATTGGTTGAACTTTCTGCACCTCTACTTCCTTATCGTCTTTGGCCATTAGATTGTTGAGATTAAAACCACCTTCTGCTGACTCCGATGTGTTGAACGAGATAGACTCCGATGACTTAAATTTCTTAAAATCTTGTTTTTTTTCTTTCTCCAATTTCAAAAATTCCACCTTTGTCCATTTTGGTGACTTTTTTAAAACTCCCCATCCATGAAAAAGTGTGAAATGTACTCCCTACTCAGCACAATATTCATCACGTACCTGTTGGAAGACTAGTTCGTCATTGGATTCACTCTCGTTCCTTCGAACTACATTAGCCTTCAAACAACAAAATTGAGCCACTTTAGGACACATACCTTCCATTTTCCGTTTAACGAACTGTAGTTACAAATGCCGGTTACCTCCATTTCTCTCTCAAGGTAACCTAATACCTCCACCAGAAAACCTTGTGCTTTATTCGTATTACCTTTTGTGCTATCTTCAGATGTATGAACCAACCTTTGCACAATGCAACTTCTTCTTCAATGTTCCATGGAATGTTACGATATTCATCCTCGTATTTTTCAGATGTCTTTCGTTGACATTTTTTGACGACTTCTTCTTTAGGGGAAGGACTTCTTCAACGGGAGAGTTATCATCAACGGGGTTAGACGAAGAATAATGAGGTTCATAACTTGGAAAAGGATCAAAGTCATCAACATTGAATGAATGAATGAGAGAAATAGGTTGAAATTGGTTCGGAGGTGGCGATGAAGAACCGTGGAACGTTTGTGGTGATGTAGGATCGTGATACATTTGTCGTTAATGATGCGTGAGTTCGGGGTCGAAAGACTTCCTTTTCAACGAGCAAGCTTTACAACCCACTAGGCAGTGTACCTAATCGTTGCAGTGTAGTATGGGTAAGCCCAGGGGGTTGATCGTTCTCTAGGGGAATAAAGATGTTAGTAGAGATGTATGACGAGAAGGTGAGGTTGAGGGTGATTCTTTTTAGCTTTTTATATTTTTTAGAAAAACAAGTAAAATCTCGGGGTATAGGAGTTGGGGGGGGGGGGTGGTACTTTTACCAATTTTAACTACTTACTAACAAAGATTAAAAACTAATTAACTAATGAAAAGAAGAAAATAAGCTATGGATTGATTGGTGTGTTCTTATGATAATTAAAAGCGTGTTTACTTAGATGTTTTTACTCCCTAATTATCTCTTATTGGTCGGTTGAATTGTCACATCCTCATCTTAATTGGTGCGTTGTATTCCGTGTTGGTCATAGGGGGTGCCTAATTCCCTAGTTCTATGAATCCTAACTCTCCTCTAGACTATATGGGATTGCCAAGTACCATAATATCTCCCCCGAATAATCTATTATCCTAAAGCTACAACTCACGCAATAAACACAACGATGGCTCAAGTGCACTCTCAAGCTTTGTGCTATTTAGGACGTTCAAACTCGCAACAATTAATGAAGAAGCCAATTTTCCTTACTTTAGCGTCTACCAATTAAAACAAGAGACAACCTAGCAATAATCAACAACTAGGTTTCATAGATCTAAGCAAATACAATAATAATTTAGCTACTCATGATAGATAAGAATGCACGCACATAAACAATTGAACATAAACATGGCGATATAATGGATTAACAAAATTATCTTTGAGTGTAAAGAACGGTTTGGAACCCTAAAATACTGCCCAAGTTGGACTATGAACGAACTAGGGTTTGCTCTCTAAAATATTACTCTCTAAATAAAGAAAAATCGAAGTCTATATATAGATTTACAAATGCGACGACGACTGGTCGCCATCATTAGGGTTTCGTTTGGGCCAAGTCATCATTGGGACGACGTCATGTGAGGAAGTGTGAAGCCGTCTGGCTTCAATAGGGACGCCGTCTTGGAATGAGTCTTGGTCGTCTGGTGTAAAATAAAGAGTGACACCCTCCAGAAATAAGGCGTGACGCCGTCATGTTGTAGAACCAAAATCACGTCTGAGCCGTCGCTTGAAATTTTATTAGAAAACCTCCTTAGCGACGGCGTCACCCTTTGGGTTGGGACGCCGTCAGGTGCATAAATCAGCCTTGTTTCTTGACTTTGTCATTTTCTTCATGTTTTATCTCCTTTTCGTCCAAAAGTGCTTGATTCCAGCAATTTACTTCCAAAAGACCTAAAATGTGAAAAGGAATGATTTTAAGCAGTAACGGATATAAAATGTATCGATTTAGGACTTAAATGACCCCCTAAAAATGTATGTTTTAAATCCTTATCAAATATCCCTACACTTGAAATTTGCTTGTCCTCAAGAAAATGTGCTTTTGGCCAATCAATTTAAAAGTTAGGGGTCATTTAGCATTGGTTTAAAATAATTTACAACAAGTAAAAGCGCCATAATAGTCATAACAAACACGAAAATTATACACTAGCACCTCATAATTGGTGTTTGGATTCTCTCATTTCTCGGGTTTATATGAAATATAACATGTAAGGAAATGAAAGATAAACACTCACTACATGGCAGGGTACATAGATTACCATAGGCTTGAGAATAAATCAAACCTCCACCGATTTGACGTAAGCACCTAGGAATAACTAACTAGGAGGTCTTTACAAAGGGTTATAATGTTAGGCTTAGGGTAGGGAAGTAAAGGGTTTTGTTGGATAAAGGGATATTTAGTGGTGGCAAGTCAAAAATCTTATGTTACAAGCATGTAAAACGCGGCGTTGTTAAGCCAATACTCGACTCACTAACACTAAATAACAACTTGAAACATAATCAAAAGACATAAACTTAAAAACATAAACATAAAGATAGATGTAGGATGGTAGCCCGTATGTTTTTCTCATATATATATATATATATATATATATATATATATATATATATATATATATATATATATATATATATATATATATATATATATATATATATATATATATATATATATATATATATATATATATATATATAAACACTTCTCTTCTTTTTTTTCGATTTTTTTTCATACATTTTTACTCTACCGTCCTCTACGATAACATCAAAATAAAGGGATTTATAGGAGCATCTCTACACTTGAGTTTTTATTTCACTAACACTAATTGACCCGAATTGAAAAGATCAAAACACTTGGAGTACTTAATTACGTAGAAAAAGGGAATTTGAATTTAACGTTCCTTCCCGTTATTCCATAAAATACTACCTTAACCCATGAGTCCCAATCGTCCCAAAACTATGTACAAATGATATGACTCGACTTAGCAATCATGCAAGTAACTAGATAACTGAACTAAGAGTTTAAACAATGGTTACAATAATACACTAAAGATGAGTGCATACAAGGTAGGCTAAGGCGATTTGGGTGTAAAATTTAGGGGTGGATTGTAAATAATGCTCTTCATAGATATTCCGAAAACCGGAACATCACGAGAACCGCGAAAAGATAGGCTCTGAGGAGTTAACTAGGGGTATCGTGTACTAAAATTGAGTACATCGCAAGGGTGTGGGGAAAATTACTTAGCCGATGTGGATGACGTAATTAAATTACAGTTTTAAAACAAGGGTTATCCTAATGCCTCTTATCATTTAGTTATTCCTAACTACACGAATGTAGTCTCACTAGTGATCTTGAAATGCATCACAAAACAAGTTCTATAATCTATTATACTACCGGTGCACTCACTAAGCATTAAAGATGAATGCTTTAATTACTAAAGATCTAGGGGCGAACCTCACATTTTTGGGGTGGAATTTGAGTAGTATATGGTTTTTGTGCTAGTCATATAATTTCTATCCATGAGACGCTTTATTAAGACTAAAGTTTTACTTGTAAATGCCATAAAAGAAATTTAAACTTGGTGCTAAAATTACCCTAACAAATATTTCTTATAGTTTATTACACAATTTACCAAGGACAAGACAAAAATCAAGTGAGTGAATAGTTTTTAAGTTCCCGTTTTATTCTCCTTCCCTACACTTAAACTGAACATTATCCCCAATGTTCCCCGAAAGTATCAAAGTTATGATAAAGGAAGGTAAATAAAAGTGAAAGAAACTAATACTCCCCTGATTAGCTCGGTAGGATATGTATAAAGTTGCGGTTAAATCCTCCTCCAAGAAGAATGAGCAAGTAATAAATGCTTCCATCATGTACTTCTTCTTCTTGTCTAATATAACCTACACACTTATAAGAAAATGAAACGAAACCTCGCGTAAAATCGACGGTGTTAACTATATATAAAACAAAACTATACTAGAAAGCAAATAAGACATAAAGCTTGTGGAATGGATGTTTGCAGTTTTTCTGGAAAACTAAGAACTGGAAGTTTCCAAAAACTACAAGTTTAGACAGAAAACGAAACTTTGAATTTGTTTATACATTGCCTGACGCCGTTGGTATTTAGTCCCGACGCCATCAGGTTTTTCTGACAGAGAGGGTCTGGGGCGTTTTCCGGAAAAATTCTGGAAAAATAACTTCTTTACAAGCATTTGACTCTAACAAACACACAAATATATACAATTCCAATTATTGTTAATCTCATGTTCATGCAAGTTCAAAAAAACATATGTGATCTTCCCTACACTTATCTTTTTGTAAAATACCTTTATATGTAATTAAGACGAGGTTAAAAATAAAATAAAGCATTTTCACAAAACAAACATGAGAATTAAGCAATAATGAAAAAGATATATGAAACACACAAACAAAATTGAAAAACAAACAAGCAAACAATTAAATATGGGTTGCCTCCCAAGAAGCGCTTTTCTTTATTTATGAGTCTTGTAGCTAGACTCGAAGTCATACCTTACGTCCCACATATCTTAAATCCCCATTCGAATGTTTTGACTCTTCCTTCATCACGAATATATTCGGGGCCTAACTTTAGACAAGCGGTGTAGTAAACATTATCCTCTCAGTCAATCTTAAAATCCGGTATATTATCCACATCTAATTCTTCAATGCCCTTAAACTTTTTATTTTTGCAAGGCATTATATATTTAACACATTCAGCTCCATTTGAAAACTTGACTATCCCTTCCTCTTGGTCATAAATCATCATGGACTCTTCAATAAATGGTTTTCGAGTATTACCTCTCCTAATAATCCATCAATGATGCCTCTAACATCTTCCAAGATCATGAAATCACACTTATATGTGAAATTACCTACAAAGACATGCAATCCTCTAGCTCTCCCAACAAAGTTACTCAATTTCCAAGGGTAAAATGGATCCTTCCTAGGTTCTAGCCTCTCACTCATGATCCAATTATAATAGAGCCTAGACATAATGTTCATAGGAGCCTTATAGTCAATGTAAGTGTGATCCCTATATAAGTAGCCAATCATGCATGTGATCTTAATATTCCAAGGGTCACCTTTTTTTATGCACGGGTTGAAAGGTGGTCGCGGTTTATTAACTACGTTATAATGACAGGCGATTTCTTTTCCATTGAGATATGACTCAAAGTATTCATTAAGTTCTTCTTCCCCATTACCCTCCATAATTTCTAGTACCCTATAATCCCCTTCCTCAAGTTCTTCATCTGAATCATAACTTGTAGTGGAATCGCTGTCTAATGTACTAGTTGCCTCCTTAAGTGCTTTCTCGAGTGCGCTCTCAATTATCCTATTCAATTTCCTAAGTTCCCCATTTTCACTACAGATTCGAGCACAAAGTTGGTTGGCATAGGTTCGATCAAGTGGTGGGTTATGTGGTGAATGGTTTGGTGGTGGTAATGGATGATGTGGTGGTGGATTGTTGTTGGGTGGATTATCACCTTCCATGATGAAAAGTGACAAGGCTACGAACAAAGACACAAAGAAGAGGGATCGACTAAAAGAAAGCTAAGAAAAAAGAAAAAAGATCACTTGATAGGAATCAAGAGAGTAAACCTAATACAGATAGAAAACTAACTAGCTATTATATTCCCTGGCAGCGGCGCCAAAAACTTGATGCGTGAGTTCGTGGTCGAAAGACTTCCTTTTCAACGAGCAAGCTTACAACCCACTAGGCAGTGTACCTAATCGTGGCAGTGTAGTATGGGTAAGCACAGGAGGTTGATCATTCTCTAGGGGAATATAGATGCTAGTAGAGATGTATGATGAGAAGGTGAGGTTGAGGGTGATTCTTTTTAGCTTTTTATATTTTTTTTAGAAAAACAAGTAAAATCTCGGGGTATAGGAGTGGTGGGGGGGGGGTACTTCTACCAATTTTAACTACTTACTAATAAAGATTAAAAACTAATTAACTAATGAAAAGAAGAAAATAAGCTATGGATTGATTAGTGTGTTCTTATGATAATTAAAAGCGTGTTTACTTATATGTTCTTACTCCCTGGTTATCTCTTATTGGTCGGTTGAATTGTCACATCTTCATCTTAATTGGTGCATTGTATTTTGTGTTGTCATAGGGGGTGCCTAATTCCCTAGTTCTATGAATCGTAACTTTCCTCTAGACTATCCGGGATCGCCAAGTATCGTAGTATCTCCCCCGAATACTCTATTATCCTAAAGCTACAACTCACGCAATAAATACAACGATGGCTCAAGTGCACTCTAAAGCTTTGTGCTATTTAGGAAGTTCAAGCTCGCAACAATTAAAGAAGAAACCAGTTTTCCTTACTCTAGCGTCTACGAATTAAAACAAGAGACAACCTAACAATAATTAACAACTAGGTTTCATCGATCTAAGCAAACACAATAATAATTTAGCTACTCATGATAGATAAGCATGCACACACACAAACAATTGAACATAGGATAAACATGGTGATACAATGGTTTAACAAACTTATCTTTGAGTGTAAAGAAGGGTTTGGAACCCTAAAATACTGCCCAAGTCGGAAAATGAACGAACTAGGGTTTGTTCTCCAAAATATTACTCTCTAAATGCAGAAAAATCAAAGTCTATATATAGATTTACAAATGCGACGACGTCACCTTTTGATGGTGACGCCGTCTGGTCGCCGTCATTAGGGTTTCGTTTGGGCCAAGTCATCGTTGGGACGGCGTCATGTGAGGAAGTGCGATACCATCTGACTTCAATAGGGACGTCGTCTTGGAATGAGTCTTGGTCGTCTGGTGTAAAATAAAGAGTGACGTCTTCCAGAAATAAGGCGTGATGCCGTCATGTTGTAGAACCAAAATCACGTCTGAGCCATCGCTTGAAATTTTATTAGAAAACCTCCTTAGCGACGGCGTTGCCCTTTGGGTTGGGACGCCGTCAGGTGCAGAAATCAGCCTTGTTTCTTGACTTTGTCGTTTTCTTCATGTTTTCGCTCCTTTTCGTCCAAAAGTGCTTGATTCCAGCAATTTGCTTCCAAAAGACCTAAAATGTGAAAAGAAACAATTTTAAGCAGTAACAAATATAAAATGTCAATTTAGGGCTTAAATGACCCCATAAAAATGTATGTTTTAAATCCTTATCAGTTAATCAAAAGTTTGTCACGTTTGGTACATTTGTGGTTGATACATAGTTTGGTGTTCTTGTTATGAAGGTACGAATGGTGGGTTTTGGTATTGCGGTTGTTGGTGTTGTAGTCGGTGTGTTTCGTAAACAAAAGTTGGGGCACGAAAATTTGCCTGTAGTGAGTGATTGAAAAGGAAATTTGAATTGGGATTTTGGACGGTTGGTTAATGAGGTTCTTTTAAGGTTTTACCTTTTTGAGTGTTTTGAGACATTTTGTATTAAAGATATGATAGGAGTATAAGTATAAAGATAGAATGAGAAGTTGTGAATAAAAATGATGGGGTATAGGGGTATTTATTTATAGGTAATAAAATGATAAAGTTTATTTTTATTTTTTTTATAAAAACTATACGTTTGAATGCAAAAAAAAGTAGCCATTTGAGGCTTTTTATCGTGCAATGTTTTAGGTGGTGCACACCACCAAACCTTGGTCAAAATAGCTAGACCGTGCGCGGTGAGAGAGGTAATGGGGGATCACACGTGGTGGTGCCATCACCCTCCATTACGTCCAACCTAAATAATGGGTCATTTTTGCTAAACCAGTTGAACCAAATTGGTTCTTCAAGGCACTGGTGTTTGTTTAGATTTTGTATTAAGTCATTTTTAAATATTTCAGTATTATCACTTTATATTTTCAGTCATCTTTCTCTATTAAGTTATTAACAAACAATATTATATAACTTTTTTGAATTGATTTTATTAAATGTCAATTAAGTAAAATTGAAACACTAAATAAGTCATTTTAGCTTGTTGGTTTGCCATTTTCAAAATCATAAAAATGGTTAGGCTGAGATTTTATGTTAAAACCGATCTAGGCTTGACTAGAATAAAGAATAACATTGAACAAACATTGGACATCGGAATAAACATCAATGTTATTAACAAGGTTTCTCATAATCATCTCTACTGCAATTACAAATACGATAAGCCACAATTCTACCTGATCAATGGTAGAACGGTTACTCAACAATAATAGGAATCATAAGATCCTTGAGGCTTAGACCAACACAAACCCTAGGCGTTTAACAACCATACGCCTAGTATAACAAACACACACCTTTGGTGTTTACATCTTGACACACTAAAACCTAATAACCTGTATCTCTTTATATACTAGAGAATTAGGTTTACAAAGGACTAATAAGTAAAATATTCTTTGTCTTCTAAGTCCCTCATGTTTTTCATTGTCTTTATTCTTCACTTATTGTTTTGTATTTATCAACTCAAATATAAATCCCAACAATCTTCCCCTAGTTGATAATTACAAAACCTTCGTCTTTAATCTTCCATGAATGAAACAATATTCCCCTTAAGCTCACCTCGTGAACTTAAATAACATGTACCACTAAGGATCTTCAAGTTGAAATTCTTCTTTGTAAATCTTCTTCCCCTTTTTGTATTATCCACTAGGAGACTCTAAGTAGATGCAACTTTGATTTCGACAACCACAAACCACTATCATACTCCCAATCCAGTCTTCCAATATCTCGAATTACCCTCCATTAAGAACACCAAAAAGCTTACTATAAATGAACTCAAGACAAAAGAAACCTAAACCAGCAGTATTAATAATGACTAGCAGTTGTAAAAACCTTCCCCTCGAATGGTGCATGTAGATGGTTAAACATTTTAACATTAAGCTTCCCCTGAAACTCGTATATTAACCATCTCTTGAATGTAGGCTCTATGTAATGATCACTGTTGAATAAAACTAAGTATAACCAATTTGATGTAGAAGTAGAACAACCCAAACTTGTGTCTTATGTCTTGCACTATCCATATGACCTTGAACTTTTATGAACTCCATATAAGTAGACCGCAATCTCTTGACAAAATCCTCATCTTCAATGAGACACTGAGCATTACAATGTAACTCCTTTAAGTGATAGCAAAGACCTATTGCTAGATTTGACAAGTCGTCATCACAACACTGAAAACACGAACAAGTTATCTTTAAATGTAGTAAGCCGTTTAAAAATATGATAAGAACACAAACCTATGAAACTCTACTTTAACTTCAAATAGGTAATAATCAATCGTCTTTGTAATCAAATATTCCAAGAAATACAAGCCTTTAACCTTTAAGAACATTTAAAACCAAAACTAAACTTCTTATTGTGTGTGTTATCCGTCATCACTATTAATCCAAAACCATGTAGCAAATACGAACAATAGGAAAATATTCAATTTCGAACCACCTGTTATTGTCGTACCCTCGCTGCCCTTTTTAACCAAACTAAGATTGTAACACCCCAACCCGACAAGGGTCAAAATGTCACATTATGGTGTCAATCAGAACATAATATACGCAAGAGGAAGGCTTAAATAAATAAAATATAAGTTATGAAACAAATAACTTCTAAGGAATACAAAACTGCTCCAATTCTTAAACGAAAAGAAATAGACAAAACATAAATCTCAAAATAATTCCAGATGACAAGGAAAACTAAGGTTGGGTCGGTCTACTAAAAGCTCCTACTCTCATCACTCAATCCCAGCATCCCGCTTAATACCTGCCGCAGAGAAAAGAAAATGCGGCAGAGCTAACGCTCAGTGAAAAGATATAAATAATGAAAAGTAATAAGTCAAAATAAATAAACGAAGCGAATCCAACGAAAACCTGCTGAACAAGATGTTAAATGAAATAAGGACTGAATATGGAATAAGAAATAATCGAAGGGTTATGATATAACAGAACTGTTAAGGAATTGCCCAAGTGACTAAACATGATACATGAATAGACCAAAACAACCAAACATATCATATCAATCAATCATATCATATTATATTATAACAAATCATGTCAAATGGAGTGTACGGCTCCTAAAAGTGTATGATACACACATATATCTGAACTGAGTATCTAGGATGCATCCATACGCTCCCTGCAAAATAAACATCATACATAACCATACACTTGCTTTTGGAAAGTATACTTACGTATGAAATCATAGTCATAATAAAATGCTAGCACAAAAGGGAACGCTGTGGACAAAAACACACATCCACAGATAGCATCATGCCATTGGTGCCTCAATGATATGGTCATGGTACCTCCATGACTAGTTAGTACCTTGGGCAATGGATTAGGTCAATAATATAAATAAACATAGGGTAACAATCAAGGGTTGTCCATCAAGATAATGAATAAATTGAATGAAACGAATAAGCATCAAATGGCATAACCAAACAAATATCTAAAAAAATGAAACAAAATCAAAGATCAAGAGTCATGAGAAACCCTTAGTGACAAAGGGCAGAATATCTGTACCTTAACAATCACGCAACACAAGAAAAGACACAAGAATAGGAACTACTCCTTCCTCCGTGGATCTACACGAATAATGATCGCTTAATATTTAGAAAGCTATTTCATAGTTTTAGTGTTCATAGTTATTCATATTTCTTAATTAGGGTCTTTCTTTCTATTTTTAGAAATTTCCAAAATAAGTAACTTAAATACTTTAGGGTTATAATTGACAACTAAATAGACTTAAGGGTTTAATATAACAAAATATCATAGTTTAGGGTCTTTAAAATTATATTAGTAAATTCTAGGGTCAAATACGACAATTATCAAAGTTTAGGGTTAAACATGTAACTTATCATAGTTTAAGGTTTATTGCGACAAGTTATCATAGTTTAGGGTTCAAAGTGACAAATAAATAACTTCAAGATTTAATATTATAAATATTATAGTTTAGGGTGTAATATGCCAATTTATAAAAGTCTAGGGTTTGCATGCGATAATTGATTAATTTCTCAAAGATTAGGGCTTAAAGTGTAAATAAACTTAATTATTCAATTTTAATTTACAAATAGATATTTCAGATTCCAAAGTAACGTTTTCACAAATCATTTTTTTTTTCATTCAGTTTCGATACATATTCACCTTTGCTCGCGGCTCATGAAACTAACAACGACGACCTAGTATTCATGTCTTTCGACTAACACATGGCTCAACTCCTCCAACCCCCTTTCAGAACACCAAACGACCCATACAATATTCCCGCGATCACCCTCAAACTTACCCCCCACAAGACACATTACATGCCTATACTATATTTGTTTCTGGTTCACTTTACACGATTTTATTGGCATAGCTAGAAGGCAATTTGGGTTCTCCAAATTTACACAGTGAAACATATATATCCTAAGTATTTATCATAATTTTTCTAGATTTTATAACCAAGCATAAGTATTTTATAAAAATCATTTTCCCCAATTGTTCCGAAATTACACATTTTCAGACATTCGATTTGTTTATAATTAAAACACGTATTTAGACTATCCCAAAAATTCCCCAAATATTCCATAATTCAGACATTCGATTTGTTTATAATTAAAACACGTATTTAGACTATCCCAAAAATTCCCCAAATATTCCATAAACTAGTTAACATATGAAATAATATCCTGTAAAAATTAGAGCTTCCCAAACCTCATATTCAATTAAATAAAAATCCCACAAGTCGACTGATTTTCAGACTCAAAATCACAGCTTTGGCACATTAACTTCTAAAAATCAAACGGATGCCTTCCTGACCTCCAAGCACCACTAAACTTGATATACAGATAGTACACATCATGAACTTAGTTCTAGACTCAAGAATCATGTAAAAATAAGTTGTTACCATTAGTTCATACTCCTTGAAATTCGACTTAAAACTGGACACCCCATACACATAAAATCATAACAACACCGACCCTCATCTTAAACCTCAATCGATCACCATTCATAGCCTAGGGTTTCCATGTTTAGTACCATATTAATGAGTCTTTTCCAACAGGTTTTAGGCTTGTAAATGGTCATATCCCCACTAATATAAGGGCTGGAAAAAGGCATAAAAAAAGTCTACAAACTTGACGCAAAAAGTTTCATAGGGCGTAACAAAAGTGTGATCTTATGTGACAAACATAACGAGGCAACAAAGTGTATTCCATCATGATTACAACAGGTTTACTTGCCATGATTTATGGTTATCAAAGTTACGACGAGGATGATAAGTTGAGATTACCTTTAGGGCTGATTAAAAGGGATCGAAAGAGCCAGACACGAGCACTTCGAATCAACACACACAACCCCAAGAATGTGCTACGATCACGCCAAGGCTGATATACCCTTCGTCTTCTTGATCTTGGAGAGAAACTAATTGAGTTTGGGTATGGTTTTTGGTTCGCATGGAGAGAAAATGGAAAAGTGGGAGGAATCCTTATATAGGTTAAGGCTGAAACGTGTGTAGACAAAAAGGAAGAAAATGCAATATATTTGTATATAGGGAATGTAGATATCTTGTGGAAAAAGATAAGTAATACATATATTTTATTTAGGTTAGTATATATTACACTTTGTTCTCATCCCTTAATTTTTGTTCACATAAATTGATTAACTTGATACTCAGTCAAGATTAGAAAACGTTTTCTAAGGTATATGAATTAATGAATGTCATGTATAGGTTGTTTAGAAATTAAGGAAACAATTTAGGACATATTATGTAGTAAAATAACTAGTTTATTTAGCATTATTATTAATAATATATCATATAGTTTAGTATTTCATAATTATAGTATATAATCAAGGTAAAATTCAAATTAGACGCGAAAATGTGAAACCGGAAATTTTAAGGTTTTACAAAGATAATCGACTTCCCCTCAAACCATATACTTTGAAAGGTTCAATCTCAGCCCATCTAGTTATCTTTCCAATAAGAATCTTGACACCCAAGAAACATGATGCATGAACAACTTTAACATAACATAGCAATAATAATCATGAATGGAGCAACATTAATAGTAGACGGACAATAGCTAACAATATTAATCATAAAGTAATCCATGAACCCCTAACTGCTGCTCGATTTAACCATAACCAACACCTTCACATAGCTATTAGGGTTTTTAATAATCAAATCAGCTAAGCACTTTCTCCAATCTGCTGCTCAAGTACTAAATACATGTACATCCCTTCATTACTTTATCTTTATTGCATGATCAGTTTTCTCACAATCAATCTTCGAACCCACAACATTAACCAATTCCTCTACCTTGTTCACAACAACATGAATCTTTTAAGAGCAATCAGTAGAATGAGCAGTATTGATTCACCAAGAAACATTAATGTTTTGAAGCAACAGCAAAAACTGAAACAATCAGCATAACTTGAACTAATAGTACAAACAAGTAACAGTAGTATCTTTCCATGGCAACACAAACTCAAGACAAAGTACCATGATCAATACTAATCGTGACCTGGCAGTACTAAGAAAAAATAAACGAGCAGTACTAATAATGAAAGCCAGCAGTACAAACCATTCAACGAGTAGTATTAAAAATGCGAGTGGCAGTATTAACAATCAAAAAGCAGTACTAAATTCAATGGTAACCATAATTAGCAGTGAAAATCTTAATGATGGCTTTGGTAGTGAAGCTGAGCAACCTGCTACACTGCTCTCAGAAGATTTGCATTACAATGGTGAATCTTATGCCCGTCAGCATGCTACCAGTTCTATATCTGAAGTAAATACCCCTATTTCATACGAGTAACATTCCAACTTTTCTACCCCTACTAAATGGCGACCATTCCTAACAAAAAGTACAGTATTAATGGGCATAGTGATTGGGCACCAGGCGGTTTTGGTGAGGTAACTTCAATAACACGCAACAGCTTCAACCCTAATTGAAACTTTAATTGTAACCGTGTACTTCAGAAACCCTGAAAACAACATCTCATTATCTTGATTCAACAACAAACTAGTATAATAATAAGCAGTAGCACCGTAATCATCCTAATCAACTTCCATATTCTTTTTGTCATAGTAGAATAACGAAACCAGTAAGTCAAAAGAAACCCTAAACGTATTTTGAAAACCCTAAAAGTCGAGTATACCTTTATCCATAGTTGTTGTTATTGATAACAAGATGAGTTTAAAGTATAATAATAACTCAACATCAACTTCCATGATGAATAAAAACACACCGATAAGGAAATCAATTTTAAAAGCCAAAACCATAAGAAAGAAACCCTAAAAATTCAAAACACATACCCTCCTCTGCAGCAGTTTTCAACAATGAATATCTTACAATTGAGACCTCAGATTGAAGATCCCTCAAGTGAAAATCATCTTTGATATACCAAGAACCTTCAAAAAAAATTTCAGCCCGATCCGACAGTTAATGAACGAGCTATGGTCTCTTGAAAACAGCCCTGCAGAAAGTTATGAAAATTTGTAACAACTTCGAATTTTTCATCTTTTCTTCGAAAAAACCTTGTAAACCATAGATCGAGAGCCAACAGGCTCTGATACCACATGTTAAAACTGATATAGGCTTGACTTGGATAAAGAATAACATTGAACAAACATTGCACAACGGAATAAACATAAACATTAATGTTATTAACAAGGTTTCTCATCATCATCTCTACTACAACTACAAACACGATAAGCCCCAAGTCTACCTGATCAATGGTAGAACGGTTACTCAACAATAACAGGAATCATAAGATCCTTGAGGCTTAAACCAACACAAACCCTAGGCGTTTAACAACGATACGCCTGGTATAACACACACACCTTTGGTGTTTACATCTTGACACACTAAAACCTAATAACATGTATATCTTTATATACTAGAGAATTAGGTTTACAAAAGGACTAATAAGTAAAATCTTATTTGTCTTCTAAGGCCCTCGTGTTTTGCATTGTCTTCATTCTTCACTTATTGTTTTGTATTTATCAACTCAAATATAAATCCCAACATTCTAATTAACACTTCTCGATATTAAAATCCAAACCGTATTCATTATCTGCTTATTTAACTATTAAGTAGGTTATGCTCATTTTAAATTGCAAAATATATGCTTAATTTTATAAGATGTTTGTTTAAGTTATTTGCGGGTTTAATTTAATTTATAATTTTGTAGCTCATTCTGAAATTTATAGCTTTTATTTATTCTATTTCAAGTTAAATACCCACTTGTAAATATTACGAAGTTTAAGAAAAGTAGGTATCCGAAAATATTAACAAATAAAATTTTATTCTCCCCCGCTTAAAGTATTTTGTTTAATTAAAATTGAAAATGAACATCAAGTATTAGGGGAAAAAAGATTAAGTCGTAGAATAACAATATAGTTTTTAAAGTGTCCCGTTTTGGTACATGTATTTTTTTAAGTTGTAAAATAGCAATGTATTTGTAGGATCGTGTTTATGTTGATTATGTGGGATTCGGGAGGTCGGGGATTATGGAAGAACAATTTAGCCATTTTAGAGAGGGACAGAGAGTAAAGAGGGGAAGTTCTAGTGAGAGAAACACACCTTGTTGTGTGTGTGTATTAATTAACAACCAACCCTCTCTCTTGGTGGGAAGAGAGTATTTATACTACATAATAAACGCCCCTACTTGGGCTGTGGAGTGAGCTGGCAGTGGGGAAAGCCCTGAACCGACTCCACAATGTAGCGCTAACTAAACTATTACTAATAAATATAGTTAAGCCTACGAGCTAACCTATGCTAGACTATACTTGGGGTGACCGACTCTTCCATATAGATTTTCTAAATCCTAACAATCTCCCCTAAGGAAGGTCACTCCAGAAATTACAATTTAAATTCTAGCATTCTATTACATAAGTTTAATCTTCTAGCTCGTAGTCTTTTATTCTTCAAAGTCCATAGTCTTTGTACTTTCAGTAGTGATCTTTGAATGTTCCTTGACTTGGTGATCTTTGAGCTTTCTTCGAGATCATCAGCCACAGTAAATCTCTGAATCATACTTCGTTGTATTGCCTCCATGTGATGTTGTGACTTTTAGACCGACATGCTCACACTTTTTATACGATCATGATATTCTGCATCAGAGTTGCGGAAGCATTGTTGTATGTCTTTCAATTATCATGATTTCTTTGATTGTGAATGTGAAGTGTGAGTATGTGGTTATGAATTGACATCTCATTAACCATCAGCTGAAACCGTCGAGGATTCCTGCAAACAACAGTCAGCAATAAATACACGAAAGTGTCTCTGTTAGCCTCGCTCTTTTATAAAGATAATGTCACATACGTGAATTGGACTAGATTCGTAGTAAGTTGCACCCGTAGTGTTGGGAAATATGCTTTTTGGAGTTAATAATTATTTCAGTAGAGTTAGTACTGATAGTGTTTTATGATAAGTATTAATCAGTTAGTACTGATAGTGAGAAAGTTAGTTCTAATAGCTTTAAGTTTGTACTGATGTAAGTATGGAATGTCGTGTAAGAATTGTAACAACATATCTTCTATTCTAATAGAAGATATGATATACTTAGTCCATAGTTATCTCTGTAAGAGATCTCCTTAGTGTATAAAAGGAGATCCTAGCTAGGTTAAACATATACACATTCTAGTCATCTAAAGTAGAGCTTCAAGGTTGTAAACCCTAGTACTAGGAGAGTACTCGTATTATTCATCAATAATATCGAAGCGTTTGGTGTTACATTTGTGTTTGCATTATTCTTCTAAAGTACATTCAAGTAGATTCCGCATACTTGTGTGTATCTACAACAAAGTTTCTCATTGTTGCTTTGGATCCATCCAAGGTAACCAACACGTATACAAGCTAAGTGTTCTAGATCCAAGGTTTGGGACTCCAAAAGTGGTATCAGAGCTTGTGTCCTGAAGCTTTGTTTTTAGAAGATCCTGTGTTGACAAATCTGAAGTAATGGATTTCGAATCAATGCAATCCAATGTTGTTAACAGAGTTCCTAAGTTGCAACCACATGAATATAAATTCTGGAGAATGCGCATAGAGCAGTACTTCTTGGTACTTGATTTCAAGCTGTGGAACATTGTGCTCTATGGAGACTCTTACAAACGCACTGTCACTGAAGAAGTTGATGGTAAGACCGTTACCACAGTAAAAGGTGATCCTATCACTAATGAAGAAATGGCTCTAAGAGGAAATGATCTCAAGGCCAGAAGTCTTTTACTTATGGCAATTCCTGATGATCATCAACTCACCTTCAACAAACACAAAGATGCTCAGAGTCTGTTAAAGGCCATTGAAACCAGATTTGGTGGAGATTCTGTCACTAAGAAAACTCAAAAGACTCTGTTGAAGCAAGAATTTGAAAACTTCACTGCTGGTGCAACTGAGTCCATTGACTCAGTTTATAATAGGCTTCAAAAACTTGTTAGTCAACTGGCTGTATTAGATGTGGAGTTCTCCATAGAATATGTCAACCTCAGGTTTGTTAGAAGTCTTCCATCACCAAAATGGGACACTCATGTCATTGTATGGAAGAACAAGCTAGATTTCGAAACCATGAAGTTAGACAATATGTTCAACAACTTTAAGGTGATTGAACAAGACATGAAAAGAAAAGCAGCTGCATCTTCCAGTTCTGGATTACAAAACATAGCTTTTGTGGCTCATCCTGTCACTAGCAATGATATGGATAGTTTTGATGTTAGTACTCCTAGTACTAATGTTAATACTGATTGCCCTGTAACCACTGCAGCAGGCATTAATGAAGGCACAATCTATGTTTCATAGCTGAACAGAGTCATGGATCCCAGATCACTCATGATGATTTGAGACAAATCCATGAAGATGACATGGAAGAGATGGACATCAAATGGAACATTGCCCTGATCAGCATGAGGGAAAAAAGGTTCATGAAGAAAACTAGAAGGCAGATTAAGATCAATGATGCAGATGTTTCTGGGTTTGATAAGCGAAAGGTTGAATGCTACAACTGTGGCAAGCTTGGGCATTTTGCCAGGGAATGCAAGAGCCCTAGGAACAAAGGGAAAAATGGTGATGCTGACCACTCATCTTCAAAAGCAATGGTGGCTGTTGATGGTGCTGGATATGATTGGAGCTTCATGGCTGATGAAGAAGAAAGTTCAATCAACATGGCTTTGGTATCTGAGGTACTCACTGAAACAAACTGCTCAGATACATGTATTCCATTAAGCAAATATTTAGAGCTAAAAGACAGGTTTGATAATGTGTCTGAAGAACTTGCTAAAGCTAACTATAACTTAACAAATCATAAGAGAGGTTTAGCAGTCTTAGAAAAGCAAGTTAAGCATTTTAAGGAAAATGAGTCTTTGTATAATGATGCAACTGCTGTGCTTAATAGGGTAATTTCTTTTAAAGATACTACCATAAGTGTGTTAAAAGAGGAATTATAAAAAGTTACTCAAATCAAAGACAATATAAAACTAAGTGTAGAGAAACTTAAAGACACACACCATTATAACTCTGAGAGAGTTGATAAATACCTTGAAAAAGCTTTAATCGGAAAAGCTACATCTGGTATGGGTTATAAGTCATCACCACCTAGTTATAAGAAAGCTCAACCACCATTCAGAGGTATTCCTTCACCACCTGGTTTAGATCTTGCACACACTGGATTAAAATAATTTCAGGAACCCACATTTGTCCCAGGCTCCATAATCAAAAGTATGTTCTCTGAAAAGTCTGATGAAGTGTTTGAAAGTTCCAGTGACACCTCCTTACCTGAGGTGTCTGTATCTGAAAACACAAAGGCAAATATAGAGTCTAGTTTACAAAAGCAAGAACAGGCCCCTAAACCTGTAAGACCAATTACCAAATCTGTTAGGAAGCCTGTTGATGAGTGTCTAAATACTCATCATTTTTATACCATCTAGACTGCAAAAACATCTGAAAACACTTAGAAATGCATCAAAATGATGAAAATATCACAAACAAGTGTTTTATGTGTTTTAAATGCAAAAACATCAAAATCTGGTGAAAAACGTATCAAGTTTGCATAATTGGCAGTTTTAGTCCCCCAAGTTTCAAAAATTGTCAAAATTAGTCCCTGGAAATTCAAAAACTTGTAAAAAGTCATTTAAGGTCCATAGGATTCAAAAGTTGTCAAAATAAATCTTTTAAAGTTTAAAATTTACAAAATGACAACTTTAGTCCCTCAAGTTTGAAAAATGTCAAAAATAGTCCTTGGTTAATTTAAAAAGTGAAATTTATCAAAAATAAACCTTGTACTATTTATAAATGACAAGAATGGTCCTTATGATAAACTTTGGAGAAATTACAAGTTTGATCCCTAAAGTTTCAAAATTGACAGTTTTGGTCCCTGGACTTATAAAAATGGAACTTTATACAAATTTGGTCCTTTGGTAATTGAAACTTGGCAAGTCTAACCCTTGTATTAGCTTTGGAATATTTGCAGGTTTAGTCCTTAACTTTCAGAATATTACAATTTTGGTCCTTATGTGTTACTTGCTACAAAAACCAAACGGACCTCTTTATTATTAACAAACCAAGCCCAAACCCAATATCATAACCCGGCCCAGTGTTTTTAAAATAAAAACGCGCCTACTGTTCACCTCCTTCTCCCTTTCCACCTGCTACCACTCCTACACCTCCACCTGGTTCCACCTGCTCACTACCACCTTTCCACCTCACCCCTACTTTACTACCCACTCTCCACCACCTCTGCAAAACCTAAACACGCCACAATTAATGCATTTCCCACCCCATTTTCACTGCAATACCACTCCTACCCACGGTTTTGAGCAAAACCACCCCAACTTGGTCTAAACTTCACCAAACGTGTCCCTCCACCTCATGCTACATCCCAAGAATCCTTAATTAGTCTCAAACCGCTTCATATCCACGTGGCTCATTTTGGCGCCAAAACTGATTTAAACGGACAAGATGAGTTTGACTCAATCAATGGCTGTGAAACAATGTGGGAAAGTATCTGGAAGCTAGTGGGATGCAAAAGAGTGATAAATACAGAAGAAAGGAGAAGAAGAGAATGATCATAATTTTAACTTAGTTTATGATCAATCGTAGTTAATCAAAGTAGTTTGTATCATTAGTGTAATTGTCATTTACTTTTCTCAGATGTTAATTACCTTTGCTAAAGTGTAATAAACAATCTTGGTTACCCAGTTTCAATCTATCTTAATGTCCAGTCATTTCAACTTTGTCCCATTTTCATTACTTGTCATTTAAATTCTGTTGATACTTGTTGATTAGAGGATCCTAACAAACACTACTTAGCTCTTTGTAAGCTATTGCAAGCTTGTAGAAACTCTCAACCAGCAATAATCAATAAAAAAGGAAAACACCAAAAAGAAATCAATAATTAAGGTATAAACTAGAAAGTTACTGTAGAAGAAGCTTGGAGCAAGTGCTATTCTGGATTGCCTTGGTTATAGTGCTTTGTGGAAAGCTATAGGTGTGGTACTCAGTTCTTGGTTCTCAGTTGTGCCTTGGATTCAAGTTGTAAGCTAATTTCTTGATTTTTGGCATTTACTATTCTTGTTCTTAATTTAGTATAATCTTTTCTGTTTCATGCTTAGTTGTTAGTAGTTAATAGTAATATAGAGTAAAATCAGTAGGTTGTTAATCAAAAATCATAGTTGCTAGTTGTTAATATTTTTAGTTAATATAGCTTAGTTGTGATTATCTTAGTAATAGTTGTTAAATCTGTATTATTTATGTTTATCTGATCTTAGTTCATCATATTCAAGTGTTAGAATTCAGTTTCATGGTTTAAATCATTATTGAGTAACACTAATCAATAGAACAGTCCTTTCTAGGGGTGTTTGGATCAAGCTGCCATAGTGAGTTTATGCATGTTATTATGCTTTATTCTTGATACTGTATGTTTGTTTAGGTTTATATAGTTCATAATAGTCATAATAAATAGGTCTCATTAGTATAAAAGTCAAAATAGCTTCTAAGCTTATATTGCCAGTTCACTGTTGGAAGTTTTGATTACATAAGCATCATTCTAGCTTTAAAAGTTGTTAATATTGGTTAAATCAGTCTTTTAATAGCTTAAAACAACATATTCAGTCATTTAGAAGTAATCAAAGATCACAAAAGTCAAATATCTATATCTGTCTACAAAAGTCAAAATTTGGAAAGTCCAGTTTTTACAAAACTTTGTTGAAGTCTCATTGGTTCATTTCTTCATCAAAATCTATGAGACTTTGGGATTTGCAAGATCAGTAGGTCTAGTTTAATATTATCAGTTTTGTTTTCCATTTCTCAAGCTCCAATAAGCTTTTAATCAGCTTCCAAGAAGGCCTCAAATGCCCTGTGCACAATCAGTGTATGCACAGGCATCTTGCAGCTTGTTCACAAGCTTCATTCAAGCTTGTGAGGAGCTGGTTTTTGGTTCCTGTGTAGTTAGCCAGGTGTACTTTAAGTTCCTATATCTGTTTTTCCATTTAGCTTAATTATTTAGCTTATGCAATAGCTTAAAGGTGCTACCTGATCACTGTTTTGCTTATATAGTCCAATAAGCTCAAAACTAATTTAAGCTTCTTTAATGATCTAGAGTACTGTTAAATGGTTAAGATAGGCTTAATATAGCATAACCTAGCTTCTGTGTTTATTTGGTGGTCATTTGTGGATTTTAGCTTATTTTGAATTGCTTATTAATAAGCAGTTACACTACAGCCTTATTTTCCTCCACATAAGCATATGTTTTTATATTTTTTATAAATTTAGAATAATATTTTAGCATTTTCCTGAATTTTTCAGATTTTTCCATCACTGTTTAGTATTTTTCCTTATTTAAAATAGTTTTTAAGTCTTTTTAAATAGCTTTTAATACAAATAAATCAGAAAAAGCTTTAAAAAATATGTTTTCAATTTTTATAGATTAAGATAAATATAAAAGTCATAAAAAGTATTTTTCCATAATTTTCTTGGTTTAAATAGTATTTTTTAGCATTTTAATAAGTTTTAAATAGTATTAAATTAATAATAAATACATATAAAGTCTAAAAAATATATTTTCAGTTTTAAAATAAGTTTTATCATATTTTAGATTTTTCTAAGTTATAATTTATTTTTCTAGGTTAATTTTGTATTTTCTTATATTTTAGTGCATTTTAAATACTTAATAAATAGTTTTTAATTAATAATAATTAAATAAATAGTTTTAAAAATAATTTTCTTTTTTTTTTAATTTTCTTTTATTATTAGGATTGTAAAAATGTCATTTTCATATTTGTAGGCATTTTATTTCTTAAAACTCACGTTTTATTTTGTACGTTTACGTAATTTTATTTAAACGTACGTTTTAGGTTTTAAACGTTCATCACTTTAAAAATAGTGATAGCGTTTATTTAATATATTTTAACTTTTTAATTTTCTTAATTTGCATTTAAGTCGCTGTAATTTGTAAATCTTTTCTTTAGGTATAAATTTCTCAAAAACCTTATTGATCACTATCCTTAGTGATTATTCGACATCTGAAGTTGTTTAACACCAATTCATCCTCCGTGGGACTTAACGACCCAGGAATCCCCTATATTCCTCTGATCTTCATTGTATTGGTTTCTGAGCAGTTTTAAGTTTGTTACGGTTGACCATTCACAAGTGGTTAGCTTGTGTAATTAAACTTGACTGTTTAGCACCAATCAAATTTTGGCGCCGCTGCCGGGGAGGCTGTAAGCGTGTTTTAAGCATTTCCAGATCCATTCTTGCACATATACCACCTTTTTGTAAACAATTTTTTGTAAAGTTAATCAAAAATCAAAAAGTTCATTAACACTTTTTCTAAAGTGTTAACAACACCAAAAATATTTTCATTCTTTGTTTTTTCAAAATATTTATCCAAAAATCCAAAAATATTCATCTTTACCCTCTTACCCTTTTTGATTCTTTATCCCTTTACCCTCTATCCATTTGATTCTAACTTCTTCTATTCTCATGGAATCTCTCGACTACGACGAATTCTGGAACGAAGTTGAAAAACTTCCTACTTTATCACAAATGTCAAGAATTCGTGTTGTTCGCAATGATCCATTAATTCTGCGTAGGGAAATAGAACGAGAAACCGGGGTGACAAAGGACCAGGGACTTCCCTTTGATAATGGAGGTGCCAAATACGTCCAACCTACGGTTATCCAAAGATCTAATCCCTCAATTGCTCCTAAATCGTCTAAAATTGATCCTAAACTTTCACGATTTACGGTTAAAAGCAAACATGCAGAAATTAGACCGGTGACTAGCAAGAATGACTTGCCTAATCTTCACATTTCTCAAGAACCAGAACCAGAGTCCATAACGGAAGTGGTGGAAATTGCTAGCTCTCAGAGCACACCACTTGTCCCACCTCCGGATTTTTCAAAATGTTCTTCGAGTCTTAATAGTCATTCAGATCACCATGTTGGTTTTGTTGATTCTTTGAATGAACTGATTCCTTCTCATAACTCTCAAATAGAATCGTTTATTTCTTGTGTCGGTTGTGGTGAGCCTCTTTTTGGTTCACCCTGTCGCTGGTGTACGTGTGTACAGTGTGGTAATGATATTCAGAACGGGAGTTGTTTGTTTTGTGGTTCGAGGAATTCATTTGATTATGATCCTAATCCGAACTCATTTAACGACCCCTCAAAATTTTCCAATTACCCACCACAACCCGACTTATCTTCATATAATCAACATAACTGCTGTGAATTTTGTGGAGGTCCTCACCAAGGATTTGAATGTCAATCCGGAAACACGTTTGTCTATGAACAGTTTTCCGGTGATGCTCAGAACTTTGGTTATGACCAATATCCATATGATTCACCAATCCAGGCTCAAAAGTTTTACTGTTGTGAGAACTGTGGAGGTCCCCATTTCAGCTCTGATTGTCAAACAGGGAATCCATTTCCTTGTAACAATTACGACTATCCATATCACGACCAACCTCCACAGTGCCAAATGACTCAAACTCCTCAGCAAACTCAACAAGACACTTATCTAGAGCTTCTGGAGTCAGTGAAAAGAACTGAGGAGTTGAGTAAGACATCATTTCATAATGTTCCCAGTTTTTCTTGTGTATATTGTGGGGGTCTTCATGATGATTATCAATGTCAACCTTCCGGTTTTGACAAATCTCCACTCCCACAATGTCCCGTCATTCAAAATTCACATGAGAAATCCATGGAAGAATTGCTAGCTGAAGAGCAGGCTGCTAAAATAAATTCCCAAATTGCCTTTGAAAAATCTATTAGGGAATCAATTGCAAAAGAAAAAGCAGCCAGATCTAGCTCTCAATTTCGTTTTATTCCTGATGACAGTGATGATGAGGATGCACTTGGTATCCTACAATTTTATAAAAATTCATCAAGTTCATCAGTTGATATCCCAGCAGTTGAGATTCATTCTCATGTAACTGCTATCACACCCGAAGCTCCCACACACTCTCTGAACATGGGGGACGAGCATCTTGACACTGTTCCTGAAAAGGAATCGGACGAATTCACAAAGTCTAGTGTTGAGGACCTTGTCCCAATCCCGAGAGAGTCACAGGGAACTTTTGACCATATGTGTGATATCCCTTCCCCTCTTGAGTGTTCAAAAGATCATTTTGAGACTTTCTCCGATTTTAGCGATGATTGTAAATCTTATGGAGACATTGAGAATGTTGAGGCATCACTTTCACATTGTGATGTTGATCCTCTTTTTGAGGAATTTACTGATGAACTCACTCACATCATTCCACTTTCATCGGAAAGTGATGATGATCTCTTTGATTTCAAAGCCAACTTAGGAGAAATTGAAAATCTCCTTTATAATGATCGTTCACTCACTTCTCACCCTAACAGTCCAATAGAGAATGTTAATCACCTTGTTCCTGAAACATTCAAAGCTACTTTCACCAATCCTCTATTTGAATTCGAATCTGAATTCACTTGGATTTCTAACAATCCAATCTTTGACGAGGATAGTGATGAGCCCATAATGGAACAAGGGTTCACAGACTTACATCATGTGAATGATTCTCTTTACGAGGAGTTCTCCTTTGAACTCAATCATATCATATCTCTACCAGAGTATGATAACTTCCACTTTGATCTAGACATAAATGATCTTTGTGTTCCGGAGGGAAATGTTCTCAGCCATGAGAACTTGCTTGATATCAAAATCCCATCCCTCCCACCCAGAATATGTCTTGATCAAATGAGCTTAAATGATGAGATTCATGATCCAGAAATCATGAATTCTCCTTCTGATAATGATGACTTAGTCATGATGTTTATCATGATTTTCTTTCTCTTCTTCACATATCCCGTGGCTTCTCCTGTTCTTCACTCCTTCGGGAATGAAGACATTATCTTTGACCCCGGCATTTTCATGTATCATTTGTAAGCCGGTTCTATGTATATCTCATCGGTGTGGAACTTTCATGTATTTCAATGTTTATACAAACATCTTGAATGAAAGTCCGATGGAGATTGTCTCTTCCACTTACTTCCCCATGACCAAATTAATTCGGGGTCGAGTCAAGCTAGCGACTCGGTAATCAAAAACAGTAGTTAAACATGGGTTTTCACCCATGTGTACCACCCTAGTGTGGGGGAGATACCCCACATGTTGTTTATAAATCTAAAAAATGAATGAAAATTGTAAATATTAAAAAAGAGAATAATTGTTGTGTTTCTACACTTAGCTAGTAATGTTATCTTTTTACGTTCTAAGTTTCGGCATAACAGCCGGTACTTTGAATATTGAGGACAATATTCATTTCTAAGTGTGGGGGGGAAATTCTGGCGAATTTGATCATAAATGTGCCTTTTTAGTCCCTTTTTCCCCAAAAATGGCCAAATTTTAAAATTTTTTATTTAGTGGAAGTACTATGTACTAAACACAACAAATGGTAATCAGTCCACCATGTCTAACCCACATAAGGATTGGCTAATCCAGGAGCAAACGGCTCTTGGTAAAGATATCTCAAATCCGTTTATGGCTTGCAATTTGCCTAAAATTGTATGGTGTTCAGCTCACCATATCCTAAAAAGTGAAGAGTTGGCTAGCCCGCAAGTTTATGGCTTGTGGTAAAGGCAGTTGGAAATCAATAATTGGTAATCGGCTCACCAAAGATAATATTGATAATTTATCTAAGAGTTGGCTATTCCAGAAGCAAACGGCTTCTGGTAAAGACAAATCAAATCCGTTGAAAGCTTATGATTTGCTCAAAATCATTTGGTTATCATTGTACCAAAGTTCTTACTTGAACTAAAACAATTGGCTACTCCAGAAGTAATGGCTTTTGGTAAAGAGATAAAATCCATTAACTTTTCTTAAATCATTGCTAGGGACTAGCAATATCTTAGTGTGGGGGATTGATGAGTGTCTAAATACTCATCATTTTTATACCATCTAGACTGCAAAAACATATGAAAACACTTAGAAATGCATCAAAATGATGAAAATATCACAAACAAGTGTTTTATGTGTTTTAAATGCAAAAACATCAAAATCTGGTGAAAAACGTATCAAGTTTGCATAATTGGCAGTTTTAGTCCCCCAAGTTTCAAAAATTGTCAAAATTAGTCCCTGGAAATTCAAAAACTTGTAAAAAGTCATTTAAGGTCCATAGGATTCAAAAGTTGTCAAAATAAACCTTTTAAAGTTTAAAATTTACAAAATGACAACTTTAGTCCCTCAAGTTTGAAAAATGTCAAAAATAGTCCTTGGTTAATTTAAAAAGTGAAATTTATCAAAAATAAACCTTGTACTATTTATAAATGACAAGAATGGTCCTTATGATAAACTTTGGAGAAATTACAAGTTTGATCCCTAAAGTTTCAAAATTGACAGTTTTGGTCCATGGACTTATAAAAATGGAACTTTATACAAATTTGGTCCTTTGGTAATTGAAACTTGGCAAGTCTAACCCTTGTATTAGCTTTGGAATATTTGCAGGTTTAGTCCTTAACTTTCAGAATATTACAATTTTGGTCCTTATGTGTTACTTGCTACAAAAACCAAACGGACCTCTTTATTATTAACAAACCAAGCCCAAACCCAATATCATAACCCGGCCCAGTGTTTTTAAAATAAAAACGCGCCTACTGTTCACCTCCTTCTCCCTTTCCACCTGCTACCACTCCTACACCTCCACCTGGTTCCACCTGCTCACTACCACCTTTCCACCTCACCCCTACTTTACTACCCACTCTCCACCACCTCTGCAAAACCTAAACACGCCACAATTAATGCATTTCCCACCCCATTTTCACTGCAATACCACTCCTACCCACGGTTTTGAGCAAAACCACCCCAACTTGGTCTAAACTTCACCAAACGTGTCCCTCCACCTCATGCTACATCCCAAGAATCCTTAATTAGTCTCAAACCGCTTCATATCCACGTGGCTCATTTTGGCGCCAAAACTGATTTAAACGGACAAGATGAGTTTGACTCAATCAATGGCTGTGAAACAATGTGGGAAAGTATCTGGAAGCTAGTGGGATGCAAAAGAGTGATAAATACAGAAGAAAGGAGAAGAAGAGAATGATCATAATTTTAACTTAGTTTATGATCAATCGTAGTTAATCAAAGTAGTTTGTATCATTAGTGTAATTGTCATTTACTTTTCTCAGATGTTAATTACCTTTGCTAAAGTGTAATAAACAATCTTGGTTACCCAGTTTCAATCTATCTTAATGTCCAGTCATTTCAACTTTGTCCCATTTTCATTACTTGTCATTTAAATTCTGTTGATACTTGTTGATTAGAGGATCCTAACAAACACTACTTAGCTCTTTGTAAGCTATTGCAAGCTTGTAGAAACTCTCAACCAGCAATAATCAATAAAAAAGGAAAACACCAAAAAGAAATCAATAATTAAGGTATAAACTAGAAAGTTACTGTAGAAGAAGCTTGGAGCAAGTGCTATTCTGGATTGCCTTGGTTATAGTGCTTTGTGGAAAGCTATAGGTGTGGTACTCAGTTCTTGGTTCTCAGTTGTGCCTTGGATTCAAGTTGTAAGCTAATTTCTTGATTTTTGGCATTTACTATTCTTGTTCTTAATTTAGTATAATCTTTTCTGTTTCATGCTTAGTTGTTAGTAGTTAATAGTAATATAGAGTAAAATCAGTAGGTTGTTAATCAAAAATCATAGTTGCTAGTTGTTAATATTTTTAGTTAATATAGCTTAGTTGTGATTATCTTAGTAATAGTTGTTAAATCTGTATTATTTATGTTTATCTGATCTTAGTTCATCATATTCAAGTGTTAGAATTCAGTTTCATGGTTTAAATCATTATTGAGTAACACTAATCAATAGAACAGTCCTTTCTAGGGGTGTTTGGATCAAGCTGCCATAGTGAGTTTATGCATGTTATTATGCTTTATTCTTGATACTGTATGTTTGTTTAGGTTTATATAGTTCATAATAGTCATAATAAATAGGTCTCATTAGTATAAAAGTCAAAATAGCTTCTAAGCTTATATTGCAAGTTCACTGTTGGAAGTTTTGATTACATAAGCATCATTCTAGCTTTAAAAGTTGTTAATATTGGTTAAATCAGTCTTTTAATAGCTTAAAACAACATATTCAGTCATTTAGAAGTAATCAAAGATCACAAAAGTCAAATATCTATATCTGTCTACAAAAGTCAAAATTTGGAAAGTCCAGTTTTTACAAAACTTTGTTGAAGTCTCATTGGTTCATTTCTTCATCAAAATCTATGAGACTTTGGGATTTGCAAGATCAGTAGGTCTAGTTTAATATTATCAGTTTTGTTTTCCATTTCTCAAGCTCTAATAAGCTTTTAATCAGCTTCCAAGAAGGCCTCAAATGCCCTGTGCACAATCAGTGTATGCACAGGCATCTTGCAGCTTGTTCACAAGCTTCATTCAAGCTTGTGAGGAGCTGGTTTTTGGTTCCTGTGTAGTTAGCCAGGTGTACTTTAAGTTCCTATATCTGTTTTTCCATTTAGCTTAATTATTTAGCTTATGCAATAGCTTAAAGGTGCTACCTGATCACTGTTTTGCTTATATAGTCCAATAAGCTCAAAACCAATTTAAGCTTCTTTAATGATCTAGAGTACTGTTAAATGGTTAAGATAGGCTTAATATAGCATAACCTAGCTTCTGTGTTTATTTGGTGGTCATTTGTGGATTTTAGCTTATTTTGAATTGCTTATTAATAAGCAGTTACACTGCAGCCTTATTTTCCTCCACATAAGCATATGTTTTTATATTTTTTATAAACTTAGAATAATATTTTAGCATTTTCCTGAATTTTTCAGATTTTTCCATCACTGTTTAGTATTTTTCCTTATTTAAAATAGTTTTTAAGTCTTTTTAAATAGCTTTTAATACAAATAAATCAGAAAAAGCTTTAAAAAATATGTTTTCAATTTTTATAGATTAAGATAAATATAAAAGTCATAAAAAGTATTTTTCCATAATTTTCTTGGTTTAAATAGTATTTTTTAGCATTTTAATAAGTTTTAAATAGTATTAAATTAATAATAAATACATATAAAGTCTAAAAAATATATTTTCAGTTTTAAAATAAGTTTTATCATATTTTAGATTTTTCTAAGTTATAATTTTATTTTTCTAGGTTAATTTTGTATTTTCTTATATTTTAGTGCATTTTAAATACTTAATAAATAGTTTTTAATTAATAATAATTAAATAAATAGTTTTAAAAATAATTTTCTTTTTTTTTTAATTTTCTTTTATTATTAGGATTGTAAAAATGTCATTTTCATATTTGTAGGCATTTTATTTCTTAAAACTCACGTTTTATTTTGTACGTTTACGTAATTTTATTTAAACGCACGTTTTAGGTTTTAAACGTTCATCACTTTAAAAATAGTGATAGCGTTTATTTAATATATTTTAACTTTTTAATTTTCTTAATTTGCATTTAAGTCGCTGTAATTTGTAAATCTTTTCTTTAGGTATAAATTTCTCAAAAACCTTATTGATCACTATCCTTAGTGATTATTCGACATCTGAAGTTGTTTAACACCAATTCATCCTCCGTGGGACTTAACGACCCAGGAATCCCCTATATTCCTCTGATCTTCATTGTATTGGTTTCTGAGCAGTTTTAAGTTTGTTACGGTTGACCATTCACAAGTGGTTAGCTTGTGTAATTAAACTTGACTGTTTAGCACCAATCACCTGTAAAATATGTTGAGATGTATAGAAACAGGACATCTACTCCTAGAGGTAATCAAAGAAACTGGAATTAGTTAAAATCTGAGCAACTAGGAGATGAATTTGTCATGTATAATAAGTCTTGCTTTGTGTGTGGAAGTTTTTCTCATCTGCAGGATCAATGCAGAACCCAACCTTTCATGACCCCAAGAGCAGTTCTTCTTAAAACTGGCATAAAATCTTTGAATAACTCAAAGCCAGTTAGTACTGCTAGACCCCAACCCAGAGTATTTGGTGAAAGACCCAAAAGAAACTTTTCAAAGTCACCATCTACTTCACCAAGGCCCTTTAATGCTAAAGTAGCACAAACCTTCAAATCCTATGATGAACAAATCAAGTTTTACAGGAAAAAGGTTAATACTTTTGTACCAAAAGTTAATACTAATAGGCCAAAAGTTAATACTTTTAAGCCTAAAATGAAAAATAATGGTTCAAATATGAATGTTGTTGGGGGAATTAAGGGTCATGTTGTTAAGCCCTCAGCTTGTTGGGTGAGAAAGGCCACTCAACCCAATAGTGCATCAGTTACTCTTCAAAAATATAACTATATTGATGCACGAGGCAGATCCAAGTCAGTAATGGCTTGCGTCCCCAAAAGGAACTAATTTCCTTTATTTTATGTGCAGGAACATTCCAATAATAAAAATGATGATCTTGGCTATTCAGACAGTGGGTGTTCCAGACACATGACTGGAAATCTATCTTACCTTTCAGACTTCACTAATTTAAATGGAGGATATGTTTCTTTTAGAGGTGGTATTGGTGGAAGAATTACTAGTAAAGGCACAATCAAGACTGGTAATTTGGACTTTGAAGATGTGTACTATGTGAAGGAACTCAAATACAATCTGTTCAGTGTGTCACAAATGTGTGACAAGAGGAATTTTGTTCTATTCACAGATACTGATTGCTTGGTTTTATCTCCTAACTTTAAGTTGCCTAGTGATGATCAGGTTTTACTTAAGTTTCCTAGGAAAAGCAATCTTTACTGTGTCAATATGAAGAACATAGTGCCCAAAGACAATCTTACATGTTTAGTTGCTACAGCTTCTTTAGATGAATCTATGTTATGGCATAGAAGGCTAGGTCATGTGAACTTTAAGGTAATAAATCTTTTAGCTAAAAAAAACCTTGTAAGAGGTTTACCATAAAAAAGATTTGAAAATAAACAGACCTGTAGTGCTTGCCTCAAAGGGAGCAGCATAGAGCCTCTTGTAAGCCCAAGGTTTTTAACTCTATCACCCAACCTTTTCACATGCTGCACATGGACTTATTTGGCCCCACAAATGTTAGCAACCTGAATTTTAAGAAGTATTGTTTGGTTGTAACTGATGATTTTAGCAGGTTTACTTGGGTTTTCTTCTTGAACACTAAGGATGAGACCAGTGAAATCCTTAAGTCATACATAACCGCAGTAGAGAACCTTACTGATAAGAAAGTTAAAATCATTAGGTGTGATAATGGGACAGAGTTTAAGAACCAAGTGATGAATGATTTCTGTCAACTTAAGGGTATTAAGAGAGAATACAGTATAGCTAGAACTCCTCAGCAGAATGGGGTTGCTGAAAGGAAAAATAGGACATTAATAGAGGCTGCTAGGACTATGTTAGCAGATTCCAAGTTACCCACAACTTTTTGGACTGAGGCAGTTAATACTGCTTGCTATGTTCAGAACAGGGTACTGGTAGTAAAGCCTCATGGCAAGACTCCCTATGAGCTATTTTTAGGTAGAAAACCCACACTAGTCTTTCTTAAACCTTTTGGGTGTCATGTTTCTATTCTCAATACCATTGACCAGTTAGGTAAGTTTGATGGAAAATCTGATAGTGGATATCTGGTTGGCTACTCATTGAATAGTAAAGGCTTTAGGGTTTATAATTCTAGAACCAGAAGGATAGAGGAGAATTTGCACATAGAGTTTCTTAAGGACAAACCTAGTGAAGAGGGACAAGGACCAAAATGGCTTTTTGATATTGATATGCTAACATAATCTATGAATTATGTGCCTATTTCTGTGGATTCTAACAATGTTGCAGGAGAGAAGCAAGGTCCTGATGCAAATTCTGATGATGAAGATGACTGTATCCTGTTGCCTATTTGGAAAGATAGTTTTGCTGGAAGCACTTATTCAGGGGAGGCAAACAAAGAAGATGATCAGCCTTTAAAGACCACTGAAGGAGGGGTAACAAATGAAGATGATACAGTGATTGAACCTCAAGTGATCAGTACAAATGTGGTTAATTGTTAGGAATTGGAAATTCCATAAGTAAAGTGTCGGTCACCCCAAATATTATCTAGCATAAGTTAGCTCGTATACATATCATTAGTTATGTTATTTATCAGTTTATTAGTTAGTTATTAGTTTAGTTTAGCGTAGTGTAACACCGTAGAGGAAGGACGGGTCTTTACCCACTGTATGCCTGATCCACAGGCCGATAGGAGGTCGTGTATTCTGTAACTATAAATACCCCTTCCATCCATGGAAGGGGTGGAGCTTTTCTTAATCTAACCTTAAAACTTTTGTGAACCAAGTCTCTACCAAGAAATCTCCCTCTCTCTACTTTCTCTCTCTAATGGCAAACATGTATTTTGATCATCCAAGACCACCCGAATCATCAAACACAATAAATATAACGATCCTACAAATGGTATCAGAGCCTAGGTTGTGTTGTTTATGGTGATTCTTGTGGTTTAACACATGGTTTTTATGCGGTTTCTTATGAATTCGTGTATATGGTTTTAAGCTTGTTGGTATGGTCATTTTTATCGTGGTCTAATCCAGTTTTATAACATGTTCATCTATTGCTTTTTGATATGTGGTATAACTGTTTCTTAACTGTTTTTGTATCCCTTTTCGTTTGGTCAAAGATGTATTAGTCACTTTATTTGTCCAAATATGTTTTGTTACTCTTATAACATCTTCTGCTACCAAATCATGATTTATCAAGTGGTCAAACAGTGATGTCAAAGTGGTAAATTGGTCAGAATCTTGTTGTCTTTTTCATGGTAAAAAATAGGTCAAAACTGTTTCTGGGTCTGCTATGAATATGGTCGGAAAAATCGCCGGAGCAAAATGTCAAAAATCTTCCTAGCGACTTGTTACTTTCACTGGTGGCGACTTGTCTTTACAAGTCGTCTAGATTCATTGTATAGAAGTAGCGAGTTATGCTAGCGAGTTGTTAACAGAAATAAGCAATTTGTAAAGTATAATGACCTAGCAACTTGTATTTACATGCTAGCGACTTGTTATTTAACAAGTCGTAGCGACTTGCTTTGAAAAAGTGGGTAGTGACTTACTTTGAAAAAATTGGGTAGCGACTTGATACAAAACTTTGGCTAGCGACTTGGACAGAAAAGAAGGGATGAAGATGAATATGACTCGACCTTGACCACAATCAACCATAACAAATATCATCTTACAAACATCATTCGGACCTCAGTTTGTTTAACCATCACATATCCAAATCACAACCTAAACGAAACAAAACCAAACCATCACATGTTCTACCCATGACTGCTACTCTTAACGATCTCAGTTGTTTCAGGGTTATTTCTCTAAGCACATCAAAAGTACAAAACCCTCAAACACACTCATCACAGATCCTTGCTCAAACAACATACATATTCGAAACAAATATAAATTCATGGAGTGCTATCAAGAATCGATCTCAGCTTTGTTTCTTTTTGTGTATGGTTCTCATAACACATAGATCTATAGAGATCTACACACAAAAGAAGTAACTTCATTGATATTAAATGGTTGTTAATTATCCGAATGTTAGAAGCAAGATCAAAACCATGAAAAGGTCTCATTCTTTACTTCTTAATCGGTTAAAAGGAATTACTAAATGGTTTAAAAATCAAAACTTTAAATGGTGAACGTAAGACAATTGATCTCAGCCTTTCTTTGTCGTGGGCAACTCATGCCATAAATCTTAATGATTGTTACACGAAAAGAACTATACTTCACGGATCTATGATTTTTGTTGTATATGTTCGAACAATTGAAGATCAAACAAAAACCATTTTGGTATTTCATTTGACTCTTAAGTTCGTTTAATAAACACATGGGTCAATATCGTTAACATTACTTACCTTCAACCATTTTTGTTTGAGGCATCCCTGTGGCTTTAAAGACCGTCGAGCCATCCCTGTGGCGTGGACAAAACGTGTGGGTCTTCAATGATAAAAGATTCTCACGAGCTGATGAAAACTGTTAGTATGTTTTGATTTGCTTATGTAGCTAGTGAATATGAGATTTGTCATGGCAGGAAAGTGGCGATAATGTGTGAGGCGGATAGATTTGTTGAGTGAGTCTAGGGTTTGGTGATGTATTTGTCTGCACACATATGTGATATTGAGGATTAGGGTTTGTGTGAAATGTGTGAGAATTAAATACCCGTGCTTGTAGGGTATGTGTTACTCGGTGATGGACTCTGTGTAACTAACTTCGACATATGATCATGGGCTTATCGTGAGTTCATTGGGCTGGATTGCCAGACTTTGATATTGATCAGGTTTATATGATATGTGGGCTTTGCTTGCTAAATCAAATGGGCCACGCTGGGTGATACATCTCTGACAAATGGGCACGTTGTCACACTAATTTGACTAGAATATTTGTTCATTGAATGAGGTATTAAATATGTTCGTGATTCTTGACCGGTGTTATTAATTTGGTATTGAGATTGAATGTTCAAAAGGTTGTATTTGGACGATTGGACTTGGATGATTGGATTGTTTTTCATAGACCGGGCCTTGATTTTTACAAGTAACCAAGTTTGGTGAGTACACACGATTGGGTCAGATGGGCTTCTCGAGATTTGATGAGATATGAGACATGCAATTTGATGATACGATTTGAGAAGTGATGAGAGTTGTTGTGATATATGATTGTGTGATGTGATTTGAGGTGATAGGCGGTGGATACTTTGGTTTATACATTTACACAATTGACACTATTTTACGGCTTGAAGTGTTTATTGAAAATGTTGACTACGGGGTTGTTTGGGCGGTATTTCTTATTTGGATTTGAAGAAGAGTTTTTCCGGGCACGTTTACTTATTTCGTCTTCTTTCTTTCTACCCTTCCGCGAAGATGACTTGTCTGGGCATTTATAGAGTGTGATAAAGACTTGGCTATTTAGTTATGGTTGTGATTCTTTCTCACTTTACTCACAAACATAGCTATCACTTCGGTGTCTCACGCAGTTGAGGATATGTCAAGAGGTTTTGTACATTGAGTACACCGTTTCTTTTTCACGAGGATTAGTACAAGTTTAAGTAACAAATCTGGGGAATTTTACTTCATGATCAAGTTTGGCATATCGGGTTTACTTCACCATGTTGTCACTGCAATAGCCGACAGAATGCGTGAATGATGTGTTTACCAGAGTGTTTATTGGATGGTTGATTATAATGTTGATGTTGGATTATGAACTGTTGATGAACCGTTGCATGTTCCCCTAAAACAGATATTCACCGAAACCAAAATTGTCATAACACATTCAAGTTGACATTGTTTACGGTTTTGTCTTGATTTTGTAAAATCCCGCGAAAGAAACTATTTCTTGGTTTAAATCATAGACTTGTAAAATCCTGTGACAATGAAAACATCCTGGTAATTGGAAAGTGCATTTCTGGATCTATCTTACGGTTTATTCTTGGTTTTATAAAATCCCGCGAAAGAAACTATTTCTCGGTTTAAACCATAGAATTGTAAAATCCCGTATTGATGGAACCATCCTGGAGAATGGAAAGTGTATTTTGGGATCTTATCTGATGCTGGTGCTATGGTTTCTGCTTCGAAGAAGGGATAAAAGGGTGTACTTCACAAATTGGATGTGTGTTTGGATATTCGTCATGGCAGTTTGGTTATTACATGGTTTTACGGGGTTATGTGCTTTTAACCATGGTCTGGATGAAAACCATTATCATAGTTCACTTTTAAGGTCAAAGGGGGCTAGATTTAAGCTTTTAACAAGATGTGACAACGGGGTTAATTCACTATTATTTATTTGAGGTTGAAGTGAAATATCACGGACAAGTGTACTTAGTATCTGAAGGTATCGGGGATGGTTGGATGAAGATTCTTCATGATCCTTGTTCGAGCTTATTATCAAAAATGAAGACTTGGAAATCTAGTTATTGGTGGGTGACTTTTACCTTTTCTTTTTACCACTTGGGGGAATTGGGCTCTTATCATCTCAAAATAACTATCACTTTAAGGAGTTACGTTGTAGTGCTCAGTGTCACATTCAATTGTGGATTTTCAAGAGGTAAAGTACGTCTATTACTTGATGGTTGGTTGGATGAAGAGTATAGAGTACTTAGAGAGTACTTAGAGATGCTAATGGAAATCGGCACCGCTCTTTGTTACATATGTGCAAGTATAAGTCACAAGTTCGGGTTAGTTTACTTCAGGGTCAAATTCATCATATTGGGTTATCTCCATCAGCTGTCACTGCAAAGAGCCTACTGAATGATAATGGTGATGATTACATGTTTTGCTAATAGAGTTTAAAAGAGAGAGATTATGACGTATGAACACAACAGTTCATGCCTCGTACTCAAAAGAAAAGAAAAGTGTACTCTTCAATGCTCTTTATCTTCTGAAGAAGAGAAATCTTCTCACTAATGACCATTCTCATCAACATGCTTCATGCTTTTTCCATGCGCTTCAATTATCAAGTGAACCGGGCTGCTGTTGATTGTTTTCTTATTCCACTTGCTCAACTATAATGAAGATGGAGACATCATGTGCTAATGTTGCAGGGGAGAAGTGTGAGTAGACTACATTTGGATGATTTTCACTTGTTTAATCAAGAATGGCAACTCCGTATGCAATTCTTGAGGGGGAGAAGAAGTGTGATAATTCTGCATAGTTGATTGACATATGAGAATATATGGTCAAACGACTCCTAACTCATGTAAGAACCGAGCTTCTTCTTATCGGGACATATTTACATGGAGTTTCTTCTAAGAGTCGTTGGTTGACATCTTCACTCGGATTGATGAGTTTATCGACAAAGTGCTTCCGGTTAATGCTTCACGTATACATCAACATGATGATTCCGAACAATCTCTCTGTTCTTGTTTGATGTGATTGGTAGTTTGGTGTTACCATCTTGTGTGTTCGTTGCGGCCTGATTGCTGATTTCCTTGATGAACATCTTTTTGTTCTTGTTTGATTGGGAGGGATTTTAGTTAAGGGGATTTCCAAGATGTAAGTTAATTGGGATGCTTTTTGGTGGGATGCTTTTTGGTGTGAGTTGAAGATGTTAACTATCTATTCCCCAACTGAACAATCTTGAAGAAGGTCGAGTCTACAGTCTGTTCTACATTTTCTGATACATGTTAGAAGACTAAAGACGAGTTGCATTTGATTATCCAAAGACTTCTTCTTAATCTGGGCATTTATCAAACAGATTGTCGGTTTAGGGGAGAGCACTAATTGGGGGAGGGTGAAATGTCTGATTTAATCCCCAATTAGACTTGCTCACATTATTCAGCATGTTGATTCTCACAAAGACTTCAAGCGATCTTCTCAACAGATTTCAAGTATTTGTGCTTATAATGTTTTGCTGATTCTGAAGTGTCAAAACCAGCAAGGGGGAAGGAGACAAGCATCTAAACGCGAGTAAACTTGATGAACTTAATACTTCTAAGTGATTGAAGATATCCCGGGAAGACATATGTCATTACCGCAGAGAAACTCAAGGTTTGACTCATGGCGTTTAGTGTTCTTATTCCAACTGTGTGGGGGAAGAGATGTTAGAGAAATTTTCTGAAGATAAAAGAGGTACTTAAGTACGACATATTCAGGGGAGATAAATGTGTAACATGAGGGAGGTGTTATCAGTTATTCTCTCGTTAGGAATGTGTGTACTTCGGATTCTTGAGCTTCATACACATTCATCAGGGACGAAAGATGTGAACATAGGGGAGGTGTTCTTCATTACCCTCATGATGTGTATTCGGGAGAGTTCTTGAGCATTATAGAAAGAGACTGACTGCATCAATTCAACTACTTGGGGGAATTTTTCTCTTGACACCTTTTGGAATGGCTTGATTCAGACTTCAGTGGAAAAGGAAATTTGAGAAGATTATTTAAAAGTGGGATGATACGTTGTTGTTCTTCTATTGGATGATATAACCCCGAATGGAGATCCTCGTTTATCATTCTTAAATGGAGCAGCGGGATTTATGGTAATGGTGTGCTTTTCTGTGCACCTGGCTAAGGCAAGCTTGAAATAGAGCTTCGAATTTGCTCATCTAATGGATTTTTGATTTGGGGGGAAGCTGCCAAAGTCTCTCTTTCTCAAAGGCTCAAGTTCACTCTTCTTTTCTCGGAAGCTTTGGTGGTGGAAGTTTAAGAGATGACGAATTCTATCTTCTACTACGTGCTGTTCGATATCCTTATCTCGGTACTCGTATCACCATCTTCTTAAATTATATCATCTACCCTATCATTGTACATATTTAAAAAAAAACCAAATACAAAAATATAAAACCAAGAAAAACAAAATTGAAAAATATAAAACCAACAAAAACCCATAAAAATCAGAAATTTCAAAAATACCAAAAATACAGTTTTTCAAAGACATGTCTTCTGGTATCGATAACATCTGCGGTCTTAGAAATGTCATTCAATAATGGCACGAGACCATAGATAAAGTTCGAGCATGAGGTGTAAATATTCTTTTCCAAAACATGTCTCAAACTATGGCTTGCAGTCATTTCAGACTGTAACCCGTGCTTTAAACTATGGCTTGCTATTATTTCAGATAGCAACCCGTTCTTCAAGGAAGGAAAGTGTTGCGCTAAACCAAATTTCAAATATTTCGTGCACTTATCCTAAAAACAAATGAGGAAAGTATGTCGAAGGACTGCTGTTCCTACTCAAATATTTTTCCGTCAAAAAATTCTTCAGAAAAATATTTGTTTTAACAAAATGGTGGTTAATGAGTTGCAAAATCAAGCAGTTTCATAATTTTTATTAATTTGCAAAACTCAATCAATGACTTCAGCGCTTTTAATCTTTTCATAAAATGAGTCATTGATTGAGGGGGAGAATGTTTTCAAATTTATATCATCTAACGGACTTTCTTAATTATCCTACGTGCTTAATTAAAAATATATAATTGCCTATGTTGAAGGACTAGGTTTCTAGGATGTGATTGTTAGGATTAGATGATTATAGTTTGATGAACACCATATTCCCATGCCTTATATGATCTGATTGTTATGTTGGATTGACTGTTATTAGTCGATTGCTGTTTGGGTGATGTCGACCACCATATATCTGTTTGTGTCCACTAACATATGCAGGTATATTGGTATAAAAGAATGTTCCCGATCCGGATCCCACAACTAAAGATGATTGGATGCCGAAAGGAAAGGGTAACTATATCTTGGGTTGACAAATGAAGAAACGGAGCTTAATTGGACTTCAATGGAGAGTTGGCATAAATGCAACGTAAGAGGTGTCACTGCATCAGCAGATGGTTTTCTTCTAAGTGATTGAAGAAACGGAGCTTAATTTGACCTCAGTTGGCATTCAAAATGCAACGTAAGAAGAAGTCTCACTGCATCAGCAGACGGTTTTCTTCCAAGCCCTACAGCAACAACGGAAGCTTCTCAACCACCTAATGTATCTTTGTGCAAGACAAGTAGTGAATGATACCATTTTTCTAAAACTTTGAAAAATATTGTTTTGAAAATGAAAAATATTGTTTTGAAAATTAATCGGATTCAAAGTTTTGGAATCAACCGGTCTCTTATTTTGTCAAATCTTAAGTGATTTCAAATTAAATATTTTCAAACGATATTTCATCAAGTCCGTTTGTACGTATTATTGTGGTGATCTAAAGATTTAATGTTATGTCATGGTATGATTTTTCTTTAGAATCAAGATCTTTCAAAATGAAATTTTTTATGTTCTTGTTTGATTGTGAAATTGTTTTATTTTACTTAAAGATCTCTTAAAACAATCATACCTGACACTAACAATCTTTAATGTCTAAATGGTCCTTATCTGTCAGTTTTCAATATTAAATTTTGCCACGTCTTTCCCCAAAATCTTTTATATGATTTAAATCAATTGGGATCACAAATCTCAAAAGGTTTGAAATTTTTGATCGGGGGAGAGATCGTGATTTAAATCTCAAATCTGTTTTAATGGAATCAGTTTTAGTCCTTTACAGGCACTCCTGCCTCCATGTGCCAAACGATTTCAAATATACAATGCACATGTTGAGGAGGAGCATTTATCCAAAAACTAGATGAGTTTTTAAATCAGGCACATATTCTCCCAGGTTTTATAAACCTAATTAAATCACTTGGGATCCAAAATCTCAAAGGGTTTGATATTTTTGATCGGGGGAGAATTTGTGATTTAATAATGAAATTTGATAAAAGGTGATCGTTTTGATGAAAATGTGGAGACTGCTCTCTCATATGTGCTAAAAGCTTTCGAATCTCGAAGCACATATTGAGGGGGAGCGAATGGTTTCTTAATGGATTGTGTGATCGTAAATGTGCTTCAAATGAACTCTTGCCTCTATGTGATTAAATGATTTCAAATATCCTATGCACATATTGAGGGGGAGAATTTACCACAGAAAATCAAATGGCTTTTTCCATGGAAATTGTGATCAAGAATTTATTTCAAAAGAACTCTTGCCTCCATGTGCTAAACAATTTCAAAATCTTATGCACATGTTGAGGGGGAGCATTTCTAAAAGATCAAAACAATTAAGGTACAAAATGTTTTGATATTATATCACAAGTACCTTGATTGATTTTCAAATGATTTTTAATTGGTTTCAAGAAGGAAAGAACAATACCAAAAGACCGACCAACTTACTTTATGCATGGTGTTATAAGGATGGTTAGGTTAGGTATTCGTTCCCACGATCCGCCAGAACCAGAGGGATCTACCCAGGGATAATCCACTAGATAGTGTAGAGTCCTTAGGTATGATGAAAAAAAGGAGAAAAATGAGAAATGGGAAGAGTGCGGACTGAGACAGAGCTAGTACTGGAATAAACCTAACAAGGTTCTAGTTATGAAGCCTCGGTAAGCACTGAAGGGGTTGAAGAATGAAAAAGAATTGGAATGTAAAAAGGGTGAAAAGAAATAGCCCTCCAATAATTCAACCTTAGGGCAGTAACCGGGTTCAATACATATGCTACTGGTTTCTACTAAGGTAACATCAGTATTGAAGACAAGACGTCATGGATCCAGTGACGCACTGCACTACAACTTCCCAAACCACTCAAGTTCCTCTTAAAAGGGCTTGTTTCATTCTCATGAGGAACCGACATTATCTATCGACTTTCTCTTAGAGATTGTTGATATTGAAGAAGGAGACCCTCTCCCTAGTCTCCGGCATAGGAACCAAATGTGCACGATTGAGTCTAGAGCCAAGAGATCATCCACAATATCTCATTAGGACACAAAATTAATGAAGACATGCTGTTTCACACAATGTGGAAAGTAAGAATATATTAAGAGTCCTACGCATTATCCTTATGGTATTGCCAAAACATCCGAGTGATATGTAAAAATATTCACAATGAAGATGGAAATCCTTCTAGAGCCAACATCAAACAAGCTCTTGGTGGGTGACATGTGAGATCTTGCAAAAGATTAAACTTGTGACAATTGGATAGAAACAATGGGGCGATTCATTCTTGAATCAACCTTGGTCCAGGAAATGAATTGACGAATACTTTTGGAAAAACCATTCGATGTGCAAACCTTCTTTTCTCTAGCACGTCGAATGTCTACTTATGTTTTCAAACACAAAAAGTATCTTTGATTGAAAAAGTACTTTTGGAAAAACCGTTCGATGTGCGAATCTCTTCTTTTATCTAGCACATTGAATGTGTACTCTTTTCAAATATAAAAAGTATTTATGATTGAAAATTGATCTTTCTCATAAAACCTTCATCGTATTGCAAAACTCTTTCTTCTAAGCAATACGCGATTGTTTTTCAAATCATTTTTCATCAATCAGTGAATCTCAATTCGCTGGTTCACTCACTCCGTGTTGTCTTCTTTGAGAAGTTCCGGTTTGAGAACAACTAGAATAGCTGCGAAACCCTGTCAAGGAGATTCTTAGGAATCCTACCTGATCACAGGTAGTACTTGTACTAATCAACGGGGAACCGTGGGCCGTGTACCTCAATTCAACGAAAGTGATCAAAGACACTTTTGTGTGTTTTATTGCTAACTATTGTTTGCAGGTACATTTGGACGGTTGCAGCTGATCAGAATTGAGACGTCAATCCAAAGCCGCATGCTCACAGCATCCACACTTAATTCAAGAGATCATGACTGGTGCATATCTACATAACCTGGCTCTGATATTTTATACTATGCTTCTGCTTCGCTGCTGCAAATATCATGAACCAGTAAGGCTTCCGCTACTCTGATGGAAAGATGTCATGATTCAAAAGTGTGAGCATGTCGGTCCAAAAGTCACAACTTCACATGATGGCAACACAATAAAGGGTGATCCAGAGATTTACTGTGGCTGATGATCTCAAAGAAAGCTCGAAGATCATCAAAGATGTGGATCAATTCAAAGACCTCCACTGAAAGTACAAAGCACTTGGACTTTGAAGTTGCACTACAAAAGCACAAAGATTGCGGAATTGAAGAATTGAAGTCTACGAGCTCAAGAACAAAGTCAAGAATAGAATGCTAGGATTCGAAATGTAAAACTTGGGGTGACCTCCCTTAGGGGGAGATTGTTAGGAATTGGAAATTCCATAAGTAAAGTGTCGGTCACCCCAAATATTATCTAGCATAAGTTAGCTCGTAGACATATCATTAGTTACGTTATTTATCAGTTTATTAGTTAGTTATTAGTTTAGTTTAGCGTAGTGGAACACCGTGGAGGAAGGACGGGTCTTTACCCACTGTATGCCTGATGCACAGGCCGATAGGAGGTCGTGTATTCTGTAACTATAAATACCCCTTCCATCCATGAAAGGGGTGGAGCTTTTCTTAATCTAACCTTATAACTTTTGTGAGCCAAGTCTCTACCAAGAAATCTCCCTCTCTCTACTTTCTCTCTCTAATGGCAAACATGTATTTTGATCATCCAAGACCACCCGAATCATCAAACACAATAAATATAACGATCCTACATTAATACTGACAAGCCACAAGTTAGTACTGATGAGCCAGAATTTAGTACTGATGGTTCCCATTCCATTTCATCAGTCAATACAGAGGTTCCTGATCCCCATGCTGAAGCTGATGAGATTGATATGACAAATATAGCTTCATCTTATGTTGTTCCTGCTACACCACACAGAAGAATCAATCAAGATCATCCCTTGGAAAATGTCATTGGAGATGTCAATGCTGAAAGAACTACAAGATCTAAATTTCAGCATAGTGAGACAGGATTCTTCAGTGCCATCTATGAAGAAAGAAATCATGGTGCCTCACAAACAGTTCTCTTTGCCTGTTTTGTTTCCCAAGAAGAACCAAAGAAGGTCTACAAAGCTCTTGAAGATGAATCCTGGGTTGAAGCAATGCAGGAAGAACTTCTCCAATTTAAACTTCAAGATGTATGGGTTTTGGTGGATCTCCCTGATGGCAAGAGAGCTATTGGCACTAAATGGGTTTTCAGAAACTATAAGGATGAAAGGGGTGTAGTAATAAGGAACAAGGATAGACTGGTAGCTCAGGGGTATACACAGCATGAAGGGATTGATTATGAATAAGTCTTTGCTCGACAAGGATTGAGGCTATCAGACTTTTCCTAGCTTATGCATCATATAAAGACTTCACAGTATACCAGATGGATGTGAAGAGTGCTTTCCTCTATGGGAAGATTGAGGAGGAGGTGTATGTCTGTCAACCTCCTGGTTTTGAAGATCCAACCTTTCCAGACAAAGTGTACAAAGTTCAGAAGGCACTCTATGGTCTGCATTAGGCCCCAAGAGCTTGGTATGAAACTTTGGCCAAGTATCTTCTGGGCAATGGCTTCAAAAGAGGGAAGATTGATCAGACACTATTCATCAAGAATGTGAAGACTGATATCCTATTGGTACATATATATGTGGATGACATTATCTTTGGTTCAACCAAGCAGGAACTATGCAGAGAGTTTGAGAAGTTGATGCATGACAGGTTTCAGATGAGTTCTATGGGAGAACTCACATTCTTTCTTGGGCTACAGGTCAAGCAGATGACAAAAGGCATATTTATTAGTCAGGATAAGTATGTCAAGGAGATTTTGGTGAAGTTTGGCTATGAAAATACAAAGATTGCAAGCACTCCAATAGAGCACAATAAGCCACTACTTCCAGATGCTGATGGTGAAGATGTTGATCAACATCTCTACAGGTCCATGATTAGATCATTGATGTATTTGACTGCCTCCAGACCATATATTATGTTTGTAGTGTGTGCATGTGCAAGATTTCAAGTCTCTCCAAAGCTTTCTCACTTGCATGCTGTTAAAAGAATCTTTAGATATCTGAAAGGCCATGCTCAACTAGGCCTTTGGTATCCTAAGGACTCTCCCTTTGATCTGGTAGCTTACTCTGACAGTGATTATGCTGGGGCAAGTCTTGATAGGAAATCAACCACAGGAGGATGTCAGTTTCTTGGTGATCGGTTGATTTCATGGCAGTGCAAGAAGCAGAGCATTGTGGCAAACTCTACAACTGAGGCTGAGTATGTTGTTGCTGCAAGTTGCTATGGTCATGTTCTCTGGATTCAGAATCAGATGCTTGATTATGGGTATATATTCATGGGCACTGTCATTTATATTGATAACAACAGTACTATATGCATTATAAAAAATCCAGTTTTTCATTCTAAAACTAAGCATATAGAGATAAGACATCATTTTATAAGAGACTGTAATGAAAAGAAACTTATTCAGGTTGAAAGGATTGACACTGAGTTTAATGTTGCAGATCTTTTAACCAAAGCTTTTGACTTAGGAAGGTTTTAGTACTTGGTCACAAGTATTGGAATGCTTCATCCATAATATGTCTTATCTCTCTCTATCTTGTAAAGTTTTGTACACTGGTAGTTAGTACTGATTGTTATCCAGTTAATACTGATTGTGTTAGTTAATACGGATTGGCAAGAAAATGTCTTGGATTGTGTTTTCTTGGTTTTGGACTAACTTTTCAGGTATAATACAAGCAGTATGGATATGGTTTGGTGGCTGAGTGTTATAGCACATGTGGTTTTCTTACTTATGCTCATTCTGAAGCCACCACATGATGGGACTTGCTGTAACAATGGAACGTGTGATGACTAAGCCATATGTGGCATCCTGTACTTAAAACGAACATGAATTGATGGTTTTAGTTGGTCAGATCATTCTGCACTAACCCACTCTCTACCATTCTATCTGTTTATAGATAGTGTGACTAGCCTAAGGGCATCTGGCTTAGAGAACAGCGAGTAAACCGTGAATCCAACACTTGTGTTGGAGGCAACACCTGCCATGAGCTAGAAACCCTGTTAGGAAGGCCCTTTTAATGGGACTATCCATCACAGGAAGTGCTATCCACTGAATCCATTGGTTTTCACCAAAACAGAGGCCATATGAGGCCGACCTTGATTAAGTGTCTGTCATCACACTTAATCCCTTCAAAATTGGGGTTTCAGTATTATAATATCCAAAATCTAATATAATACTGATGGGTAAAAGTTAATACTGATGGTTATAAGTTAGTACTGATAAACTAGCCGTTAGTACTTATTCCAAAAGTCTGTTATGCAATGATTAATTTTGCAAGTAGAGTTGTTAACCGCCTGTTTCCTTATAAAAAGGGTTTCCTAATTGGTTTCTCTTTACTTCTTACCATAAATTTTTATAAGGATGTTCAACCAATATTCTCCAAATCTCTATATATTGCATAACTTTCTAATTGCTTTCACAACCGAACAATACAGGCTTTTGCGACGTAATCCCACTTTTATAACCCTAACTATATTCATCCATGGCTCCTTTTAATTTTGTCGACAAACATAACATGATGGCATGCTTGGAATTTCCAGAAGGTCATGATGAATTTGTAGAGATTGTAGCCTTTCTAAACCGAATCAGCATCAAGTCTGCTTTACTTTTAAACCCTACAATCTTATGTACCCCTGTCAGGAAGTTTTGGCAAACTGCTATTGCCTCAACAACTGAGGAAGGGGTACAACAGTTAATTGGTACAGTGGATGGCACTCAAATTGTTATTACTAAGGCATCTCTAAGAGAACATCTTCATCTTAGAGATGTTGAAGGTATTACCACTTTGCCAGTCACTGAAATAATTGAACAACTCACATTGATGGGGTATAGACATGACAATACTATCAACTTTTACAAAAGTCAGCTTTCCCCACAATGGAGGTTTCTAATTCATACCCTCTTACACTGCTTGAGTCACAAAAGGACTGGCTGGGATGCTTTTCCCACAAGCATAACCACAGCCTTGATCTGTCTTGCAACAGGCAGGGTGTTCAATTTTTCAATTTATATATTTGAGGGTATGCTTAAAAATGCAGTTAGCAAAACCAAGTTTCTGATGTATCCCAGGTTTATCCAAATGTTTTTGGATCTTCAGAGACAAAACTTGCAACCTCACAAAAATATTTACCCATCAAAAGTCCTCACAGCCAAATTGTTTTCTAATATGTTAAGGGCTGTGGTAGGATACAGTGGGGTTGTAGTGCCATTATTTCCAAATATGCTTATTGAAGAGGGTGCAGGACCATCAAGTCCAGGTGGCTCCCAACACACACCCACAGATACTGAACACTCTCCACATCAACAAACTTCATCAACCAGTAGGCACTCCAGACAGGAGGGTGGGACAGCTCAGCCCCATTCTCCTCCTAACATTGTACCAGATGAGCCTATCCCAGGTGATGGAGGGGATAGAATGGTGAGGGCTGCCACTACTCAACCAGGCTTAGAAGCTGGTGAGGAAAGTGGTAACATCCATAAGACCCAATCCATGCCAACTCCTAGTGAGCAGTCACAGGGTGGACCCAGGCAAAGGCTAAAAAGGGGGGTGTATCTGCTCAGGCTAGGCCTGGGAGTGCATCTCAAATGCCCAGTGACCCACCTCTCTCAGCAGGTAACTCAACTGGAAGTGGTGAGGGCAGCTTGACACTAACTGAAATGACTGAATTGTTCATGTTTCTCTGCCGCAAGGTTAACACACTGGAGATTTCCCTGGATGAACACAAGAAAGCTGCTGCCAAATTTCATACCAAGATGCTCTTAAAGATGAAAAGGCTAGCACATCAGGTTCACCTTTTATCCAAGCCTACTACAGAAGCATCTCCAGTTCCCACATCAATTAAAAGGAAGGACTAGTTCAGAGTCTCTAGCACTTCAACAGAGAATTCTTCCAAACAGGGGAGGAGTTCTGACTTACAGAGTAGAAGAGAATTTGGTCAATGGCAAGGTGGTTCATTTTTTCAAAGTCTTTTCCTTGATGAAGAAGAAGATGTTTAGACAACCACACGTGCAGAAGAAGTGCTCAGTACTCCTACATGCACTATCAGTACTATCCCAGTTAGTACTTATAGTGTTGTAGTTAGTACTGATAGCACTATAGTTAGTACTCCTGGTGTTCTGCAATCAGTACTATCTCCAATCCTTCAAGTAGCTGTTGAACTACAACAAGTCACAACAACAGAGACCACAATCATCACTACCACCTCATATGAAGACACTGATGAAGAAAATAGAGAGACACATGCAATTTTGGGACTTAAGAGCTTGAAGAAATCAATCCCTATCTCTCCAACCTATAAGAAGCCACCTGTCTTGTATCTAAGAAAGAAAACCAAATCAACAGCATCTAAACCCAAAGAAAAAGGAGTCAGTATTAGAGAAGGAAGTGCTCCACCATCCCCAACTTCAATGGCTTCAAAGATTGATCCAAAAGACAAAGGTAAAGGGATTTTGGTGGAAGTACCCAAGAAGAAGAAAGAGATTGAAAGATTGAATGAAGAGGCAGCAAGAAAGATTTCAGCAGAATAGGCAGAAGAAGAATTGCAAAAAGAAGCTGCAGAAAAGGAAAAGAAAAAGATGGCTAAAATTGAAGAAGATTGGCAAACATGGGATGACATGAGAGCCAAAGTTGAAGCTACTCAGGAGGTACAACAGAAGCTGCAACAAGATCAGGGAAAAAGTATTAATGAAGCAGCTCAATTTGTTTAGTGAATTATTGGCTAGAAGATAGAGTCAATTCAGACAGCAAAGGCACATTGAAAAAGTCCCGAAACCTCCAACTAAAAGTCAGCAAAAGATGTATCTCTGCAAGTACATTAAATATCAAGGTGAAGACAGAAGAACCTTGAAGCAGCTAAATCAACTACCTTGGGAGACTCTTCAAAGACTAGCTGACTTAACTCAAAGAAGATGCCTGGCATTTACACCTATGTCAGATGATGATTTTACTACAAGGTCACAATCTATTGATCCCATTGCAAGTTTCAAAAGACCATCTGAAGAAGGAGGTTCCTCAACTGCACCCAAAAGACTGAAAGCATCTGAAGATGAAGGTGGACTCACAGAAGAGGATCTTAATCAGATGATGTTAATTGAATCACCAGAAGATGCATTGTACTCAAAGCCTATCAATACTAGGTATCCAATTCTTGGCTGGGATATCTACACTAAAGATGGAAAAAGGCACTGGAGGATTCAAAGAGCTGGTGGAAGGACAAGTGCTTACTTGTATCTGGTGGATCTGTTTGCATCTATTGACATGGATGATTTGCTTAAGCTATGGGAGTTAGTCAAGAACATGTTCAAGAATCGAGATCCAGATAATGACAAGGATCTGGAATTACTTTATGAATTTCAGAATATCTTTGAACCAGACCCATCAGGAGAACAATGGCAGTATCAATCTGGAGAAGAAGTACCAACTTGGACTTTGATTGATTCATGTGGAATGCACTTGGTCACAACACGCAATGGAACATATATCTACGTGCTGGTTGAAAGAACTTACCCCCTTATATTAGGAACTCTTATGGAAATGCTGACAGCATGGCTAAGGATGGGTAATGCAATTGACATGGCTAAGGAGTTGCTGTTAAAAATCTATGATCAGGCAGGAAGACCTAGCAGAAAGTGAAGTTTTGAAGAATCCTCAAAGACTGAAGAAAACTTATGATTCTGAAACCCAATCACAAGTTTAGGGGAGGATTGTTGGGAAATATGCTTTTTGGAGTTAATACTTATTTCAGTAGAGTTAGTACTGATAGTGTTTTATGATAAGTATTAATCAGTTAGTACTGATAGTAAGAAAGTTAGTACTGATAGCTTTAAGTTTGTACTGATGTAAGTATGGAATGTCATGTAAGAATTGTAACAACATATCTTCTATTCTAATAGAAGATATGATATACTTAGTCCATAGTTATCTCTGTAAGGGATCTCCTTAGTGTATAAAAGGAGATCCTAGCTAGGTTAAACATATACACATTCTAGTCATCTAAAGTAGAGCTTCAAGGTTGTAAACCCTAGTACTAGGAGAGTACTCGTATTATTCATCAATAATATTGAAGCGTTTGGTGTTACATTTGTGTTTGCATTATTCTTCTAAAGTATATTTAAGTAGATTCCGCATACTTGTGTGTATCTACAACAAAGTTTCTCATTGTTGCTTTGGATCCATCCAAGGTAACCAACACGTATACAAGCTAAGTGTTCTATATCCAAGGTTCGGGACTCCACAAGGGGACTACCTTATGTAAACGGGGAAAAGTAATAGAGTGATGAGCCTATAAATACTCCTCATGACTCTCCATGAGGGGTGTGGTTAAGCATTAGGTTTGTGTGTTCTTTGTTTCATCAATAAAATTATCTTTTGTTCTCCACCATCTCACTACTTTCTCTCACTAAGAAGATGAATCCTTTCATCTTCTTCCATCAACCAAGACCTCTCAAAACCTCATAAATTACATGTTTTTCGGTCCAACAAATGGCATCAGAGCCTCGTTATGTTGTTTGATGATTTGTGTGGTTTTGTTCCGAGTTTTAAGCTGTTTTTACCATTATTTCTGAATCTGGATTTTTTTTCTATTCTTTTTTGTGACAACAGTTTACAAACTGTTTTTTTATGTATCCTTTTGGTTAAAAAGTCATGTATTTGTATCCAAAGCTTGCAAACTCTGGTTTGTGTCAATATCTTATCCAATCATATGTATGTCATCAACATGACTTTATATGACTTTTACTAAATCCTGTGATAATTTTAATGGTCATCTGGTCAAGTTTATGTGGTCAAACGGGCAAAAGTAAGCCTTTTTAAGCAGTTTTTTGGGTTGTACAAGCTGAACGGAAAGGTTGGTCGGAAAACTCGCCGGAACAGAAAGTCAAAGGGTCAAAACCCTTTTCTTATGAATAAGGGATAATCTTACGAATTTCTTGGAAAGAAATTTGTAAACCCTTATTTTACGAATTAGACCAAGTCTTTACGACTAATGTTTACGAGTAAGGACCTTACGTATAAAGTTCTTACGAGTAAAGCTGGTTTATGAACAAGAATGCTTTACGAACAAGGATGCTTACGAAAAGATGTCTTACGACCAAATATCTTACGAATTAGAAAGTTTTATGAACAAGCATTTTACGAATAAGGATTGTTTCGAACAAGCACAACCTTATTCGTAAAGTGTCCAATCAATAAAAGATGAAAATAGAACTTGTATTCATAAACAAAACACAGACTTACACACTCAAGCACACACCTCAAATGACATATTTGAGGTGTATTTATAGTTGAATACAAGATGCCCTAAAGGCTTGGCCATGGGCCTTGTTTGGGCTTGGATTGGATTGGATTGGATTACAAATAATAAGAGACTAGCTTATCATAACTAATAACCTATTATCTTAGCCTAATCCACGAGCCCATTGACTATTCTATTACAATATCTAACACACGTTACAAAGTTCCTAAACGTGAATAATCATCACTTTCTATTAATTACTATTAAGGCTAACAATCTCCCCCTAAGGGGTAGTCATTCAAAAGATGCTTCACTTGATTAGGTATTTAGTCTCTTGAGCTTGAACTTTGTGTGTTGACATAGAATAGTCTTGATTCTTTGTTCCTTCATGCTTTGTGATCAGATAATGGTGTTGTCTACCGTTTGTCAACTTCTTAGGGATAGATGTCTCCACGTCTTTCTCCACCATGCTTACACTTCTTTTGACTTTGAATTTCCAATGTTGTGTAGTTCTCAAGTCTTTACACTTTGTAGATTCTTTGACTTAGACGAAGAATCATCTTTAAATTTGTGTTGGCTTTGATTTTTGTGAGAACTTTCATGTATTATGATGTTCATATGAGCATGGGGAGATGGTGCGGTCTTTCCTCCAAGGAACAATCATCAGTACCTGCATGAATATGTTAGTTGAAAACACCAATCGATCACGGTGGAATTTTCTTATAGAATTGACCACTACGATTTTTTTACTGATGAATGTCTTGATTCCATTCATGTTGGTCGGGCACATCAGCCGCCCGAATCCCGTTAAGGGACAATTATCATTACAATGAATAGATTCAGGTAATGACCCACATCTTCAGGACTCGATTCGTGAAAAGAATCTCCTTAGCGGGATTTCCAGCACTTACAAGTTCGAATGTCGAGGGTGTTAAAAACATAGTGTGAAAACACATCTCTAATTCTTACAAAGGCTGTTCCTGAACTGGAGGCCCTCAAGAAGGCTAACACGATATACCAAAGTATATCTATAATTCCGGTGAGTCGATGAAGTACACCGAAGCATCACTTCACGACTGTAGACCGTTTGAGACACACTAAGCATAACCCACAAGGGATTACCGAAGTGACCTGCTGTCAGGGTTGTTTGATGTTGACCCTGGCAGGAGTTTCCATTCAATTACTGAGGATCACCAATGTGAATCCTCTCATAAATGTTCTCGGCATATTGCTAAGATCTGCGTAGGAGTCTAGAATGTATCACTTGTGTCCTTATTATTGAACAGCAAGTGATGAAAAATCAATTGTTCCTAAGAGATCTTTAGACGAATCTCGTGGCTCTAGACTCGATTAGTGCGCTTTGGTTTTCTTATGCGGAGACTAGGGAGAGGGTCTCCTTCTTCAATACCAACCATCTCTAAGAGAAAGTCAATAAATTATGCAGGGTTTCCTGTAAGAATGAAACAAATCCTTTTAAGAGGAATTGAGTGGCTAGAAGGTTAGGTGCAATGCGACAGTGGTTCCATGACGTCTTTGTCTTCAATACCGGTGTCATCTTTCTGACAACCAGTAGTAGATGAAGTGAACCCGGTTTATGAATTATGGACGGATATTTCTTTCCACCCTTTTCTTTACTTTTTCTTTTTAATTCTTTAACCCCTTCTTTTTCCTTTTCTCATATTCTCCTTTTTTCAATCATACCTAAGGACTTCAAATACTAACTATGGGTATTGTCCTTGGGTAGATCCCTCTGGATCTGGCGGATCATAGGACGTATTTTCCTATCCTTAGTCACCTTGTAACTCCATGACTGTTCCTATGCTGCCATAAAACCATTTTCTTAAAAATCTCTCAAAGTGTTTATGATTATAAAACATATTTTGTTAACACCTTGAGAGTTTTATATTTTCATAAACACTCCCCCTTCACATGTGCATATATTGTTTTAACTTAAATCTGCACAGTGAGGGTAGAGTTCGCACTTTTTGAATTGATCGGCTCTTGATAGACAATTCCCTGCGAGACACGGTTACGTTGCTTAGTTAATGAGTTCCATTGTCATTTTTTAGGTGACAACTAGCTTTAATAACTAACTTGAAGCTGTAAACACTCCTTGAAAAGGAGGTTAGACCCGTCAAGGTTCATGTCTATCATGAGTTTCTCGAAATGGTACATTTACTGACTTTGATTTCTCGTCAATTCATTGGTTGCGACTGAGTCGAGCTCTTTTGAGATTCAAACAACGATCATTAAACAGATTTGATCACATTTTAATCACGTCTTCTCCCCCACAAAAATAGCATATTCGTGATATTTTTGATATCAACGGATTAAACAACATGTTCTTAGAAAGCTTTTGGGGAGACATACGGATTTGATTTTTGCATGAAATTGAAACATTTTAGTTTTATACTCCCCCTTTAAGTAAGAATAATCAAATAAAGGGTTTTTGAGGGAGTTATCTTGAGCACACAATTTTTTGATAGATTTTGAAAAATCTTGAAAGGTGCTCAAGATGATGATGATTTCTCACCAGTTTTAAATGTAGTGCACTGATGCGTACATTAGAGATTTTCTTTTAGAAGAACGAGTTTTGATTTGAAAATAATCAAAAGTCATCATTTTAAGTTCGGGTTTCGTACTGAAGTATACGAAAGCCATTGCGAAAGAATTTTTTGAGAAACGACATGTTTTAGAAAGCATTAGGTGAACTCTCGCTCAATCATCTGTACATGTCCGTATCATTGTTGAATAACATTTCTAGAAACGTACAGAATAGTGATTATACGAGAGACATGTCATGAGAAGAATATTTTTGGATTTTATATTGTTTTTATATTTTTTGAAAGTTTTATATTTTTATATTTTGCTTTTGTTGGTCTTTCAAATTTTGTATTTTGGTTTTTCAAAAATATTTACAGCGAAGCTTTTTGGAAATCATTTTCAAGAAGATTCGAGAAGACGTTCTAACTCCACAGGGGTTAGGCTTCGCATTCCAATTCGTCGAACTAAATCGTCAAACCGTTCTTTTGGAAGGGCTTTAGTAAATAGATCGGCGAGTTGGTAATCTTTCTTCACGAAAAATAATTCAACAATACCCTCTTCTACGTGCTCTTTGATGAAGTGGTAGCGGACTCTGATATGTTTGGTCTTTGAGTGATGAACATGATTGCACGATATGGCTATGGCACTTTTTGAGTCACAATACATAAGTATTTTGTTGAAAGTAAAGCCATAATATGTGAGTTGTTTCCTCATACATAGAACTTGAGCACAACACGCAGATAGAGACACATACTCGGCTTCTGCGGTTGAAAGTGCAGTACAATCTTGCTTCTTTGAAGACCAGCTTACTAACTTTTCACCCAAAAATTGTGCTCTTCCTGATGTACTTTTTGCTGTAACTTGATCACCACGCTCTCGGAGCTTGTTTTAAACCATAGATTGCCTTTTTGAGTTTGTAGACGTAGTCTGGATGTTCCATGTCTATGAAGCCTTCTGGCTGACTCACATACACTTCTTCTTTAAGAGTTCCATTCAAGAACGCAGTCTTGATGTCCATCTGATAAACCGTGATGTTTTTGTGAGCTGCATAGGCTAAGAAAATCCTGACTGCTTCAAGTATGGCTACCGGCGCGAATGATTCTTCAAAATCTATCCCTTCTTCCTATTTGTATCCTTTGGCCACAAGACGAGCTTTATTGTGAATTACAGTCATTTCTTCATCCTTTTTGTTCTTCCATAACCATTTGAGATCAATGACTCGAATGTCAATTGGTCTTGGAACCAGATCCCAAGAGTCATGTAGACGTATTGGAGAAGTTCCTCCTGCATTGCTTCTATCCATGCGTTTTCTGCCATTTCCTCCCGAATGTTCTTCGGTTCTTTATTGCTAATTGAGCAAAGGTAAATGCACAAGTCGCAGTCAGTGGCAAGTTGGCGTCTCGTCTGAATTGGCCTTGAAGGTTCACCAATTACTTGTTCAATTGGATGGTCTTTTGTCCACTTAAGAGTAGAAGGATACAGTAGGTTTAACGTATGCGAGTTAGATGGTTCTCGTAAGCTTGAAGATGATTCAGCTGATTCCGTAGCAAACGGGTTTTCGAATACGTCTTCATCTAACGTTGCATCGTTTTAGTTTTGTGTAGGTTCTTCTTGAAATGATGTGGTTTGGTTTTGCTCATCAACTGTTGGTAGAACGATTTCAAGAACTGGAGTTGTTGGAGTAGATGTAGATGATATTGATGGAGTTGGTGCATTGGTTTCGACTGTGGTAGATGCATCTTCTGTTGGTGGTGGTGGTTGATGATTTTAAGTGGGTGCAGCGGAATGATGGTTTGATACGTTTGTCGAGGTTCCACCATAGTACTCATCGAACATTAACTCGAAGAAATTCTCCCATTCTTGTTCTGAAGGTTTGTCAAACGAAGTTGATGGAGCTCTTTGAGATACGAGTCCTGAACTGATGTGTCCAGAAGTCTGGGGGTTCTGTTCGGGTCCTAATCTGTTTTGATTAGAAGCCATCGGGTTAAGCGCGGGTTCTAGAGCGAGTCTCTCAGAAGCCATTTGGGAAATTTCATCAAAATTCACATTCACCGTCTCCATTATCTGCATACACCCTGAATGCCCTTGAGTTATCTGAGTATCCAATGAAGATTCCAATATCACCTTTAGCTTTCAGTTTTCCTAGATCTTATCTATCGTTCGTCGGATAGCACAAAGTGCCAAACACGTGAAGGTAAGAGATATCAGGTTTTCTATTGTTCACTAGTTCATATGAGGTTTTATTGAATCTTGGATGGATTAGGGATTGGTTCTAAGTGAAACAAGCAGTGGCAACAACATCAGCACATAGAAATAACGGTGCACTAGAATAAATTAGCATTGTGCGAGCAGCTTCCATAAGAGTGCGATTTCTTCTTTCAACTACCCCATTATGCTCTTGAGTTCTAACAACTGATGTCTGATGAGTGATTCCAAAATCTTCAAAATAGGTGCTCAACTCTTGATTTGTAAATTCTGTGCCATTTTTAGTTCTTAATATCCTCACTGGAGCTTGAAGAAGTACTTGAATACGCTTCAGAAAGGTGATGATGATGCCTGGTGCTTCGTCTTTTGACCTCAGAAACTTAACCCATGTATATCTTGAATAGTCATCGACGATAACAAGAATATACTTTTTCCCATTAATGCTTTCAACTCTCATTGGGCCACATAAGTCCATGTGCAACATATGTAACTTTGCTTCTGAACTGGGTATGGATTTTGGTTTATATGATGCTTTTTTGCTTTTTCCTTGTTCACATGATGGACATAAGTGATCCTTGGTGTATTTAAACTTTGGAAGTCCGGTGACGATGTTGTCTTTGGCAAGTTTGTTGATAGTGTCAAAATTGGGATGGGATAATCGTCTATGCCATAACCAGGACTTTGTTCCAGATGCTCGTGTCATAAGACATATTGGTGATGAAGAGGCCATTTGGTTTATGTCGATAGCATACAAATTCGTGTCACGATTCCCAGTTAAGAGATCACTGCCATCGAAGTTTCTAACGAAGCATGTATTTCTCCTAAATGCAACCTCTAAATCTGCGTCACAGAACTGCCCGACTGAAAACAAATTCTATCCCAACCCTTCGACATAGTAAACCCGAGTGATCAAATAATTTCCAAATGGAAGATCTCCATAACCCATGATATCTGATACATGATCATTTCCAAGGCATACGGTTCCCATGAATTTCCAGACGAAATTGATCAGCAGCTTTAGATTCCCGGTCATGTGCTTGAAGCAACCCGAGTCGACGATCCAAGGACATATTTCGATAACCTGCCAAGTACAGAAGAAGATGTTTTTGGAAACCGTTTTGATTTTGGTTCCTTTGGGTTAGAGGTAAAATCCGGATTACACTCATAGAAGGTTTCTACTGGGTATAGTGATTTAGAATTCGTTAGACCATTCTCGATTGTGAACATTCTACCTGTTGGTTTCCTGTTAGGATTTGGAAAATCCATTTAGAAGAGTCGCTCACTCCAACTATAGACTAGCATATGTTAGCTGATAGACTTAACGTTGTTTATTAGTTAATAGTTAGTTTAAGTAAAACCGTCGAGGACGGACGGGTCTTTACCTACTGTATACCTGATCCACAGCCCGACAGAGGGCATAATATGCAAAAACTATAAATACCCTCTACCTCCCAAGGTAGAGGGTTGGAGCTTTCATTATTCTTAATCTAACCTTCTAGTTTTTCTCTCACTTTCTCTCTCTAGAAAGCCTCCCATCTTTCTCCCTTTCTTTCTAAACTTCTTGCTAAATTCAAACTATACTTGTGTTGTTGCTTTTAGTTGGTTCGAATTTTATAGCCTAAAATACACAAAATTCAAATTTTTGATGGTTAAATGTGTTAAAGGTTTGTACTTTTGTATTTAGGATCATCATATTAGTTTATTTTTGGGTTTGGAATGATTGATTCATCTTGGTTGCGGTGTTTTTGATTGGAAAAGTAACGTTTTTGAATGTGTTATTGGATGCGTTTTGACCCTCGGATATAGTGTTCTTGGATGCGGTTTTATAGTTCTTGATTGTGACTTGTGTTCTGTTTGTTGCGTTTTGTCATTGCTAGGCTATGTTTTGGTGGGTTCTGACTGCAATTTGACTACTTCTGGATGCGATTTGATTAAAATAATAATATTTGAGCTGCGTTTTGTTAGGAAAGGACAAAAGGACAAGTAGTGGTTGTACTATTGAAAGCGACATGCGTTTTGATCTTTCGTTTTGTTCACTGCGTCTTGATCTTGCGTTTTGATAAGTACTGCGTTTTGATAGTACTGCGTTTTGATAGTACTGCGTTTTGATAGTAATGCGTTTTGATAGTACTGCGTTTTGTCACTGCGTTTTGTCAAGAACTGCGACTTGTGATTCCTGCGTTTTGACCAATGCGTTTTGATTTGAGCTTACTGCGTTTTGAGCTTACTGCGTTTTGAGCTTACTGCGATTTGACATTGCGTTTTGCATCAAGAAGACTGAGTTTTGACTTTTGCGGTTTGACTACTTGCGGTTTGACCACTTACGGTTTGACCAAAGTTGACTTTTTACGTCAAAACTTCAAACGGCCATAACTTTTGAACCGTGACTCCGTTTTTAGCGAAATACCTGTCAAAACGACCTTAACAGCCTGAATATAGTGAGGTTTCACCAAAAAATTGTGAAACGAATTTTTTGAGGCCCAAATCCCCTCCGAGAGGAAGTTATTGAGGTTTTTAAGTTTTCAGACTAAATTTTCACTACAACAACCGTGCTTAATATTCATCAAACACAACTCCTTTATCTTTAAATCGACCCTACATCAACTTTATCACAAATACGTTCATCAATGGCAACTCAACAAGACTAAAGCCCATTCGGGTACACCTTCGAGGCCTATAACCGCTCCAGAAAGAAGATATTGTGGTTTTTAAGTTTTGAAATCAAATTTCCGCATCATCACTCCTAACACACAATATTCACTCCTAACACACAATATTCTATCATTGTGCCAATCCATCAGTTATCTTAACGACATTCTATTTCTCATTTCTCACTGTCTAATGGTTTAGTCTTGATTTAGTAAAATCCCGCGAAAGATTCTATTTCTCGGTTTACATCATAGACTTGTAAAATCCCGTACAAAATCACATCATGTCAAACAACTCTACTTCTGTCATCACCGAAATACTCAAGTTGTATGACATGATCGATGAACATAAGATTCCCATCCAAATACAATAGAAAAACATTGTTGAAACAAAAATGGCTAATTTGAGAAATAGCGATATGGTCTCACAACAACAATCACTCATGAAGGAATCTTTGTGTTCAAATTCACATGAGACAGAGTTGCACCAGATTCACCAATTGCAAACTATTACCAAGGATAGTTGCATTGAACCTTTTCGGCAGCTTCATTCACACCTCACGTTACTTCTAACTGAAGACAGATACACTATGGGAATCGAACGAGAATTTAATGCACTTTTCGGTCAAGAAATATCAACGTTAACGTGCACATTGTTCTTGAACTTAGAACAATTAGAACAACAACTTGACAGACAAAAGGTTCAAGAAGCCGGTTCTAAAGCTGCACTTTGAGTGATCAACAAACAATTTCAGTCATTCTTCAATGGTGAATACACTTTGGATTATGATGATCATATGACTGAATAGTGCTTCACGAATCACACTGGGATGGAAGCAGATGTGTTCAGAGAAATACTAATCCAACTCATGGATAATGTTATGAAGTACATTGAGGAAAGAGCACAAAATGATGACAAGGTGAATGAATGTCGGGTGTAATCAAGAGATAGTAGTGTCGTGTTGGGTACATCATCAGATGATGAATCAGTTGTCATTGAATCCAGAGGTAAATAGATAGATAAGCTAGATACAAGCAGCAGTTTGGTGACTCTTGTTGCACAAGATGCAAATGCAGATATCATACAAGTTACTGAACAAGTGTCATGTGCTGAGGTACCCTTAACTGTACAACAAGATGTATCTGCTAATATACTTAAACAAACTGATCATGATGCTGAACATGATTTTAAAAAATGCTCTTTGGCTGAGGCTGATTCTGAGTCTGAGATTAAGTGTTTCAAAACAAATGATGTGGTTGAAAAGATAATTTATGATGAACTTTCAAACAGATTTTTACAACTTGAAAAACATTGCATTTCACTTGAAATTGAGATACAAAGTAAAGAAGAAATTTTTCAATTTAACAAACCATGTAAAAACCCGAAATTTCCTGAATTCCGTGAATTCTTTGAAATAAACACTTTGAAAGCTCAGCTTCAAGACAAAAACTCGACAATCAACAATCTGAAGAAACATATTTATGTCCTGAATGAGAAAAGTAATATAGTCAAGGATAAACATGACATCAATGTAATTAAATCAAGAAACATCAAATTGGAACTTGGTGTGGCTAAATTACTTAAGGAAAATGAGACTTTGAAAAGGCATCAAAAGGACCTAGGTGACTCAATCAAAGAAACCAGGACTAAAGATGTAGAACAAACAAATTCTTTGACAGCCAAAAATGATGAACTCAAAGCTCAACTTCAGGAAAAGGGTTTCACAATAGTTGCATTAAAGAACGAGCTCAGAAAAGCAACAGGGAATAGTGTGAACACTAAGTTTTCAAAACCATCAATCTTGGGGAAACTAGCTTTACATCCCAATAGAAACCGGTCAGTTGTTAGACAACCGACTGCGTTTAGATCTGAACGACCAAAATCTTCAAAAAATCGGTTTGCCTCCCAAGTTGATGCGACACAATTTTTGACAAAACCAGTCACTTCACCTTATTTGCCTAAGAAAAATGCTCCTGGTTCTGCTAAACCTCAACAAATAGCTATATCTACACCTAGCACTTCTAGGACTAGTTCGAAAACAGTGTCTAAACCGAGCATTAAGATCAAGATTTCATATGACATGAATGACTCGTACAAGAACTATAATCTAGAAATTGCTAGGAAAAGGGCACTACTTCAAAAGGATGGAATCTTAGGTGCACGACCTCGTATGATACCTTTTAGTGTATTGCAGAACACGGCTAGTAGTAGCAAACCAAAACCTAGGAGTACTCAACAAACAAATAGGAATGGTCTAGTTTCCAAGAGTAGTTGCATTTCGATTAAAGCAATTCTCATAGCAGATCACTATAAGAACTCTAGATCTTTTTCTGAATCCAAACAATCGGTTTGCTCAAATTTTCTTAAATGTGTCTTTAATGCAAATCATGATAATTGTTTAACAAAATCCCTAAAGAAAGTAAATGCTCGTGCTAAGGTTCAATCCACTAAGACTAGAAACAACAACAATCCCGTAGAACCAAAGAGCTATACTAAGGAACCTGGTAGGCAAACTGCTATATGACAAAGGTTTTTTCCTTAGGTGGATACCGACGAGGAAAAGTTTTAAGATTGCTGGTCTTAGATGGATACCTACTGGGAAATTGTTCACTGTTTACAAAACCATGGTTGACCGTGAAACCTCCAAGGGTTTGGATACTAATGTCACTAACCCATATATATGCGATCAAGTTTGTAATGTTAGTGCAGGTAATCCTTACTCAGTTGCAGGTACATCAATTAGTCACTACATGGGATGGATCAAAATCTGGATGACTAAAGCACGAATTTCTCCTGATTCAGAAGATCATGCTAGTCAAAGTTGATGTACATGCATAATGGTGTCTGCAGATAAAACTTCAGGCATCGTTCCTCAAAGAAAAGAAAGGTGTACGTTTCAGTGCGCTTTATCTTCAGAAGAAGAGAAATCTTCTTATTTATGACCATTCTCATCTACATTCTCCATCAACGATCTTCATGCTTTTCCCATACTCGTTCAGTCATCAAGTGGATCTACGTTCATTGGAGTATATTCGTATTTCACTTGCTCAATCGAAAATGGCATTGGCAACTTCGGATGCAATTTTTGAGGGGGAGAAGTGTGAAGAAACTAAATGACTGTCATCAAGGGATCTACTTAACGTTGATTGTATTCTTATTTACTTGTTTAAATCAAAAATGGCAACTTCGGATGCAATTTTTTAGGGGGAGAAGAGTGAATATACTACATATTGATGGATGCTTGAATAATGGTCCAACGCCTAATGTTTCACCTACTAAGGATGACTGGGATTTATTGTTTCTGTGATTTATTGTTTATACCAATGTGTGATGAATACTTCCAACCTCCAATGAATGTTGATCATCTAGTTCCCGAAGCTCTTGCTCCGGTACCTGCTGACTCAACTGGTTCACCTTCTTCAATCTTCATTGATCAAGATGCACCATCTAGAAGTACAAATCAAACTACGCAGGAAACCTTATCTCCAGTTATTCCTCAAGGCATTGATAATGACTATCATGATATTATAGTTATACTCATGAATAATGATCCGCTCTTTGGTATTCCTTTCCCAAATCTTCAAGGATTATTGTTCCTCCCAATGTGTACTCTGTAAATCAACCACATGAACATTAAGAAAAATGACAACCTCATCTGCTTGAAGACATTATTGGTGAATCTTCCAAACCAGTCTCTATACGCCTCCTACTACCCACTCTAGCCATGTTTTTGTTACTATGATGCTTTCATATCCTCAAATGAACCTAAAACTTACTAAGAAGCGTTGTCTGAATCCTGCTGGATTGAAGCTACGCAATAAAAGCTCAATGAGTTTGAAATAATTGAAGTTTGGAAGCTCGTTCCTCGTCCAAATCACGTTATGATTATCACCTTAATGTGGATAGTCAAGGTCAAACTTGATGAACTGGGAGGAGGATTGAAAAACAAGGCAAAGTTGGTAGCACGTGAATATCGTTAGGAAGAAGGCATCGATATTGAAGAATCAGTTGTTTCGTTTCATTAAGTGGATCGACGTACATCGGATTTTATGTGTATTCACGTGTTGGGCATTTGACACAAATTGATTACTACGGAGTTAATCGTTTATCACTTATTTGAGATTGAAGTTAACTTTCACAAAGGCGTGTTCTTATTTTATCTTGAAGTTGGGGTTGGTTAGATGCATGAATTTCAATGATAAATTGCTCGTGCTTAAGATGTAAGTAGAAGTCTTGGTTTATCTAGTTACTAGCAATCGGGATGGATGGTTGAAGACCTGGTTAACTATCACTAAAAGGAGTTACGTTGCAGTACTCAGTGTCACACGCAGATGATGCTGTGGATAATCGTAAGAGGTCTTAATGTCTCATACATTGATTGAGTATTGAGTACTTAGAGATGTGCTTGGAGCATAAATTCTCGACACAGTTCTTCCAACATTAGTGCAAGCTTAAGTTACAAATGCGGGGAATTCGACTTCAGTTTCAAGTTTGGTATATCGGGTTTGCTTCATAAGTGGTCACTTCAAATTGTCTACATATGGGTTGATAAAGATAGTCAGAGAGAGTTTTTGTAGTAGTTGATTCTCACAGGATTAATTTGAGCTAATTGTGTTCTTCTCAAAAGATTTCAAGAATATGAGTGTATTATGTGTTGCTGATTCTGAGGTATCAAAACCAGCAAGGGGGAAGGAGACATACATCTAAACGCACAATGAGTACACGTGATGAACTTAATACTTCTGCTTAATTGAAGTTATTCCGGGAAGACAAATGTCATAACCGCAAAGAAACTCAGTGTTTAACTCGTAGCCTTTGGTGTATTATTCCAACTATTTAGGGGAAGGATGCATTATTCCAACTATTTTGGGGAAGGATGTATTATTCCAACTATTTGGGGGAAGGATGCATTATTCCAACTATTTGGGGGAGGATGTATTATTCCAACTATTTGGGGTAAGTGGTCTCTTGACACTTTCGGTATGTGTTAACTCAGCTTTCAGTGGGAAGAAATATGAGAAGAATATTTGGAGCGTGAGATGATATTACTTATCGACATCTTGTATATGCTTTATGATAAAGTGCTTCCGGTTAATGCTTCATGTACACAATGTTATGATGATTCCGATGAGATCGCAACCATCAGGGGAGAGATATGTGTACATCAGAGATGCACAATAGGTTCACGTGATCGAGCTTAATCAGTTATTCTGGAGTTGATATCCGTAGAGATGATCAGTGATTCAACTTGTTACTTGGATGTCATCGTCTCTACTCTTGTTGGGTACATGTGTACATTATAGGATGATTGGTTATATGTAAGATAACTGGAATGCATTTGGTGAAATGAAGATGTTGATATACTGTTCCCTCGAATAGACAACTGCTCAAAACCGCAGAGTAATGTATGCATCAGGGACGCACAACAGGGTCACATGATCGGGCTTAATCACTTATTCCGGCATTGATAACCGCAGAGAAGATCAGTGCTTCAACCTGTTACCTTGGTGCTATCGGTTACTTCGGGGTGTTGAGCTTCATACAATGAGACTGTTTGCTTAACTCCTATTTCTTGGGGGGAAGTGGTCTCAATACGAAGATTGTCGGTTTGGGGGGAAGCTACCAAAGATTCACATTGAGAAGGCTCAAGTTCAGACAATTTTTCAGGAGCCTCGAAAGCTTTGGTAGTGATAATCTAAGAGATGTTGACTACTGACTTCTACCACACTCAGACCGATATTCTCTTTTCGGTATTCATGTCAACATTTTCTTACATTGAATAATTATTTTAATATTTTAAACCTAATTGTAAATAGAAAATTTTAAAACCAACAAAAAGAAAATAGAAAAATATAAAACCAACAAAAATCCATAAAAATCAGAAAATTTGAAAATACCAAAAATATTGTTTTCTCAAGGCATGTCTTCTGGTATCGATAACATCTACAGTTTTAGAAATGTCATTCAATAATGGCACGGGACTTTAGATGAAGTTCGAGCATAAAATGTAAATATTTTAAAAACATGACTCAAAATCATGGCTTGCAGTTATTTCAGACTGTAACCCGATCTTCAAAACAATTGGTTGCTATTATTTCAGATATGCAACCCGTTTTTCAAAAAGGGAAAGTGCTACGCTAAATCGATTTTCATAAATACCGTGCACTTATCCTAAAATAAAATGAGGAAAGTACGTCGCCAAAAAGACGGCTTTTCCTACACAAATGTTTTTCTTTCTAAGATTCTTCAGAAAAATATGTTTTTTCAAAATGGCGGAAAATGAGTTTTTTTGAAAAATCAATAAGATTTTGAGTTTTTATAAATTTGGAAACTCAATCAATGACTTCAGCCTTTTTAAACTTTTCATAAAATGAGTCATTGATTGAGGGGGAAAGTTTTCTCAAATTTATATCATCTAACGGGCTTATTTAATCATCCTATACTTAACAAAAAAAGGTTTTTACCATCTTTGAATTGCTAGGATTTGACTGTTAGAATTAGATGATTCAAGTTTAATGTTCACATATAATCCCCATGCCGTTATATGATCTGACTGAATAATTTTGGATGTTGAATTGACTTTTATTAGTCGATTGTTGTTTGGGTGTTGTCAACCACCATATATCTGTTTGTATGTCTATCTGTGTTGACTAACGTATGCAGATAACATGGTTTATGAGAATGTTCCCGTTCTGGCTCCTACAAAATTGGATGTTCATATTTGTCCAGTGTATGATTGAGTGCCGATAGGAAAGGGCAACTATATCTTGGGTTGACAAATGAAGAAAAGGAACTTAATACTTCAGATCTCTGTGGATATTTTGCATGTTATATATAACTTCAGAGGTATCACTGCATCAGCAGATGGTTTCTTCCATCCTTACAGCAACAACTGAAGCAGCTTCTGGTTTTTCACCACCTAACGTATCTTTGTGCAGGACAAGTAGTGGATGATACCATGTTTGTATTTCTCATGGTGGAAAAATATTGTTTGAAAATAAGTCGGACTCAAATTTTTGAAAATCAACCGGACTCCATTTTTTTCAAAACATATGTCACTCAATCAACGACTACGGTCATCGATTGAAGGGGAGAGTGATTTAGAATTAAAAAATTTCAAACGATATTTCTTCAAACAAATCCATTTGTACGTTATGAAGTGGTGATCTAAATTTTTGATGTTACGTGTCAGGGTATGATTTTTTGTTAAACTCAAAGATCTTTCAAAATGAAATTTTTTCTTTTACTTAAAGATCTCTTAAAATTATCATACCTGACACTAACAATCTTAAATATCAAAAATTGTTCCTTATCAGTTAATTTCAAAATCAAGCCACATCTTTCCCCAAAACGCTTTCTAAATGATTTAAATCAATTGGGATCACAAATCTCAAAAGGTTTGAAATTTTTGATCAGGGGAGAGATTGTGATTTAAATCTCAAATCTGATAAAACGGTGATTGTTTCAGACTCTTAAAGGCACTCCTTCCTCCATGTGCTAAATGATTTCAAATACACGATGCACATGTTGAGTGGGGGGGGGGGGGCATTTATCCAAAAACAAGAAGAGAATTTAAATCATGCCACATTTTCTCTCACATTTTCTAAACCTACTTAAATCACTTGGGATCCAAAATCTCAAAGGGTTTGATATTTTTGATCGGGGGAGAGAATGTAATTTAAATATGAAATCTGATAAAAGGTGATCATTTTGATTCAAAGTGCAGGCTCTCTTTAATATGTGCTAAACTCTTTAGAATATCGATACACATATTGAGGGGGAGGGATTAAAAGAAAGCCACATCTTTCCCCAAAATGTTTTGTCTAAAGTATTTGAATACTAGATTTGATCAAGGGAGAGATGGTGATCATTTTAGAAAACTAAATCATAACGAAACCGTGATACAAGAGTAATTGGATCCTTCCTCCATGTGCCAAATGACTTCTACTACTAGATGCACATGTTGAGGGGGAGCATTTTTAAATTATCAAAAACAAATAAGGTACAAAATGCTTTGATTCTATATCATAAGTACCTTGATTGATTTTCCAAATGGGTTTTTAATTGGTTTTAAGGCGGAAAGAGCTGTACCACAAGAACGTCCATTTTATTTTATGCATTGGAGTTATAAGGATGGTAATGTAGGTATTAGTTCCCATGATCCCGCCAGAGCCGCAGGGATCTACCCAGGGACAATCCACTAGTTAGTGTAGAAGTCCTTAGGTATATTGAAAAAAGGAGAAAAGTGATTATAAGGGATGAGTGCCGATTGAGATAGAGCTAAAACTAGAATAAACCCAACAAGTTTCTAGTTATGAAGTCTCGGTAAGCACTGAAGGGTTGAAGAACGAAAAAGAAATGAAAAGTTAAAAGGGTGAAAAGAAATATCCCTCCAATAATTCAACCTTAGGGCAGAAACCGGGTTCAATACATATGTTACTGGTGATTACAAAGGTAACGCCGGTATTGAAGACAAGACGTCATGGACCCAATGACGCACTGAACTAAACTTCCCAAGCCACTCAAGTTCTCTTAAAAGGACTTGTTTCATTCTCACGGGTAACCTAAATAATCTATCGACTTTCTCTTAGAGATAGTTGATATTGAAGAAGGAGACCTTCTCCCTAGTCTCCGCTCAGGAAACCAAAGTGCATAATTGAGTCTAGAGCCAAGAGATCATCACAATAAATCTCATTAGGATACAACAATTTATGAAGACTTGTTGTTTCACATAATGTGGAAAGTAAGAATATATACTGAGAGTCCTACGCATTATCCTTGTGGTATTTGCCAGAACATCCGAGTGATATGTAAAATATTCACAATGAAGATGGAAATCCTTCTAGAGCCAACATCAAACAAGCTCTTGGTGGGTGACATGTGAGATCTTTGAAAAAGATCAAACTTGTGACAACTAGATAGAAACGATGGGGCGATTCACTCTTGAATCAACCTTGGTCCAAGAAATGGATTGACGGATATTTTTTAAAAACCTTTCGATGTGCTCTACAATTATTTTCTCTAGTACATCGACTGCGCTTTAATTTCTCAAACAAAAGTATTTATGATTGAAAATTGATCTTTCTCATAAAACTTTCGTCGTATTGCAAAACTCTTTCTCTTCAGCAATACGCGATTGTTTTCAAATCAAATTTTCATCAATCAGTGAATCTCAAATCGTTGGTTCACTCAATCCGTGTTGTCTACTTTGGGACGCTCTGATTTGAGAACGGCTAGATCAAGCTGTGAAACCCTGTCAAGGAGATTCTTAGAAATTCTACCTGATCACAGGCAATATTTATACTGATAAACGGGGAACCATGGTTTTTGCAACCCTATTCAATGAAAGTGAACAAAGATACTTTCTTGTGTTTTATTGCTAATTGTTGTTTGCAGGAACATTTGACGGTTGCAGCTGATCGATATTGAGAAGTCAATTCATAACCGCATGCTCACAGCCAAGGTTGTAGAAATCGCTAGGTTCTAGTGAGGCGGTTGGGTAGGGCCTAGCGATTAACTGGTTAGGCGGGGATTAATCGGATTGGAATTTTTATGCACAAAAATATAATTTTAGATATTATATTATTTTATATGTATGGGATAAGCGTATTGCATCAAAGTTCAAATATTTCAAGTGTTCAAATATAGACATAATACATAATTCTTCAAAGTTCAAAGTCAAACATAAATATTACTCAGTTTGTTGACCATTTTTAAGTGACCTTTTACTGATTTTGTCTGATTAATTGGTTTGTTGACCGATTTTTAAGTGATTTTGTCCGATTTTTAAGCTATTTTGTTGACCAATTTTTAAGCGCTTTTGTCTGATTAATCCAATTAGACCTATTTTGTCTGATTAATCGTTTTGTTTATCGATTTTTAAGCGATCTTTGACCAAACCGATTAAATAGGCCGATTATGATAAATCAAGGCGCTTAGTGAGCGATCAGTGATTATGCGGGGCGGCCGATTTTTACAACAGAGCTCACAGCATACACTCATAATTGAAGAAAATCATGACAATAAAAAATGTACAACAATGCTTCCGCAACTCTGATGCAAGATGTCATGATCCAGAAAGTGTGAGCATGTCGGTCCAAAAGTCACAACATCACATGGTGGCGATACAACAATGGATGATCCAGAGATTTACTGTGGCTGATGATCTAAAAGAAATCTCAAAGATCACCAAGTCATGGAACATGCAAATACCTCCACTAAAAGTACAAAGTATGCGGACTTTAAAGATTCACTACTGAAGCACAAAGATTACGGAAGTTAAAGAATCAAAGTCTACGAGCTCGGAACTGAACTTCATGATTAGATGCTAGGATGCAAATTGTAATTTATGGAGTGACCTCCCTTAGGGGGAGATTGTTAGGATTTGGAAAATCCATTTAGAAGAGTCGGTCACTCCAACTATAGACTAGCATATGTTAGCTCATAGACTTAACGTTTTTTATTAGTTATTAGTTAGTTTAATTAACACCGTGGAGGATGGACGAGTCTTTACCCACTGTATACCTGATCTACAGCCTGATAGAGGGCGTAATATGTAAAGACTATAAATACCCTCTACCTCCCAAGGTAGAGGGTTGCAGCTTTCATTATTCTTAATCTAACCTTCTAGTTTTTCTCTTACTTTCTCTCTCTAGAAAGCCTCCTATCTTTCTCTCTCTCTCCCCAAACTTCTTGCTAAATTCGAACTATACTTGTGATTGTTTGTGTGTTACAATAACCAATATCTTACATTTCTAAATACCATTCCTAAAGGAAAAACTATGCTTCTTATCAATAGTGTGTGACCTAAATCTTGCAACTAGTCTTTCTATTGGTTTAGCATAAGTTCTTTTTGGAACGTTCTTCTGAACAGGCTTAACATTCTCATTCTTAGAAACACAATCATCATGAACATTAATTAAAGACTTCTTGCAAGTTACACAAACAGATTCAACACATTCATTAAGCATAGCAAGTTTCATAGGTTCAGTACATTCAGATGAAATGTCTTTCTTATTACAAAGCGGTAAATTCCTAGGGTGTTCTTCTATTTTCTTCTCTTTATTTAGGCTACTACTCTTAGAGACAGTCGAGACTTTATTGTTCCTTGTATTGCTCTTAGGATTTAGTCTGCTGCTCCTAGAGGTGCTTTCTAGTCCTGTAGAAGGTAAGGCACACGCATTAGGATTCACATTTTTATCAAGAGAAGTGGTTTCAGATTTCCTAGGCACTTTAGAACTCATGTCGTTTGTTCCATATGGTTTAGATATGGAGGCAGACGCATTAGTGCTTTGGCAAGGAAGGTGGAGTGACTGGTTTTGACAAATATTTTTTCTCATTGACTTTTGGAGGAGGCTGAGAAATAGACATTTTTGGTTTGGAAACCGGTTTAGGAACATTTGTTTTCTCCTCAATCAATGGTTTTGCAATCTTAGTATCCACAGCCGTTCCTTTTTGACATTCCAGCTGAGCTCTCAAAAGATCATTTTTCTCTTTCATTTCCTTGTAGGCACGCTCATATGACAGTTTGTCATACTTGAATTCCTCAGTTTTTCGATCAAGTTGTTTAAAATATGATACATTTTCTTTTTCAAGTTTTTCAAGTTTTTCAAGAGCTTTTTCATATTTTGAAACAATTATGGAGGTATCAGACTAGAGTCTTTCATGGTCTTCAACAGAATATGTTTGTAAGACACTGGACATGATATCAGTAGTTATAACATCTTCGAAGAGAGAATCATTAAAATTTTCCAAAACTTTAACATTCATTAGCTTTCTTTACCAGGGATTTATGGTCCTTGACAAAGTCACATGTTTCTTTCAAAAATGCTTGTTCAAAATGAATTACCCTTGCATTGACGTGATTTAGCTGATTGGCAATTTCAGTTTCAAAAACCTTTTTCATTTCTTCATGAAAACTTGAAACCCAGTTGTTAATACTAATATTGGTTTTGGATTTAACAACCTCTTGTAGTTGGCCAATTCTAGTTTTAACTTCATCTAAAATGCGTCTAGCATCACTTGTGTTAAATGGATTGTTTGAAGACATTTGGTCCATGTTCGAAAATGATTTTGAGACAACTATTGGTTTTGAAACTGGTTTTGACTCTTTGTTTGATATACTGGGCGTTATGGAAAACTTTGACTTTTCTTTTTGAGGAACAAAAGTAATTCCAGAAAGTTTGTTAAGTTTTTTGTAATCGATTGATTTTATTTCTGGGTTCTTTTGTTTCATTTTTGATCTACTCTCATCAATTAGTTCTAAGTTTTACGAGAATCACGAACATTTATGGGTTCATGCTTATCGAACAAAGCTTTTCCATTATACAAAACATTATGTTCTTTCTGAGCTTTTTTGAGTGCACAAGGAGTTTTGTTACCAAAAGCCATTTTTTGTGTTGTATGATAATACGGATTTGTTTGATTTATTAGTATATTAGTTGTTTGAGCTGAATGACCCGTTGTAACAAGAAAATTTTCCAATATGTTGATTTTTTTCATTTTTCTCAAGAATTTCATCAAGAAGAGAATCTTTTCATTTTGAAAAATCAGCTATCAACTTTTTATTCTCTTTTTCAAGATCAGAATAAGTTGCTTTTTATTTAGAAAGTTGGTTTTTAAGATAAAAAATTTCCTCGTTTAACGATTTTATTTTCAAGCTCAAATTAACATCAAGTGTGTCATACTTGATCTGCAATTGTTTTTATCTTAAAATGGATTTTTGATAACCAATTTATAATTCTGACTCTTTATTTTTGTGAAATTCAAAAGCTTTTGCATTTTCCTTGTACCTCTCAAGCTCAGCGGTCAATTTATCATTCGCAGCCTTAACATAGCGATTGAACTTTTTCACTTTCTCAATTTCAATGCCACAATTATTAATTAATGTTTCAAATAAGACACGTGTTTCCTCATCAGTCTCAGTATTTTGTGCCACAGAGCCTCCACTAGGATCCACACCTGGAGTTTCAAAGATATTATTGCTACTACTCGGATTGTCTAGGTATGTATCATAAGTGGGTGTTGGCATCACAGAATGCTATTCCTCATGAATAAACACATCAAATATGACATTGTTATAGCATGGATCAATGATTGGTACCTCAGAGACTGCGTTGGCGTCATAAACAGGAGGTGTGTCAGTATCAGTGTCGTACTTAGCCTCCTGAAGATTTGCCATAAAGATGCAGCTCGCATTGATATCCTCTCGGTCTTCCATTTCATCCATAATAGCTATAAAGTCGTGTTCCTCAACACTCAACTGCATCCCTGCTTCTGCCTTTTGTACCAACAGCAATGCTTTCTGAAGATACGCTGAATCCTTCTTTTTCGACTTAGTAGGGCAATTCCTTGCAATGTGACCCACTCCTTGATAGTTGTAACACGTAACCCGATTAGCCTGATTCACATTTCCATAATTCCCAAAGACTGGAGCTGCAACATTCCCATTCAGATTACCCACTGTTCTGTTCCTAACATTATGAACCATCTGATTTCCAACATTCTGACCCATTTGATTACCATGATAGGGAACCGCCTGATTACCCATGTGAAATCCAGTAGCATATCCCTGTTGATTCCTGTTGGGTTTTAGGTTCCTTGGATAATGAATTACTCTAAGTATTGGAACCACGGACAAGCTTGATGTAACCACGGACTGAAGAGTGTAACCACGGATGAAGATAACCGCGGCTAGTAGTATTATGTAACTGCTGATAGTATGTAGTAAGCACTGCTAGTTTTCTATAGTCGGTTAGTTTATTGTATTAGATAAATATGGAAAAGATATTTATCTTGTAGGTTACGTATTGTATATTGTATAGGACTCCTTAGCCTATAAAAGGAGGTCCTAGGTTAGGTTAGATATACGTATGTTTTATATCTAAGATCGATACACTTCAAGGTTGCAAAACCCTAATACTGTAAGAGTATTCGTATTAATAAATAATATTGAGGTGTTGAATGTTAATTGTTCTTCTTCTTAAGATCAAGTGTTAAATTCCGCGTAATACTTGATAAGCTTTTGTTACAAGTCAGTTTCTATATTAGATCGTTTGCTCAACTGGGATCAACAAGTGGTATCAGAGCTTGTGATCTAGAAACTGTAACCAAGAAGAAGTCTGTTAATCTTTACTCAAGTAAGTTAAGATGTCTGAAGAAACTCACATGGTGACTACTTCAAAAGTACCCATGCTCAAACATGGTGAGTATCAAATCTGGAGGATGCGAATGAGGCAATACATTCGTATGATTGATTATGCTCTATGGGATGTTGTTGAAAAAGGAGACACTCTTCCTTTGAAGGGTGTGGATGGTAAGGAGGTTGCTATTATTAGTGAACCTGATAAAGCTAAAAGGAAGATGGAGATCAAAGCTCACAGTATTCTCTCCATGGGAATACCTAATGAGTTTGCATTAGACTTTGATCAATATGAATCTGCTAAAGAGTTATTGGATGCTCTTGAATTAAGGTTTGCTGGTAATGAAGCTACCAAGAAGTCAAGGATGAACATGCTTAAGCATCAGTTTGAAACCTTCACTGCTCAAAGTGGAGAAAAGATTGATGGTACATACAATAGGCTTCAAAAACTTATCAGTCAACTGAAGGCAGTGGGTTACAAGTTCCTTCAAGAAGATATTAATTTGAAGTTCATAAGGAGCTTATCATCTGATTGGGCTATTCATACCATTGTATAGAGAAACAAGACGGACTTTGCTACAATGACTCTAGACAATCTCTTCAATAACTTGAAGGTCTATGAGTCTGAGAATACCTTTTATAACTCGTCTTCTTCTAATCAAAACATTGCTTTTGTCTCCACTAATCACAAAAGCTCACAAGATGTATCCACTGCTGCCTATGGTATAACCACGGCTATTGCAAACAATACCACTGTTAGTGATAATGTCAGTGATGGTGCAATCTGTGCCTTTCTGGCTGATTTAACTACCAGTGTTACTGTGCTGAATCAAGATCTGGATCAAATTGATCCTGATGATCTTGAAGAGATTAATCTTCAATGGCAAATGGCAATGTTGACTCTCCAAGCAAGGAAGTTTCTGAGGAGGACTGGAAGACAGGTTAAGTATGATGGTCAAAGGAGAGCTGGATTCGACAAAAGCAAGATGGAGTGCTTTAACTGCAAAAAGAAAGGTCATTTTGCTAGGGAATGTCGAGCTCCTAAAAGACTTGAAGGTATTAAGAAGACAACAGAAGAGCCTACTATTTCTTCAGCTTTGGTTGCTCAGGATGGAATTGGTGATTATGATTGGAGTGATCAGATTGAAGAAGGTCCAAATGCAGCTTTTCTTGCTAGTGAAGCTTCAAAAGAGCATAACTTTGCTCTAATGGCCTATGCTTCATCTTCTGGTTCAGATTCTGAGGTATCTAATGATTCTAAAGCATCTACTTGTTCTTTTAAATCATGTTCTGATAACTTAGAGTCTCAAAAGGCTATCACTGAGAGTATGAGAAAAGAAGTAGAGAGATTGACTCTAGATAACTTAGGATATAGAGTTGGTTTAGAGGGTGTGGAAGAGAAGCTAAAATTCTGTATTAAATGTAAGTTTGAGTATGTAGAAAAGATCAATATTCTAGGTGGTGAAATTGATCTTAAGAACAGAGAGATTAAAATGCTTAAAGATAAACTAGCTGAGGCAGAAAGTGTTAAAATACAGGCCCTAGATGAAAAAGAAAAACATGTTGTTAGGGTTGCTAAAACACAATATGCTTCTGATCTAGTTAGGAAACCAATAGGTCAAAAACTGTTCAAAGATGGTACTGGTTTAGGATACAATGATATGCCACCACCCCCTTTGATGAAACATGCACCACCTGCTAAAGAACTGTCATTTAGTAGTGAATTCAGTTTTAACAAACCTGTTGAAAAGACTGAAACATCTAAGATAAGTTCTGATAAGCTATCTGGTGCTCCCATAATTGAAGATTGGGAATCAGATTCTGAGGATGATAGAACTGAATCAACTAAGTCTGAAAAGATAGAGCCAGTTAAGAAAGTTGATTCTAAGCAAGTCAACCTTGTACCTAGATTTGGAGCTAAAGTTACCAAGAAAGTTGTAGAGTACAGGGAAATTCCTAGGGAACAGATGAAACAATATAAACCTAGGGGTAATCAAAGAAGCTTAAATGGTCTAATTTCTAACAGATTAGGTGATGAGTTTCAATGTGTTAATAAGGCTTGTTTTGTGTGTGGTAGTTTTGAACACTTACAGAGAAATTGTAATAAAAACAGACCACAAGTTTGGAATCATTGGAGGAGGGTAAATCATAAAAACTTTTCAAGAAATACAAACCCTCATCCTAACAGTAACATGATTCCAAGAGCAGTGCTGATGAGGAATGGGAATACAAAATCTATTGTCACTGCTTCACCTAAATGGGTTCCAACCACTGCTAAGCAAAATGTAAACACGGCTAAGCAGTGTCAAACCGCTGATAAGCCAAAAATCACCACTGCTTCAAAAGAAGTTTTAAAAATTCCAAAGGTGATAACTGATACAGTGGTTGGAAATCATTTTTATGCTGTTAAGGCCTCAGCAAGTTGGCAATGGAAGCCTAAGACAAAGGTTTTACCATATGTCAACTGTGCATCAATGGACCTAACGAAATTTGAATATTTTGATGCACAGGGCAGACCCAAGTCAGTACTGACTTGGGTCCACAAGAGGAACTAATTTGTGTAATCTTATGTGCAGGGCAATCTTCAAACTGAGCTAAAAGATAAAGGAGTTTTTGATAGTGGTTGCTCTGGGCACATGACTTGGGATGGAAGCAATTTGGAAGATTTTGAAGCTTATGATGGAGGATATGTGGCATTTGGCAATGATCCAAAGGGAGGAAAGATACTTGGCAGAGGCACAATCAGAACAGGGAAGCTAGACTTTGAAAAAGTCTATTTGGTACAGGGACTTAAGTACAATTTATTCAGTGTTTCTCAAATGTGTGATAAGAAAAACTGGGTACTTTTTGGGGAAACTGAGTGTGTGGTGTTATCTCCTGAGTTTAAGATGCCTGATGAGAAGTTTATACAACTTAGGGTACCTAGGAAGGAAAATATATACTGTTTTGATCTTAAAAATGTTCTTCCTAATAGGTCCTTATGTTTGTTTGCTAAAGCATCTGTTGATGAGTCAAAATTGTGGCATAGAAGGCTCGGTCATCTCAATTACAAAACAATCAATAAACTGGTAAAAGGAAACTTAGTGAGAGGGTTACCTTCAAAGGTTTTTGAGTGTAAGGAACTGTGTGTGGCCTGTCAAAAAGGTAAACAACATAGAGCTTCTTGTAAGACCAAAACTGTAAACACCATAACACAACCACTGTTTATGCTTCATATGGACTTATTTGGACCAACCTTTGTTAGAAGCTTGAACCATAAGCAGTATTGCCTAGTTATCACTGATGATTATAGTAGATTTTCTTGGGTATACTTTTTGGCTACTAAGAGTGAAACTAGTGAGATTCTTAAGAGTTTCATTACTAAGATAGAAAATCTAGTAAGTCATAAGGTCAAAGTAATCAGATGTGATAATGGAACTGAGTTTAAGAATGATGTGATGAATCAGTTCTGTGTAGCTAAAGGTATTGAAAGACAGTTTAGTGTTGCTAGAACACCACAACAGAATGGTGTAGCTGAGAGGAAAAATAGAACACTAATTGAGGCTGCTAGGACTATGTTGTCAGAGTCTAAGTTACCAACTACCTTTTGGGCTGAAGCTGTAGGAATTGCATGTTATGTGCAAAACAGAAGTAAGGTAGTGAAGCCTCATAACAAGACCCCTTATGAGCTGTTACATGGTAGGAAGCCAATGATTGCATTCCTAAAACCTTTTGGGTGTCCTGTTACCATTTTGAATACCATAGACTACCTAGGCAAGTTTCAAGAAAAAGCTGATGATGGATACTTTTTAGGCTATTCCACTAATAACAAAGCCTTTAGAGTATACAATAGGAGGACTAGAATTGTTGAAGAGAATTTACATGTTTAATTCAGTGAAAAGACTCCTAGTGTTGAGACCAAAGGACCAGACTGGCTGTTTAACATTGATATGCTAACCAAATCTATGAGTTATAAGCCTATCATTGCAGGAACTTCCACTAATGCTGATACAGGTATACAAAAGGATTCTGAAGTAGATAAATCTTCAAAGGAAGCTGATTCTCCAACAGAGTTCTATTTGGTTGAAAAGTGGAAAGCTGGTACTGTTCCTTCCATCATACACAAGCAAGGTCCCTCTGATGATGATGTAAAGAATTATGGAGTTAAAGTTGATCATCATCAAGATAAGGATGAGTTGTTGCAAGATAACTCAGTGTCGGTAGAAGAAATTGAAAAGAAGAAAAAGCAGTCTGCAAGCACTGCTAAGCCTACTGAAAGTGCTGATAGGCCATCTGTAAACGCTGACAAGCCATCTTCTACCACTGATAGTTCAAGTGAAATTCCGGCTACAAGTACTGGTGATAGTACTTTCTTTGGACCTAATCCAAAGCCACTATTTGGTGATGAGGAGTATCCACATGATCCTGATATGCCTGAATTAATAGAGATTCATACTCCTACTGATGATGAAGACATGGATGAATTCTTCAATGCTAATTTGACTAATTTGGACACTGTTATTAATGAAAGTCCAATTACTTCTACCAAAATTCACAAGATTCATCCCAAGGAACAGATTCTTGGAAATTTGAATACTCCAGTTCAAACAAGAAGCAGGATAAAGAACTCAAAACCCTTTCCTGAACATGGGTTCTTTGCAAGATCTCTTCACAAAAGAAACAGTCATAAAGATCTGCAAAATTGCTTGTTTGCTTGTTTTCTGTCTCAAAAGGAGCCCAAGAGAGTAGAAGAAGCTATAACAGAAGAAGGATGGGTAGAATCAATGCAAGAGGAGCTTCTTCAGTTCAAACTTCAAGAGGTTTGGACATTGGTTGATCTTCCAAATGGGAAGAGGGCTATTGGGACTAAATGGGTGTTCAGAAACAAAAGGGATGAAAGAGGAATTGTAGTGAGGAACAAGTCAAGGTTAGTTGCTCAAGGATATACACAAACTGAAGGTTTGGACTATGATGAAGTATTTGCACCAGTTGCAAGAATAGAGGCTATTAGATTGTTTTTGGCTTATGCTTCATTCAAGAATTTTGTTGTGTATCAGATGGATGTTAAAAGTGCATTTTTATATGGCACTATTGATGAGGAGGTATATGTTTGTCAACCTCCTGGTTTTGAAGATCCTGATCATCCTGACAAGTTTTACAAGGTGAGGAAGGCTATGTATGGACTGCATCAGGCTCCTAGGGCATGGTATGAATGCCTATCTACTTATTTGATGGACAATGGGTTTAAAAGAGGACTGATTGATAAAACTTTGTTCATTAGAAAGCACAAAGATGATATTTTACTGGTTCAGGTTAATGTAGATGACATCATCTTTGGGTCTACTAACAAGGAGCTATGCAGAGATTTTGAGAAACTTATGCATGATAAGTTTCAGATGAGTTCTATGGGAGAACTCACTTTCTTTTTGGGGCTACAGGTTCAACAAAGGACTGATGGTATTTTCATTAGTCAAGACAAGTATGTAGCTAATGTGTTGAAGAAATTTGGGTTTCAAGATGTAAAAAGTGCAAGTACACCTATGGAGACTCAAAAACCTATGCTACCAAATGATGGAATTCCCAAAGTTGATTTGAAGTTGTACAGATCCATGATTGGATCTTTGATGTATCTGACTGCATCTAGGCCAGACATTATGTTCTCAGTATGTGTGTGTGCAAGATTTCAAGTAACACCCAATACCTCACACATGAATGCTGTTAAAAGGATCTTTAGATATTTGAAAGGTCATCCTAAATTGGGCCTTTGGTACTCTAAGGATTCTCCTTTTGATTTGGTGGCCTACACTGATAGTGACTATGTTGGAGCTAGTCTGGATAGGAAGTCTACCACTGGAGGATGTCAGTTCTTGGGAAGCAGATTAATTTCTTGGCAGTGTAAAAAGCAAACTATTGTGGCTAATTCTACAACTGAGGCTGAATATGTGGCTGCTGCTAGTTGCTGTGGTCAAGTTCTTTGGATTCAGAATCAATTGCTGGACTTTGGGTACAATTTTATACATACTAAGATTTACATTGATAATAACAGTACAATTTGCATTATCAAAAATCCTGTTTTACATTCTAGAACTAAACATATTGAGATAAGACATCATTTTATTAGAGATTGTAATGAGAAAAGGTTGATTCAAATGGTAAAAATCCATACTGATTTCAATGTTGCTGATCTTCTCACAAAAGCTTTTGATGTGGGGAGGTTTCAGTATCTTGTTGTTAGTATTGGAATGATTAATCTTTAAAATTCTCAAATTGTTTTGTATAAGTTTGTAAAAGTATTGGACTGTTATTATGTAATCTTAGTATTGCTATTTCTTTTATATCCACTGATAGTGTTGCTTCTAACCACTGATAGAGTTGATCTATCCACTGCTAGTTGTTCTGTGTTTCCACTAACCACTGTGCAGGAAAATGCTAAATCATTATAGAGATGCAAGAAGTACTGAAGTTACATTGTTCATTCAACAAAGCAGTTTACAGCTTACAGCTTACAATGAAACTTCAAGTACTAAATAAAGACTATATCTATACATGATTTCTACTACTACTATCCTTGCTGATATCGTTTGAATGCTGGATATGCATTTATCATATGCAAACGAAGCAGCTAAGGATCAAAATGGAAAGGATGGATTGATGCAAACGAAGAAGCTGAAGCTGATTGTGGCAGATAGATGGATGATATGATATTCTTCTTGTGCTCCATCTTCTCTTACCACCATTCAACAACTTACTCCATCTTCCCTTTTCCCTTCCTGGTTACGATGTGTGAAGAAGCACCATGACTTGGTGCACTAAGACCAAGAACCACCTCTCTGTCATTAGGGAGTGGTGGGTTTCTTGCTCGTGGTCTTGGTTGGGGGTTAGATGATGAAGGTTTGGGGTTTGAAGTCCTCTTCTTAGAAGAGTCATCCGAGTCTTCAGAGGCATCACTTGGATTCACCACACTATCATCTTCAGATGATGGGAGAAATGGAGATTTTCTTGGTCTTGGTTCTAATGGAGGCAAATAGGTCAGCCATGGGTTTCCATCTTCACTTGATGATGAAGATGATGAAGAGGATGAGGAGGAGGTTAGATCCACCACTTCTGGTTTGTTCCAACTAGGGTTCCACATTTTGATTGATTGGGGATTTTGGAGCAATTAGGGTTTTTATCTCTTGATTGGTTTGGGCGGTATATGATATTTGGGTGCTTTTTATAAGTGAAGTTTAGGGTTACTGAAGTAACTATGGGGCAGGTTAAATGTGGTTGGAGAGTTAATGAGGTTATTGGGGATTGGACTGTGATATATTCTAGAAGTTGACTATGTTGACTTTCCTGTTTTAAACCCGGATAGGTCATTTGTAACCACTTCTGGTTATTTCTAACCACTGACAACTATAATCTTTGTCTCTGTGTTTGTTTTGTGTTGTCTTGCAGGAAAGAAGGATGTGTGTGCATAAGGAGCTAGTGTGTTTGCTGCTTGTGTTTGTGTAAAAAAAAAAAAAAAAAATATATATATATATATATATATATAAGTGATAGATAGTTTTTGTGTAATCCTTCATATCTTGTGAGATCACTTTTCAAGTGGCATGGATTTGCTTGCTCTAATTTGGATCAGTTGAGAGGAGTGATAGTCTGTATCCACTGATGGTGTGTTACAACTGCGGACAGTTGTTGTGGAACAACGGATAGTATGCTTCTCTGTTATGGATACTACAGGGGTTATTTTGACACTTTGGCAAAAGTATATATCACTTACCAAAATCACGGATGGATCACTTTCTTTCATCTTCTAACCACTTACACTTGCCTAAATCCTTAAACCCTAATCACTTTTGTTGATTTCTTCACAAACCCAATTCATTTACATCATTAATCACAATGGCTGAGACGTACTCCACTTCACATAATCTTGTTGCTATTCTCACCAAAGATGCTCGATCTGAAGGGTTCCATCAAATGATTGATTTCCTTGTTCATAGTCCCATTCACTTTGCTTTAACGGTTGAACCTACCATTCTTAAAGCCTATATACGTCAGTTTTGGAAGAATGCAAAAATTGAAGAGGTTAATGGGTTGGAGGTTTTTAGTACTAGGGTGGATGAGAATGCTATTTTGGTTTCTGAGGAGCTTCTTAGAGAAGTTTTGAGGCTTGATGATGCTGATGGTGTTGATAATCTTTCTGATGTTGAGATTGTGGCTGGTTTAGAGAGATTAGGATACACATACAGAGGTGAAAAGGTACAATTTTTTAAGAGTATGTTTTCTCAACAATGGAAGTTTTTGATTCACACTTTGTTGATGTGTATGAGCAATAAGACCACAGGCTTTAATGATTTTCCTTCAAAAATTGCTATTGCTATTATTTGTTTGTCTGATGGAAGGAAATTTAACTGGTCTATGATGATATATGAGGGGTTAGTGCAGAATATTAGGAAGAAGGGTAAATATTATTTGTATCCTAGGTTTGTTCAATTGCTTGTGGAACATCAAATACAGGATCCTATTGAACATATTAGAGAGTATGAGGTACATCGTATGCTTCCTAGAGTGTTTGCACATATGAGGAATCAGCCACAGAATGTTGTCATTCGAGATGTTCCTTTATTTCCTCACATGCTTAATTTTCCTACTGATTCTGAGTTTAATGAAGGTCTTGCATCATGGACTAGGAGAACACAGGGCACTCAGCTTCCTCAGGCTAGTGCTAGTGGTATGGTTAATGAGGCTGTCACAAGGAGTGGAGGTGACATGATTGGAAGGGCTTCCACTACTGATTCATGCTTAGATGCTGGTCAGGATAGTGGAAACATCAATAAGACCCAACCTTTGGCAACTCCTAATGTGGAAAGTTCTTTGGAGCTTAACACAGGTGGAGGTATCCCTAGCCAACTGGCTGCTACAGGGTACATAGATGATCAGGCTAGGCCTGGTGCTATGTCTTCTATATCCAAGGATTCACCGCTCGGAGAAGTTAACACAGCTCGAAGTGATGAGGATAGATTGGAACCTGACAATGAATTGACGGTTAATGATTTTGTACATGATGACTTTTTCGATGAACCACCTCTCGGACCAGATAACACAGGTCGAAGTGGGGAGGATATTCTTGAACGTGTAAATGAATTGACGGTTCAGTGTGCTAAAATGGAGGATAAGATTTCAGGTCTCCAGGAGTTAACTGTGCTTCAGGGTAAGACTATTCGGAGGTTGAAGCATAGAGTTTTGGTTTTGGATAGAGTGAAAAGACCTGGACTTGCTGTTTTGAAAGCTTTGCGGCGTATGAAAAAGAAGGTGGACTCCTCTGCTGCTCTGAATATGAAAGATGTATCCAAACAGGGGAGGAGTGATGGTATGAATTCAGGGGAGGCTGTGGATGTATCTGTTGGTGTAACTATGGAGGAAGATGTTGACAGTGGAGATCAAGATTTTTTGGTTTTTGATAAAGATGGGAATGCGGTTGTTCTTGAAGAATTGAAGAATGTTGATGCAGTGCAGAACACAACAACTGATAGTATATCTGAAACCATGGTTAGTACTTTTGTAACCACTGATGTAGTTTCAGACTTGGCTATTGTTTCTACTACTGTCATACCCATTGCTATCACAACTACTTCTACTGTTGTTACAACTCTTTTTGAATTACCATCTAAGCCTAAAGAAGTAGAGAAAGAGGCTGCGAGTACATTGATTAATCTGAGCAAAACATCATCTATACCTACATCAACCATTGCACCTGTTTTATCTGTTCAGTCTACTGCTACTAAACCAAGAGGTAAAAGTTTGGTTATTGGTGAACCTTTGAAAAAGAAAGTGGTTAAATCTAATGTTGGAAAAGGTAAAGAGGTAGTGCTGAAGTTTAAAAATAAAGCAGAACAAGAAGCTTATGATGCAGAGTATGCTAAAAATATGGAAGCTGAGGATAAAGCAATTTTGATGAAGAGAAAGCAAGATGAAGGAGAAGCTAGTCAGAAATTGTTAGCTACATGGTATGAATCACAAAATTATCTTGAAGCTTCTGAATTAATAAATGATGAGTATACTGTAAAAGAATGGGCTTTGTTTGATGATGAAGAAAAAGCTAGATTTTTGGGTATACTAGCAAGGAAGGTTGGTAAAGAAAAGAAGAGAGTTGTAAGAAGGAAACCTCCTACTATTGCTCAGCTGAGGAATGTATTGATGAAGATTATCAAGAATTCAGGAATATATGTTTCTGATAATCTCAGTAGTTGTTCATTTAAAAGAATTTTTGAGATTTATGAGAGATGTATGAAGATTAACAATGATGACTTTTGTCCAATGAATTTTAAAAAGGAAGAAGAGTGGATTAAAGAACATGATGAATGGATGCAAAGTAAAAGAAAAAGAAAATCTGAGGTTCAGGTGACATCTGATTCTAAAAGATTGAAAGTTGTTGAAGATGTAAATCAAATCATTTCTTATGAATTTAAGCTTTTAGATGGAAGTGAAGGGGTTTGGAAAATTCTAAGACTCAACAATGAAGTTTCTGAGTATAATAAATTTTCACAAATGCTTCAGTATTTTGATAGAGATGATTTGTTGAATCTTTGGATACTTTACAAGAATAAATTTGGTGAAGTACATCCAGATGATTACCATGAGAGGCTGATGTATCATAATTTGAAGATTCTATTTGAGCCTACTCATGATGAACCTGAATGGCAAGGACTCTACAATGGTCAAGTTACTAGATGGTTTTTATATCAAACTTGTGGAGTTCATGTTTTAACTGTTTCTGGACAGATTATTCATATGCTTGTTGAAGGTGATTATCCACAATTGAATAAGCATCCAGGAATAATTGCTCAGATGTTGAAGCCTGGTTGTTTCAAGATGTTAGTATCCTATGATGGTCAAGCTTATGATTTGTTAAAGAAGTATGAGAAGATACTTAAAGCTAGTAAGTGTTTGGCTACATCCTCCAATTCAGATGTTTTGAGCTTAAAGAAAACTTGAAGAATTCAGTTGGAATTTATCAAGTTTAGGGGAGGATTGTTGGGTTTTAGGATTGTTGGAATTACTCTAAGTATTGGAACCACGGACAAGCTTGATGTAACCACGGACTGAAGAGTGTAACCACGGATGAAGATAACCGCGGCTAGTAGTATTATGTAACTGCTGATAGTATGTAGTAAGCACTGCTAGTTTTCTATAGTCGGTTAGTTTATTGTATTAGATAAATATGGAAAAGATATTTATCTTGTAGGTTACGTATTGTATATTGTATAGGACTCCTTAGCCTATAAAAGGAGGTCCTAGGTTAGGTTAGATATACGTATGTTTTATATCTAAGATCGATACACTTCAAGGTTGCAAAACCCTAATACTGTAAGAGTATTCGTATTAATAAATAATATTGAGGTGTTGAATGTTAATTGTTCTTATTCTTAAGATCAAGTGTTAAATTCCGCGTAATACTTGATAAGCTTTTGTTACAAGTCAGTTTCTATATTAGATCGTTTGCTCAACTGGGATCAACAATTCCCAATAACTCCAACCATTTGTCCTTGTTGACCCATATTCAAACACGGTTGTGCATTTTGCTTGTTGCGAGTGTTTGAGGAAATCCTTTGGTTGTTGTTAGTTGGTGTGGAATACTATCCTTTGAATACTTTAGTTAAATAAGCAAATGAATTTGACAAAGCCTCTGTTTGTTCAGCTTCAAGGTCGGCGATTCCTGGTTCCTGGTATTGTGGATACTGTTGTTGTTGAATGACTTGTTGTTCTGGTGGATAGAATTATTGTTGAGGGATGACAGGTTGTGATTGTGGAATGTATTGCTGCAAGTTGTTGTTAGTGAAAGATGATGAAGGTTGCTGTTGTGTGTTCACTCGAGTTTGTGATTGTGCAATTAGTGCCAAGGGATCATGATTCTTTGCCAATCTTTCTTTCCTGACTTCGTTGGCTTCAGCTTGGTTTTGTTTTAGAAAATCGTAGAGTTGATCAAAGTTCACCTGATGTAAGTCCTTTGTTTGATTGACAATAGTGACATAGCGTCCCCATTCTTCTTGAAGATTGTTGATGAATTTGATGTTACTTATGATAGTTCTGGGTGTCAACTTGTTTCTTATAAGCTCATTCATCAAAGTGCAAAACCTTCCATAGCAGGATTCAATGGATTCTCCTGGAGTTGATGTAAACTTATCCCATTCAGTTAGCAGCTTGTTCTCCATGTCTTGTTGTCCAATTTATGTTCTATAACATAGCCGTCTAACACGTTCCCACACATCGTAAGTAGTTTCACAGATGTCAACAACAGCAAAGATGTCTCTTGGTAATCCTGGTGGATGATGTGTATTGCCATGTCATCTGCTTCGATCTGCTTCTTATCCTCTTTAGTGTATTCTGATTCATTTTGATCACGAAAATATGGTGGAACGGGAGGTGTTGCATCAGGATTTCCAGGTTCTTGGACTTGTCTTGGGTTGAACGGTCCATACATAATGGATTGAATCATGAGTTTGCCATTAGGTTTGGTTTTGATGTAGCGGAGCATACGACTTGTCCATTGAAGATATCCACCTTTTTCTAGCATAGGAGGACGGTTTTGTGATAAAGTTGATGTAGGATCGATTCAACGATAAAAGAGTTGAGTTTGATGAAGATTAATGATAATGATTTAAAAGATACGTTTTTAGGGGGTCATTTAAGCCCTAAATCGACACATTTTATATCCATTACTGCTTAAAATCGTTCCTTTTCACATTTTAGGTCTTTTGGAACCAAAATGCTGGAATGAAGCATATTTGGACGAAAAGGAGTGAAAACAAGAAGAAAATGGCAAAGTCAAGATCAAAGTCACTCCAGCACACCTAACGGCGTCCTAACCAAAGGGCGATTTCGTCCCTATATAGAAGACTCGATCAAAAGTGCACGCGACGGCTTAGCGGAATTTCTGGTCCTAAAGCCTGACGGCGTCACGCCTAAACTCTGGAAGGCGTCACTCACAAAATATACACCAGACGCCTAAGATCCAAGATCCAGACGACGTCGCTACTGAAGACCGGCGGCGTCACACATCTCAACTGACGCCATCCCAACGATGAATTGGCCCAAACGAAACCCTAATGATGGCGAACTGACGGCGTCACTAGCAAAAGGTGATGTCATCGCGATTGTAAATCTATATATAGAATTTGATTTTTCTGTATTTTAAGAGGTAGAATTTTGGAGAGCAAACTCTAACTCAGTTTTAGTCTGACTTGGACAGTATTCTAGGGTCACATACCCTATTTTACACCACAATATAAGTTTGTTTATCCAATTTATCATTATGTCTACCCCATGTTCAATTGATTGTGTGTATGCTTGCTTGTTTAACATGTCTAGCTAAATTATTCTTGTGTTTGCTTAGATCTATGAAACCTAGTTATTAATTGTTGTTAGGTTGTCTCTTGTCTTAACTGGTAGACGTTAGAGTAAGGAAAACTGGCTTCTTCTTTCATTGTTGCGAGCTTGAACGTCCTAGATAGAAAAAAGCCTTTGATTGCACATTAGGCCATTCGTTGTGTTTATTGCGTGAATTGTAGCTTTAGGATAGTAGTGTATTCGGGGGAGATGCTATTGCACTTGCCGATCCCGGGTATTCTAAACGAGAGTTACAATTCATAGAACTAGGGAATTAGGCACCACCCTACGACAAACCAGAATACAACGCACCAATTAAGATAAAGGAAGTGACAATTCAACCGACCAATAAAAGATAACTAGGGAGTAATAGCATCTAAGTGAACACATCTTTAATCATCATACGAACACACCTCAATTAGCATAACCTATCCAATAGTTAATTAGTTAAATTAGATAATTAGTTAAAGTAGTGAAATAGGTAGAAATACCACCCCCCCAATCATATACCCCGATATTTTACCTTTGCTTTCTAAAAAACCAAAAAAAGACTAAAAAGAATCTTCCTCAACCCCACCTTCTCGTCATATATCTCTTTCTAGCATTCCTATTCCCCTAGAGAACAAAATCAATCCCCGAGGCTTACCCCATACTACACTACAACAATTAGGTTCACTGCCTAGAGGGTTGAAAAGCTTTCTCGTAGAAAAGGAGGTTTTCTCGAACCCGAACCCCTGCTATCAATTAAGATCGGTTCTTGTAGTGAAAATTTGGTCTAAAAACTAAAAAACCTCAACAACTTTTGTTCGGAGCGTTTTTAGGCCTCGAAGGTTGACTCGAATAAAATTTATTCGGTGTGTCATTCTCCTCATTCTCATGGTCTTTTTGGTGGGTAGAACGTTGAAAACGGAGTTACGGTTCAAAAGTTATGGCCGTTTGAAGTTTTGCTGAAAATCGTGTCCAAATTCGTAAAACCTTAGTCGTAAAATTGGGTGCTTAGTTGTAAACTAGGTCCTTACTCATAAGATTTGAATCTTAGTCGTAAGAATGGTCCTTACTCGTAAGATTTATGTCTTATTCGTAAAAACTGACCTTACTCGTAAGATTTATGGCTTATTCATAAAAGTTGTCCTTATTCGTAAGATATGAATCTTATTCGTAAAGATGGTTCTTACTCGTAAGAAATTAATCTTATTCGTAAAGTAGGTTCTTACTCGTAAGAGATTAATCTTATTCGTAAACACAGTCTTTACTCGTAAGAAATGGATCTTATTCGTAAAAAACTGCTTACTCGTAAGAATCACAATCGTATCTTACTAACTTGTCCAAGCTAACGACATTTCACAAGTCGAAGTACTCCACAAACTTTTCCAAGCTAGGGAAGTACTGAGTAATTGTAGTTGCTTGTTCGTAAACCTTATTCGTAAAGTTCACTTCTTACGAATAAGCTTATTTGTAAACCTTATTCGTAAGATCAGGGTTTTGACTTTTCTTATTCGTAAAATAAGGGTTTTGACTTTCCTTATTCGTGAACAGCCCATAATTTTGCAAAACACGATTTCTCACCCCAAAACACGATTCCAAATGATTTCTTTTGCACAAACGTTTTCTAAAACACTTAAAGATCAATAAAAACCTACAACTTTAGCCTAGATTACACGTAAAAATCAAAACTTTAAGCAAAAAACTCACATTTTTATATAAAAAAAACAAAACATTTAAGTAAATTTCTAACAAAAAATGAAACACAAACACTCCTAAATCATTGTTAGGTGATTAATACCAATTGGATGCAATACCAAGTGAGTTATGTTGTTATGATGTTCACCGAACGACAACCATTGTGCTACAATCAAGAGTCTACCTTCTTCGCTGCGTGTTTGAAGACTAAAGAGATTTAAGAAAGAGAGTTGTCGGTTCAAGAGGGAGCAGATAAAAGAAAAAAGGCTCACTAGTTAGGAGGGAGTAGTAACCTAACTAGACCGTTACGGTTGAAGTTCAGAGCTACAAGGATTAGTGTCGTCAGTGCCAAAGATCAAATGTCTTTTATCAATTTTGTTGAATAGGGTTGCAAGAACCACGGTTCCCCATTGATCAGTATAAATACTGCCTGTGATTAGGTATAATTCTGAAGAATCTCCTTGACAGGGTTTCGGAGCTTGTACTAGCCGTTCTCAAACCGGAGCGTCTCAAAGTAGACAATATGCAGTGAGTGAACCAGTGAATTGAGATTCACTGATTGATGAGATATTGATTTGAAAAACAATCATGCATTGCTGAATAAAGAGTTTTTGCAATACGATGGAAGTTTTATGGGCAAAATCAAGTTTCAATCACAAATACTTTTGTTTGAAAACTTTATGCGCAGTTGATGTGATAGAAAACAATTGTTGAGCACATCGAAGGGTTTTTCCAAAAGTATACGTCAATTCCTTTACTGGAACAAGGTTGATTCAAATGCGAATCGCCCCATCGTTGTTTTCCAATTTTGTCACAAGTTTGATCCATGAAGGATCTCACATGTCACCCACCAAGAGCTTGTTTGATGTTGGCTCTAGAAGGATTTCCATCTTCTTTGTGAATACTTTACGTATCACTCGGATGTTATGGCAATACCACAAGGATAATGCATAGGACTCTTAATATATTTTCTTGCTTTTCATGGTGTATGAAACAACAAGTATATTGAAAGTGTGTCCTAGTGGGATTTATTGATGATCTCTTGGCTCTAGAATCAATAGTGTACTTTGGTTTTCCTATGCGGAGACTAGGGAGAGGGTCTCGTGCTTCAATATCAACCATCTATAAGAGAAAGTCGATAGATTACATTGGTTCCCTGTGAGAATAAAACAAGTCCTTTCAAGAGAACTTGAGTGGCTGGGAAGTTTAGTGCAGTGCGTCACTGCATCCATGACGTCTTGTCTTCAATATCGGCGTTACCTTGGTAACCACCAGTAACATATGTATTGAACCTGGTTTCTGACCTAAGGTTGAATATTTGGAGGGCTATTTCTTTTCACCCTTTCTCTTTATATTTCTTTTTCATTCTTCAACCCCTTCAGCGCTTACCGAGACTTCATCACTAGAACCTTGTTGGGTTTGTTCCAGTCCTAGCTCCATCTCAGTCGACACTCTTCCCTTATTCTCACTTTTCTCCTTTTTTAATCATACCTAAGGACTTCTACACTAACTAGTGGATTGTCCCTGGGTAGATCCATACGGCTCTGGCGGGATCGTGGGAACGAATACCTAACCTTACCATCTTTATAACTCTAATAACGTAAATGCAAGGTCGGTATTTCGTGTACTTCCACAATTGCCATTGAAAACCAATTGAAAATCAATTAAGGTACTTGTGATAGAATATCAAAGCATTTATACCTCAATTATTTTTGATCTTTTCAAAATGCTCCCCCTCAACATGTACATCGATACTTGAAATCGTTTAGCACAAGGAGGAAGGAGTGTCAGGTTGAGTCTTTAAACAATCATATTTTTATCATATTTAATATTTAAATCACATTCTCTCCCGCGATTAAAATTTTCAAACCATTTGAGATTTGTGATCTCAATAAAATGTGGTCTATTTTAATACATACTGATAAAAGAACATTAATGTGCTCCTCCTCAATCTTAGAGGGAGGGTATTAATATCAGATATAAAAGATTTTGATGACACATAACAACAAAAAATTGTTTTTTTCACTACTTATACAATACAAAGAATTGTTTGATGAAGTAACGTTTGAAAATATAATATTTGAAATCACTCTCCCCCTCAATCGATGACCCCGTTTTCTATTAAAAGAGTTGTAGTCATAGATTGAGTGACCAGTTTTAGGAAAAATTTAAGTCTGATTGATTTCCAATAATTTAAGACTGATTAATTTTCAAATAACACGTTAATCTGTTGAAAAATAAATATTTTTCTGAAGAATCATAGAAAGAAAAACATTTGTGTAGGAACAGTCATCTTTTTGGCGACGAGATTTCCTTATTTTGAAGAGCGGGTCGCACATCTGAGATAATGGAAACCATAATTTTGAAGAGCGGGTTACAATCTGAAATAACTGTAAGCCATATTAGGCATGTTTTGAAAACGGTTTGAACTTCTGCTCGAACTTCATTTAAAGATCCGTGTCATTATTGAATGACATTTCTAGGACCGTAAATGTTATCGATGCCAGAAGAAATGCCTTGAAAAAATATTTATTTATTTATTTTATTTTTTTAATGGTTTTTGAAGGTTTTATATTTTTATATTTTTCTTTTAGGTTTTAAAAATGAACAAGAGAGGTAACTCCATTACTCCTCAGTCTCTTCTTGCTGACTTTTGAGTGTTTCTGGCTGCAGACTCTTCATGCCAGTCGCGAGGGAATAAACTGAAACCGTTCTCTTGGAAGAGCTTAAGTGAAGATATCCGCCAGCTGGTACTCAGTCCTTACAAAGTAAAGTTCAACCACACCGTTCTTAACTTGTTCCCTGATGAAGTAATGTCGGATATCGATGTGCTTTGATCTAGAGTGTTGAACATTGTTGTAGCAAAGAGCAATGGCACTTTTGTTGTCACACTACAGAGGAATCTTGTTGAATGTAAAGCCATAGTCCGATAGCTGGGATCTCATCCATAAGATTTGAGTACAACATGCAGACATGGCAATGTAGTCTGCCTCTGTGAAGATATGAATATGCTCATTTGCATCTTTGAAGACCAACTCACTAATTTATCACCCAAATATTGAGCACCTCCCGACGTACTTCGACGTGTATCTTGACACCCTGCAAGGTCAGCATCTGCATAGGCTGTTAGTGCCATGGTGGTGTCCTTCGGATACCAGAGTCCCATATTAATGGTTCCTTGGAGACCCCGAAAGACTTGTTTAACCGCTTCAAGGTGCTTTTTGGTAGGCTTAGCCTGATACCGAGCACACATGCATACAGCGAAAAGAATATCAGGTCTACTGGCAGTGAGATACATCAAGGATCCAATCATACTATGGTACTTAGTTTGATCAATCGGGATCCTAAAGAGGTCCTCATCTAGTTTTTTTCTCTCCACCATGGGAGTGTCAACATGGTCACTAGAATCAAATCTAAATTTCTTTAAAATTTCATTTGCATATTTAGATTGATTTATAAAAATGCCTCTGGGACTTTGAGAAATTTGTAATCCTCCGAAAAACGACATTTGTCCCATTATAGACATTTGAAATTTTGAACTCATCTCGTTTGAAAAATGCTCACATTTCATTTGATCGGTTGAGGCAAATATGATATCATCAACATAAATTTGAACATGAAGTAGATGTTTGCTTGTTTTCCGAGTGAATAACGTGGGATTAACATCACCTTAGTAGAATCCGTTTTCTAATAGGAACTTTGACAAAGTGTCATACCATGCCCTAGGTGCATGATTTAACCCGTAAAGAGCCTTCTTTAGATGATAGACATGTGTAGGATGATCAGGATCCACAAATCCTTCTGGCTGACTGACATAGACTACTTCTTTTAACTCGCCGTTCAGAAAGGCAGTCTTCACATCCATTTGGTAGAATATCATATTCTTGTTAGCAGCAATAGCGAGAAAGATTCTGATAGCCTCTATTCGAGCAACTAGTGCGAATGACTCCTTAAAGTCTATGCCCTCCACTTGACGATAACCCTTAGCAACAAGTCGTGCCTTATTTTTCAAAACATCACTATGCTCATCAAGCTTCACCTTATAGATCTACTTGAGGGCAATAATCATTGAACAGTCTAGAGGTGGTACTAATTTCCATACTTTAAGTCAGTCAAACTCGTGAATTTCTTCTTGCATTGCATCGAACAAACAATCCTCATCACTAGCAGTCTTGAAATCTTTGGGTTTGACTTTGGATAGTACGAAATTATAAAAACACCACACGACATCGGTGGCAAGTTGTTTTCGAGTGGATACCGGACGAGAAGGATTCCCAATAATGTTATAAATTGGATGATCATTGGTCCATTTTCTGAGATGTTCATGTGGTGGATGGTAGGGAACTGAAGTAGCTGTGTTAAGATCCCCTGAAGAAGATGCCTCAGAAGGATATTTGGGAGCAAATATGTTCTCGAATGAAGCATCTTCAAGAGGAGCAAAAGGATTCACTTCTAAAGAATTGTCTACTGCAGTGCTTTAATGTACGGAAGGACATTAAAGATTTGATGATGATGGTGAATAACTTGTAGAGGGATCATCTTGGTCTATTGAAGTAGACTCAGATGGACCATTTGAGTTGTTTGGAACAGGAGCTGCGGCAGCCGATGATGTCGGAGTATCACCAGTTGGTGGCTCAAAATATTCATCAAACATCGGATCAAACAAGATCTTCAAATCTTCATCTGCAAGGGTTACATAAGGAACTGTAGGAGTAGGATATTGTACAAGGTATATTATTCAATTTAAGAAGATGTTGACATGGATACCAAAATGAGGATATCGTTATGTACGTTGTAGAAGTAGTCAACATCTCTTGAACTTTCAACACCAAAGCTTTCGAGGCTCCTGAGTAATTGTCTGAACTTGATCCTTCTCAATGCGATGCTTAGGTAGCTTCCCCCCAAACCGACAATCTTCTTTTTGAGCAGTTTCAAAGCTCTCTTTCAAGCTTGCATTAGTTAAGTTTGCAATAGTTAAGTGCACAGCGGAATTCGTAGCAAACCACATCAAATATTGTTGCTCCTATTAAGAATGATTATCGTGATTATCCGTTCGGGGGTTCGTCAAATAGATCAACATCTTCAACTCGCCAAGTGCACTCCAGTTATATTACGTTTAACAAATCAACCTATAATGTACACATATACCCAAAGAAAGACGAAACGATAACACCAAAGTAACAGGTTGAAGCACTGATCATCTAAACTGGTGTTGATGAGAGAATTCATTAAGCTCGATCACGTGAACCTGTTGTGCGTCCTCGATGTACACATTTCTCTCCCCTAATCGTTGCGATCTCATCGGAGTTAGCATAAAATTGTGTACATGAAACATTAACCGGAAGCACTTTATCATAAATCATATCAGCTTGTGAGAAGATGTCGGTAAGCAATATCATCTCACGCTCCAAATATTCTTCTCATATTTCTTCCTACTGAAAGCTGAAGTAATACGTACCAAAAGTATCAAGAGACAAATTCCCCTAAGTAGTTGAAGTGATGCAATCAGTCTCATTGTATGAAGCTCAATACTCAACAAAATACGAGACGATGACACCAAAGTAACAGGTTGAAGCACTGGTCATCTCCGAAAAAATGATTAATCCCGATCATGTGAACCTGTTATGCATCCTTGATGTATACATATCTCTCCCATCATGGTTGCGATCTCATCAAAACCATCATACAATTGTGTACCTCTTTTATCATCAGAAACTGTTTCTTACATCTCTTCCCCTACTTAGTTGGAATAATACACCAAACGCCCCGAGTGAAACACTGATTTTCTTTGCGGTTATGACATTTTTCTTCCCGGAATAACTTTAATTTAGAATAAGTATAAAGTTCATCACGTGTACTCGTTGTGTGTTCAGATGTATGTCTCCTTCCCCCTTGTTGGTTTTGATACCTTCAGAATCAGCAACACATTATGCACACATATACTTGAAATCTTGTGAGAAAAAATAAAATTGGCTCAAATGCATCCTGTGAGTAGGGATGGCAAAAAAACCCGAACCCGACAGGGAAACCTGAAACCCGAACTTATTGGGGGCGGGGCGGGGCAGGCTTATCGGGTTTCGGGGCGAGTTTTGGGGCCTTAACGGGGATTCTTATCGGGTTTGGGGCGGGGACTGGGCACACTATCCCCGCCACGCCCCGCCCCGAAACATATACATATACATATATCTGTATACCTTAAATATAGTTCTAGTATTTATGTACTAAATATAATTTTCTAATTTTAGTTAATTTTTATCTTTGTAATATTTCAAAGTGTGATCATAAAATCTTGTTTTGTGTCATAATATTCTAAAAAAGTTGTGATTTATTCCAATGCCTAACATATTATTAATGGGTTCTCTATTCTTTAAGTTATTCCGTAAAATCATATTGTTAATAGCGTAAAAATAAGAATAAATGGGGAAAGGCATGAGTATGATGGAGGATCCCGCTCAAAAAAGAAAACCCGATAAGACCCCAATGGGGGATGGGCGGGTTTGGGGGAGCATCTCGCCCCAATGGGGCACCCCGATAAGATCCCCAATGGGGATTGAGGCAGGTTTGGGGATGATTTTTGTAATCGAGTTTGGGGATGGGGATGGCCGCCCCGCCCCAAACCCGCCCTATTGCCATTCCTACCTGTGAGAATCAACTTGCTGAAGAAAAATGTGAGAAAATCTAATTAGGGATTAAATCAGGCTTTTCATTCTCCCCTAATTAGTGCTCTCCCCCAAACTGACAACCTTTCTGATGAATGACCTGAATATGAAAAAGTCTTTTGATAATTAAATGCATGACATCTTTAGTCTTCTAACACACAGCGGAAAATGTGAATAGACTGTAGACTCGGCCGTCTTCAATGATTGTCAATTTGGGGAACAAAATATCTACTATCTCTCAGCTAACTTGTTACCAACCCCATTATCATTCAAATCGGCTCTTTGTCGTGACTACTAATGGAGAAAACCCAATATGATGAACTTGAGACTGAAGTAAAATACCCCGAGCTTGTGACTTAAGCTTGCAAAAATGTGTGACTATGAGCAGTGTAGAGAGTTCATGCAACTTCGAATCCCTACGTACTATATACTCTGCAACCAACCAACCATCAAGTATAAGATGTACATCATCTATTAAATATCCACAACTTCGTGTGACACTGAGCACTACAACGTAACTCCTTAAAGTGATAGTTATTTTGTGGTAGTAGAAAGGAAGAATCACAAAAATAACTAGATATCCAGGTCTTTGTCATTGTAAAGGTTAAAATCTCGAACAAGGATCTCGAAGAATCATGCAACCAACCAACCTCGATATCTTCAGATACTAAGTACACGCACCCGTGAAATTACACTTCAACCTCAAATAAATAATAATGAATTAACGCCGTTGTCACATCTTGTGGTTTAAATGCCCAGATATAGCCCTTTTTGATGTTTTAAATGAACTTTGATAATGGTTTTATCCCGATCTTTTTCAAAGCGCATAACCCCGTAAAACTTTGTTATAACCAAAATTCCATGAAGTATATCCAAAAAAAATCATCCAATACATGAAGTACACACTTTATCCCTTCTACGAAGTTGAAACCGTAACACCAGAATCAATTAAGATCCGGAAATGCACTTTTCTTTCTCCAGGATGGTTCCATCATCACGGGATTTTACAAATCTATGATTTAAACCGAGAAATAGATTCTTTCGCGGGATTTTACAAAACCAAGAAGAAACCATGAGACAATGACAGATTGAATGTGTTATGAGAACTGTTGGATCGGTTCAATGATTAGTGATGAGCAATTCATTCTTCAGTGTACATTTTACATCAACTAATACTGCTATTATACTTTATGCTGACATTTGGTTTTGGTGAATATATGTTTGGGGGAACATGCAAGAGATCAGCAACAATTCATCTCCCATATGTAGAATACTTCACAAACCATACTAAGTAAGGTAGTATAAACTAATTCCCCCTGGAATTTGACCTTATAACATCAAAGTACACGTTTCTCCCCCATGATGGTTTCGAACTTTCAGAAGCATCATTGGCGTCTACAACCATATACACGAGAAGTTCTTGTCTTAAGCAAACATCTTGAAAGATCATGAATGACGTTGAAGATTCTTGAAAGATTTTGTTTAGGCTGTGAAGTATCATTGACGTTCTGTAGCGTCGAATATCACAAGAGAATTTTTTTTCACATCTCAACCATTAAATTCTTTGGCTAACTTACCAACCTCGTAATTTGTCGGCTATTGTTGTGACCACTCTGTGAAGTAAACCCGATATACCAAACTTGAAAATGAAGTAGAATTCCTCAAATTTGTTACTTAAACTTGTACTATCCTTGTAAATAAGAACGGTGTACCCATTGTACAAAACCTCTTGACATATCCTCAACTGCATGAGACACCGAGAACTGCAACGAAGCTCCCTTAAAGTGATAGCTACTTTGTGGGTTAAGAGAGAAATAATCACAAAAGTAACTAGATATTCAAGTCTTCATCACCATCAATATATGCCTAAACAAGTCATCTTCGGGGAAAGGAAGAAAGAAAGAAGACGAAAAAAGTACACGCGCCCGTAAAACCTCACTTCAAATCCAAATAAATAATAGAGGAGCATCTCCGTGGTCACAGTTGATATTCATTGAAAACTTTAGCCGTGAATGTAGTATCCCCGTGAAAATTATAATCAAAATACCACTCAATTAAACCAATTATCATAAAAAATAAGTATAAAAAAAACAAATGTTCGGATAACACTTTTATTCTCGACCCAACTCATAGCCTAAGTCCCAAATCAAATTTATATAAAAAAAAATGAAATGCCTAGTTCAAAGGCCCAAGTCACACATCATAATACCCAGTCCAATCCAATATAACTTGGTATGCATTTAGCCCAAATCAGTCCATAGAAGGTAAACCCGATCCATTCACACTACAGATGCCCGAGGCCCAATCCAATATGCAATTTATAAAGCCCGATCCAACTAACTACCCTAAACCAGCTAAAACAATTATAAATGGGTATAAGAGTAACAAATTAACCCTAATTCCATTTGATAACACAAACCCTAAAAACACTTCACATTTTTATACGCCTACACTTAAACGCTCTTCTCATCGCATGATCTCATCACACAAAACTCAGATCTCATCAATCAAACACCATGACTTTCATTCCTTATCTATACTACATTAAAAAGAAAAATGGTCAATTGGTCAAATGTTGGAAAAGTGAAATAGTGGAATTGTAGAAAAGTGAAATTCTTGCATGATACCTTACATGGAAAGTATTCAATTTATTTTCAATGTATTTAAAACAAGGAAAAAGTGAATTTTAATTATAGAAATTAAAATGGCTGGCGTTTAAAATATTGAAAGGAAAGTAAATCAATTTTGTAATTTCTAACGTTAAACAAATGGTTTAGGAGAATGTTTAATGATAGAGGTTTATGACTTTGTGTTACTATTTAATTTTAGAAGTGATACAAACACATTAATGTGATAAGACGTTTTAGGTAAAGATGGTCAATAACATTTAAAACAATTTGAATTACAAGCTTGCACATGAAGGTTTCATATTTTCACTATAAAAATGATAGAGGGTTGCATTCGGTTTGTAACTTTTTTTTCATGTCACTAAATTGTTGTTTACTTTGTTTCACTAATCTGGTTATTTTTGTGTAGTTTGCTCCTTAACATAAGGTATGCCTTTCATGTTCAGTAGATTTCAATTTCATTGTTCATTATTTTTGTTGTTGATTATTTAGGGTTTTTATCGAGACACAAAGATTGATTAGTGGAAGATATAAATTTTTCTCTATGCATGTTTTCTTTGCAGGCTTTGAACATAATTTACCATATTTGTTTTACTTTTCCAATTCTATTTAGTAGGTACGACTTCGTTGAGGATGAAACAACAATAAGGATTGATTGAATATATATAGTGGTAAAGATGTTTAAATGTAAACCCCATGTTGACTCATCTACGATTGTATATCGATAAAGATGCAACTATGATCAAGTGTTCAAATTTCCACATGATTGATGAGATCAAAAGTTAGTGATACTAGCAAAGTAGAATGATGTAATCATTCGAGCAAAATATACATGTGACATATCATAACATGCGGTGTATTTTCATCACAAGAATGTATTGTCGGAAGCTTAATTTGTTAACGGGTTATTTATGACATTAGATACAATATCGTTTATCTCTATGTGGTTGTGTATATATATATATTTTTAAAGTAGTATAGTCTCAAAGGCAACAAATTAAAACTCATATGATCAATCACTCAATTAATATTAAACCATAAGCTTTATAGCTCTCATGGCACAACTATTCTCATTATATTATTGTAGCTATTTAACTTAACATATGAGCAATAACACATAAAGCAATACAAAGACAAACAGGTGGCCTAACTTCTTTTTAAAGAAAAAAATAAAAGAATATGTCGTTAATGGAGGTGTGGCAATAGGTGACACATATTAGTGTAACGGGTAAGATACAATGAAAAAAAAATGATAATAAAGAGAAATAGTGGAGAAATAATTATAACCAAATATTTGAGATGTATCGGCTTTAATTATATGCATCTCTATTCATTAGGTGCATTTTAAACAATTTTAACAGTGATTTTAAAGTGAAAACGATGTAAAATAGTACTAACAACATATTTGATGTGCAAAGGACGAAAAATACATGGGATTTACCTAACTTGATGAAATGCATCTATTTTAATATGTATATGCATATAATTTTGAGCTAAAAGATAATTTTTTATACTTTTAATTCAAATTAATGCATCTTAAATGTGTAGTTATAGTTATTAATTCACTCTTAATTTTTCTTCTCATTTAATCATAATTCTTAGTGCGAGTTGTATATGTGCATCTATGTACGTATACATTGTTATACAATTTCTAAACAACTAATTGTATGTGTATTAATCCACAATTTGTGTGGGTAGTATTATGCTTCCAATTTTAGTTCAAAAAAAAAAGGGAAGAAAAAATGGGATTAATTATATGATTTGACAACTAATAACTTCTATTCACTAATTATATAGTTTAGTCTTTATAGTCGCGTTAATGATAGGCATATCTTTAGTAATAGTTTTTAACTAAGCCAATACGTATGTATATCAACGAAATTTATAGCGGCAAATAGTTTAGTTGTCATATTGTGATTGAGTATTTCATGTAACGTTTATGCATAAAACGTGAAATAATCAAAACAATTATGTCTTCTATTTTAGAGAGTAATAATATTGTCATTCAATAAAAACAAAGTTTCCTCTTTTCTTTGAAACAACATTAAAAAATTCAAAAAGTTGTTGAATTATTGTTTTAGAAACAACATAAAATGAATATAGAAAAAAAAAAATTGGTAATATTAACGAGTTATTTTGAGGTTCCCCGAATATCGATCAAGATTAAGCTATAATTGTAATTTACATTTAAGGGCATAATAGTAATTATACACTTTTTATTTTAAGAGTTTTAAGCAAAATATCTATATCTATATCTATACTGCTATATAAAATGTTTAGGACATTCTAAATATAGAAGTCTTAAAATTTTAAGACAAAAAACATTTCTAATAAAAGTAATCCACTAAACTTGTAACCAAAAGTACAATTAATATAACACTTGATATAATGCAATAATGCATAAATCATCCAACTTGTAACATTCATGTATTTTAATGTCATAATTAATGAAATCATTAAAATACTCACTCAAAAGTAGAATTAATAAGGGCAGTCATTTTGTTTAATATTATACCCTTTTATTGAGTAAATCTTTTTCCTTAACAGGCTATGGTGAAACAAATGAAAGTGATAGTCTGATGCAAAGTATATCAGTTGAGTAATGCATGACTAAATTGCATGAACAAATTGCAACAAATCTCCTTTAATGGAGTAATGCATGACTAAATTGCAACAAAATCAAGATGTCACGATGCGATGGCTATCAATAATGCATAAATCATTCAACTTGTAACATTCATGTATATTAATGTCATAATTAATGAAATCATTAAAATACTATCACTCAAAAGTACAATTAATAAGGGTAGTCATTTTGTTTAATACAATACCCTTTTATTGAGTAAATCTTTTTCCTTAACAGGCTATGGTGAAACAAATGAAAGTGATAGTCTGATGAAAAGTATATCAGTTGAGTAATGCATGACTAAATTGCATGAACAAATTGCAACAAATCTCACAGTAATGGAGCAATGCATGACTAAATTGCAACAACATCAAGATGTCACGATGCGATGGCTATCAATAAAGCTCAGGGCCAAACAATTTCAAATGTGGGTGTCTATTTACCCGACTCTGTTTTTTCGTGTGGCCAGCTTTATGTTGATTTGTTTAGAGGGATATCACATAGAACTACAAAGGTATTAGTGAAGCCAGTCAAAGAGTCCGGTCAAAAAGGAGTCTACACATCAAATGTCATCTACCAAGAAGTTTTATGTGACGAGTAACGTGCATTGTTAGTTAGTATCTCATAATTGATGTAATATTTTCTTTTTCATTCTTACTAAATATTTGTATATGTCGTTTGATACAACTTAAGAATTTTTACTAGAGTTGAATTGTCACATGTTACAACCGTTTTCAATTACATTTTGATCTTTTCATGTTTATTTTGAACGTTATACGAAACACTTACCACAATATCACATATCGTTAATTGTCTGCCGCTAGGGATCGCTGCCGCTAGGCGCGGGTACTCGCCTAGTTAGAGAAACGACACAACCATAATCTCAAACCCGCTGAATTCCTTCTGTCTCATTCATACGTGCCGTAGCTTTAAGAAAAGGTCTTCAAGATCATTTTAAATGCTCTCCGGTAAGGTTGAAAGTGTTGTTTTGTTCTTGTTTTGTCTTCAATCGATACAAAGAAATGATTGAAACCGAATGGTTTTGGTCTTTCTTTAAATTTTGAATATTAGTGTGAAGCTTTGTCTTCGAAAAATGATCTATGATGATTCTTGTCCAACAAAAAAAATCTTAGAAGATTGAAAATAAAGTTGGATAATTCTGAGAACGTGTGATGTATACTTTTTATTCATTGAGTCTCGTTGAAGTAAATGGAGATGGGATGGAGGTATATTTGTAGTTGATGAAGTTGTAGTTGCGATGTGTTGAAGGGATTTAGATGAATGTTGGATTTGATGTTATGGTTCGGCTGTGATGTGTGTTTCTTCTTTGATTTCTTTTTGGCTTAATGCATATGGACTAATGATGGTTATTGGTTTGTGGTCAAAGAGTCAACTTCTTCTTCTACCTTTCTTTCAAATCGCAACTTGTTTTGTCAAATCGCAATATGAAATCTCAGTGTCTTTAAAACACAGTTTCCAAATCGCAATACCTTCAAAACGCAAGTCCTGGGTCAGAATGCAAAACTTCAAACCGCAATATCTTCAAATTGCAGTAGCCAAATCACAGATTTCTGGGTCTAATTGCAGGACTTAAGAACAAAACGCAACGTCACTATCAATCAAGTACAAGTGTCATTTTCATTGAGTTTTGTCTTCTTATCTCTTTTAACTCAAACCGCAGCCATGAAATCACAAAACGCAGGTAAGAAATAACTATCCAGAAAAGCAACTTAAAAAAACCCCATCTTTTGACCCTTTTTGACCACAAATACTTTCACGGATGGTACAAAAAAGTCTTGGAAGTATGTAGAAAGCAACCATAAGACTGTTTTGGACAAAAAGATGACACAAAACATCTTTAGATCTGTATAAAGCATTAGACTTTTTGTTTGACCAATAAGATACTTTTAGAACATGTATTAGAAAGCTGTTACCAAAAGATAGTAGGAAAAAATTTCCAGAAATATGGTAAATCAGTAATCAGTTTTTAAAAAACATGAGGTGAGATGACCCAAGTCACCAGTACCACGTCAGCTTTCTCTCTCCAGCGGTCAGACATGACCCGGATGCCACAGTCGATGACCCAAGGTTTTTTTTTTTTTTTTTTTTTTTTTTTTTTTTTTTTTCAAACATTTTAAATAACAAATTTAAAATTCATTAAAATTAAAAAAAAAACATTACATTACGAAATTCAAATAAACATTAAAAACATTACGTAACTTATTCAAATAACGTTAAAAACATTACAAAAACTCTTCTTCGTCTTCGTCATCGTCACTATCGACTTGATTCACTTCATCGACATGATGTCGACGATTTCTCCAAATGTGTTCGACCAAATCAGATTTTAAGTTTTGATGAGTTGATGAGTCCATTAGCTCATGAGTAACCACCAACGATTCTTCATGCGTTGTTAATGGATCATGATCTTGGTGTCCCTCATCTTCAAACCATGTAGGACATATCGCCCGCTGCTTGTGTCGGATGATCATATTATGTAATATGATACATGTATACATAATATCTTGGATATCATTTTTATAAAACCCTCGAGCAAGAACTTTAAGCATTTTCCAATTTTTCTTCAACACACCAAAAGCCCATTCCACATCTTTCCTTGCTGCTTCGTGCCTCCTCTTGTACAATATTCTTTTACGATCACCCGTGGGAGGATTTGAAATAGAATTCATAAGAACGGACTATTGTGAATATCCCATCAGTAAGATAATATCCCCTTTTATAAGCCACATCGTTAGCCTCGAATTCAAGGTCCGGTGCTCTCCCAGATTTGATATCATTGAAAACAGGTGAACGACGTAAAACGTTTACGTCGTTATTCATTCCGAAGACACCAAAGAACGCATGCCAAATCCATAAATCTTGGGAAGCGACCGCTTCTAACAAAATGAATGGATGTGGCCCGTGATCACCCCTCCAATGTTGAGCTCTCACACTATTCGGGCAATTCTCCCACTCCCAACTTGTACAATCAATGCTTCCCATCATTCCAGAAAAGCCATGCTTATGCTCGTGATGAGCATATATTCTTTCAAGGTCAGAATACGTGGGCTTTCGCAAATACTCACGACCATATAACTCCATGATAACCTCGCAAAACTTACGAAGACATTCACAGGATGTGGATGCACCGAGTGCCAGACTCTCGTCAAGAGAATCAGGAACGGCCGAGTATCCCAATTGACGAATGGCCACAGTACACTTGACCAATGGGCTAAAACTAGGTACGCCCCTAGCATCAAGAGTTTGTCGAAAATAAGTAGAGTGATCGGTTATCTCTCGAAAAATTTCTGTGAATAGCTCTCGGCTCATACAGAACCGCCGACGGAATGTTCTTGCGTCGAACTGCGGGTTTTCGGAGAAGTATGCCGCCACTAAACGATTATGAGCACCCTCATGATCCCTACGTATGTACCTTCATCGGGTTTTTGGCTGTGATGCTTTGTAAGCCTTCCAAGCAAAATTCGCAAACTCCACAAACTCACTAAAAACTTCTTCATCGTCGGAAGACGAAGAAGAACCGAATAAATGCTCGAATGGCGACATATTAAAAATTGTGTTTCGTGGGTATTTCGTTAGAATGGTTGATTGAATATAGATGACAAATGGTGAGTGGTGAATTGTGTTTGAGGTGAAGTTGATATTTATAGAGTGGTAAAATTGTTTAAATTTTTTTTTTTTTTTTTTTTTTAAATGACCAAACGGTCAATTTTTTTTTTAATTTAGCCCAAACGGGCAAAAAAGCTTGGGAAAGAGTGGTATTAAAGGTCGGTCAAGATTTAGCCCAATGTCCCCAAATCCCTCCCTTCGCCCGATGTGGCAACCGACCTCTATAACCCACATGACCGATGTAAACATCGGTCAACCTTACATTTTTTTTGTTGCCCAACCGATGTTGGGGTTGTGATTGGGACTAGCCTGATACGAATCCACATAAATCAACAAGGTAACAAACAACCTGGCTCTGATATCAATTGTAGGATCGTGTTTATGTTGATTATGTGGGATTCGGGAGGTCGGGGATTATGGAAGAACAAGTTAGCCATTTTAGAGAGAGAGAGAGAGAGAGAGAGAGAGAGAGAGTAGAGATGGGAGTTCTAGTGAGAAAAACACACATTGTTATGTGTGTGTATTAATGAACAACCAACCCTCTCTTTTGGTGGGAAGAGAGTATTTATACTACATAATAAACGCCCCTACTTGGGCTGTGGAGTGAGCTGACAGTGGGGAAAGCCCCGACCCGACTCCATGGTGTAACGCCAACTAAACTATTACTAATAAATATAGTTAAGCCTATGAGCTAACCTATGCTAGACTATACTTGGGGTGACCGACTCTTTCATATGGATTTTCTAAATCTTAACAGTATTTTTTCAATGTGTTCTAATTTGGTACGTGTACTTTTTTTTTAAATTATTTTAAGTTGTAGAATAGCAATGTAATTTCCATAAGTGTTCCAATTTGGTACGTCCACGTACCAAATTGGGACACTTATGGAAATTACATTGCTATTCTACAATTAAACAAAGTTAAAAAAAAAAGTACACGTATTAAAACATAACACTTTAAAAAAAGTACATTTCTATTCTATAACTTTAAAAAAATACACATATCAAAACGAGACACTTTAAAAGATACATTACTACTCTATGACTTAATAAAAAAATAGACTAAAATACACGGTTGGTCCCTAAACTTGTCAATCCGCTTCTCGTTGGGATAAACCTCGGCATTATCATCGCCGGAGGTCCAAAACATGGCCATTATATGCCAAACTTGTCCCTTGACCAATAACGGCGTTGTCAACGTTCCGTTATACTCCGGAAAAACCCGTTATTATGTTACTATTGAGGGTAGAATAGTCATTTTACTTGATGTACTGTAGCATATGTCTTGTCCAATTTCCCGCCATTATTAGAATATAACAAAGCTGTATACTCATTGCTCATCCCTAAACTTGTTTTGAAAACCTACCCAGAAAACCCTAATGCAATGTCTATCATCAAATCAAATAATCTAAGTAAGAAAATAACAAACAACCACCTTGGATTTACTCTATGGCGAGTAAGAGAATATCCTTTCTATGATGATCGTGAAACGGAGGAAAAAGCTGCAATCAGGAGATATTGTAAGTCTTTTTTGGTTAGAGCCTATTACAATCATATGTTAGTACGACTGTTTAAGTTATTCCCCTTTTAGGTAACTTTAGCTTAACATTGTTTTTGTACATTTTTTATACAGCGGGTGAACCATGATCCTTTAGCATGATGTTCCATTATGAAGGTACATTCAAATACTTTCCAGGTAGGATATATCAAGGAGGCAAGATGTAAGATATAACTTTTCACATACACATCAAACCATAACACAAGGTGGCGAATAAGATGGAATTCTAGAGAGAGAAAGTTAGAGGTTTAGGGAACTTAGTGAGAGAAAGTGAAAGATATTATTATGAGCTCCAACTCTCTACCTTGGAAGGTAGAGAGTATTTATAGTCTTACATAACTCGCCACACTTTGGGCTGTGGATCAGGCATACAGTGGGTAAAGACCCGTCCGTCCTCCACGGTGTTACTTAACTAAAATACTACTTAACTTAAAAGAACTACGACTACGAGCTTTCTAACGATTACATATACTTGAGGTGACCGACTCTTTAATACCGGGAATTTCTAATTCCTAACAATCTCCCCCTAAGGGAGGTCACCTCAATTATGTACCAAAATTACATTGAATACAAATAGATATAACATTTAACAATTGATCTTGCATTCTTGATGTAGTCCTTTGCTCTTAAGTTCGTAGTCATTGATACTTCACAATGCATGTTTGGTTACTTCAAGTGGAGGTCTTTTACTGATCCACGTGATGATGAGTTTGAGCCATCTTTGGAGATCATCGGCTATCAAAAATCTCTGAGACCTCCATTGTGGTGTTGTGACTTTGGGACCGACATGCTCAAATTCTGGATCATGATATCTTCTCATCAGAGTAGCGGAAGCATTTGTTGAATCATGATATTGGCAGCAGCGTAGCAGAAGCCTGGTGTGAAAATATCAGAGTCATTGATGCACTAATCATGATTTCTTTTGAGATGAATGTGTTAAGTGAGCATGCGGCTATGGATTGACTGCTTCATTCTGATCAGCTGCAAACGTCGGCCGTACCTGCATACAACAGTTAGCAACAAATCGCACGAAAGTGTCTTTGATCACTTTCGATGAATTGAGGTACACGGCCCACGGTTCCCCGTTGATCAGTACAAGTACTGCCTGTGATCAGGTAGGATTCCTAAGAATCTCCTTGACAGGGTTTCGCAGCTGTTCTAGCTGTTCTCAAACCGGAACGTCTCAAAGAAGACAACACGGAGTGAGTGAATCAGCGACTTTTAAGTTCACTGATTGATGAAAAGAGATTTGAAAAACAATCGTGTATTGCTCAATAGAAATTGTTTTTGCAATACAACGAAGGTTTTATTGAAAATCAATTATCAATCATAAAAATACCTTTTGGTTTGAAGAATGAGTACACGGTCGATGTGCTAAAGAAAAGAGTTTATAAGCACAAAGACCGGTTTTTCAAAGGTATCCGTCAATCCCTAACCTGAACCAGGATTGATTCAAGAAAATGAATCGCCCCATTGTTTCTGTTCAGTTGTCACATGGTTGATCCATATAATAGATCTCACATGCCACCTACCAGGAGCTTGTTTGATGTTGGCTCCAGAAGGCTTTCCATCTTCATTGTGAAAGTGTAAACACTTCACTCAGATGTTCTGGCAATACCACAAGGATAATGCGTAGGACTCAAGATATAATCTCTCTTTCCACATTGTGTGAAACAGAGAGTCTTCATTGAAAGTGTCCTAGTGAGATTAATTGATGATCTCATGGCTCTAGACTCAATTTGTGCATATTTGGATCCTATAACGGAGACTAGGGAGAGGGTCTCCTTCTTCAATATCAACCATCTCTAAGAGAAAGTCGATAGATAATGTCGGTTCCCCGTGAGAATGAAACAAGCCCTTTTAAGAGGAACTTGAGTGGTTTGGAAAGTTGAAGTGCAGTGCGTCACTGGGTCCATGACGTCTTGTCTTCAATACCGATGTTACCATCAGTAGCATATGAAGTGAACCCGGTTTCTGCCCTAAGGTTGAATTAATGGAGGGCTATTTGTTTTCACCCTATTTTCATTCAATTCTTTTTAATTCTTCAACCCCTTCAGTGCTTACCGAGACTTCATAGCTATTACCTTGTTGGGTTTATTCCAGTACTAGCTCAGTCTTAGTCTGCACTCTTCCCATATCTCATTTTTCTCCTTTTATCATCATACCTAAGGACTTCTACACTAACTAGTGGATTGTCCCTGGGTAGATCCCTCCGGTTCTGGCGGATCATGGGAACACATACCTAACCTTATCATCCTTATATCACCGTACATGAAGTAAAGTTGGTCGGTCTATTTGGTATTGTTCATCTGCCAATGGATCCAATTGAAAACCATTTGAAAATCAATTCAGATACTTGTGATATATTATCAAAGCTTTTTGTACCTGAATTGTTTTTGATATTTTTAGAACGAGAACTCCCCCTCAACATGAGCATCAAGTATTGAAAATGTTTTGCACACGGAGGCAGGAGAAAGAATTAACTTCTTTTGATTACCATTTTCTAAAAGATATCAACATCACTTCCCTCAACAAATCAAGTAGATATAGCAATTCCGGGAAGGATGAGGTTTCCATAAATTTGCTCCCCCTCAATATGTGCCTCGAGGTTTGAAAAGAGTTTTGCACATACTAGAGGGAACCTGCACATTGGGATAAATGATCACGTTTTAAATCAAAGGTTTTAAGATAGATGCTCCCCCTCAACATGTGCATTGAAAAATTGAAATCGTTTGTCACATGTGGGCGGGATAGCATGTACATCCTATTATAACCATTTACCTAATTATCAGTCTAAATCCAATTTAAATCACACATTCTCCCCCGATCACAATTATCAAATCATTTGTAATTTGTGATCTCGTATAGATTTAAATTGATTTTGAAAGCTTTTAAGGAGAATTGTGACTTGATTGTGAAAGTGTTTTAACTGATACGGATCGGATTTTGAGACTTTAAACTCCATTTATAAAACATGCATGTATATCTTTTGAAAACAATTTTAATGCCAAATAACTTTTTAATTTAATTGAAATCATTCTCCCCCTCAATCAATGACATAGGTTGTTGATTGAGAGATAGAGATTTTGACATATAAGTCCTGATGATTATCAAAAATAGAATCCGAGTTATTTTGCAAAGCATTTGTTTTTCAGCAGATAGGAGTTTATAGAATCAGAGCATAGGAATTTGAAAACATGGTAAAACATGGCTCTGTTCTTTCTTTAAAAAGCGGGTTATTGCCTGAAAATGACAATAAACCATTTCTCTTTCTCCCAAAAAAATTTTTTTTTTTTTTTTTTTTTTTTTTTTTTTAAGAATTCGAACAACATCTAAAGACCCGTGTCATTCTTTGAATGACAGCACAAAGACCGTAGATATTATCGAACCGGAAGAAACATGACAAAAATGACAATAATAATAAATTTTTTTTTTTTTTTTTTTTTTTTTTTTTTTTTTTTTTTTTTTTTTGAAGATTTTTCGAATTTTTCAAATTTTTTATGGATTTTGAAAGTTTTATATTTTTGTATTTTGTTTTTCAAATATATATGTACATGAGATAGATGAAGATAGACCTTTACTCCTCGTCTTCCTCCTGAAGACGTTTGAGAGTTTCTGGTTGAAGGCTTTTCAAACCAAGACGTGGAAGAATAAACTCAAAACGTTCTCTTGGAAGAGCTTTGGTGAAGATGTCTGCTAACTGATATTCAGACCTCACAAAATATAGTTCCACCACACCTTTTTCCACTTGTTCCCTGATGAAATGATGTCGAATGTCGATATGCTTTGCTCTTGAGTGTTGAACGTTGTTGCATGAGAGAGCAATAGCACTTTTATTATCACAGTACAGAGGTATTTTGTTGAATTCAAAGCCATAGTCAGATAATTGAGATCTCATCCATAAGATTTGAGCACAACAAGATGACATGGCTATGTATTCAGCCTCTGTAGAGGAAATAGAAGTACTCATTTGCTTCTTTGAAGACCAGCTCACAAGCTTATCACCCAAAAACTGAGCACCTCCTGACGTACTTCGACGTGTATCTTGACAACCTGCATGATCAGCATCTGCATAGGCCGTTAGTGACATACCGGTGTCCTTCGGGTACCATAGTCCCATATTGATGGTTCCTTGGAGATACCGAAAGACCCGTTTAACTGCTTCAAGGTGCTTTTTAGTAGGCTTAGCCTGGTATCTAGCACACATGCACACAGAGAACAAAATGTCTGGTCTACTAGCAGTGAGATACATCAGGGATCCAATCATACTCCTATATTTCGTTTGGTCAATCATGATCCCTGAGAGGTCCTCATCTAGTTTGGTTCGGTCAATCATGGGGGTGTCAACAGGGTCACTTGAATCAAATCCAAATTTCTTTAAAATCTCTGTTGCATATTTAGATTGATTTATGAAAATGCCTCCGGGACTTTGTGAAATTTGTAATCCCAGGAAAAATGACATTTGTCCCATCATTGACATTTGAAACTTTGAACTCATTTCATTAGAAAAACGATCACATTCCATTGGGTCAGTCGAGGCAAAAATAATATCATCAACATAAATTTGAACATGAGTTAAATGTTTGCCTGACTTCCTGGTGAACAATGTAGGATCAACTGCTCCTTTGCTGAATCCGGTTGAAAGAAGAAACTTTGAGAGTGTATCATACCAAGCCCTTGGAGCTTGCTTTAAACCGTAAAGAGCCTTCTTCAAACGATAAACATGAGTAGGATGCTCTTGATTTACAAATCCTTCAGGTTGGCTGACGTAGACGACTTCTTTAAGATCTCCGTTCAGAAATGCTGTCTTTACATCCATCTGATATACCACCATGTTCTTGCTTGCAGCATTAGCCAAAAAGATTCTGATTGCCTCGATTCGAGCAACTGGAGCAAATGATTCTTCAAAGTCTATACCCTCCTCTTGACGATATCCTTTAGCAACCAATCGAGCCTTGTTTTTCAACACATCACCATGCTCATCAAGTTTTACTTTGAAGATCCATTTTAGAGCTATAATCATAGCACAGTCTGGAGCAGGTACTAACTCCCATACATCCAGACGATCAAACTCATGAATTTCATCTTGCATAGCATTGAACCAGCTATCTTCATTCATGGCAGTTTTAACGTCTTTTGGTTCGATCTTAGATAGTACGGAGTTGAAGAAGCACCATAAGGCATCGGTTGCGAGTTGCTTCCGGGTTGATACAGGACGAGAGGGATTTCCAATGATGTTGTCTAATGGATGATCGTGAGTCCATTTTCTGAGGTGTTCATGTGGCATTTGTTGAGGAACTGAAGTAGCTGAGTCGATGTCTCCTGAAGAAGATGGTTCTGATGATGATACAGGAGTAGCAAATATGTTTTCAAATGGAGCATCTTCAGGAGTTGCAAAGGGATTAACTTCATCATTGGTGCCAGAAACATTTCCATGATGTACATTTGAAGAGAGATGATTTGTTGATGAGACTGAAGGATCAGCAGCAGGTGCTTCTTGACTTACAGATATAGAGACTGATGAATTGACTTCATTCACTGGAATATGAGCATCCTCTGTTGTAGGGATCAGCACCTCATTAGTAGTAGACTCATACAGTTCATCAAACATGGGATCAAACAGTTTCTTTACATCATCTTCAGATGGAGGTACATATGGAGTTTCTTGAGAGGAGTTTGGAACAAGAGATGAACCAATAGGACTGTTTTGAAGTGCGGGTCCTGAGCTGGAGTGTCCAGGAGCCATTTGACCGGTCAGCTCATCAAACGTAACGTGAATTGTTTCCATGATATTTCGGGTTCTTTTGTTGTAGATTCGGTATCCCTTTTTGTTGGGTGCATATCCTACAAATATTCCAATGTCAGCTTTAGCTCTAAGTTTACCCAAGTCTTGACCCTCATTAGTTGGATAGCACAATGCACCAAACACACGAAGGAAAGATAGATTAGGTTTCCTGTTGTGGACAAGTTCGTATGGAGTTTTTCCATGAGTGGTGTGAATCAGGGAGCGATTTTGTGTGTAGCATGCAGTGGCAATTGCTTCAGCCCAGAGAAACATTGGAACCTTTGAGTAGATCAGCATTGTTCTAGCAGCTTCAACAAGAGTACGATTACGTCTTTCAACTACACCGTTCTGTTGAGGGGTTCGTGGAACACTTCTTTGATGGCTGATTCCAACGCTTTCATAGAATTCACTAAGTTGTTTGTTGACAAACTCAGTTCCATTGTCTGTTCTGATAATTCTGACAGTTTTGTTTAGTCTAACCTGCAGCTGTTTGATGAGTTTGATGATGATATCAGGAGTTTCATCCTTTGTCCTTAAGAACTTGACCCAAGTGAATCTAGAATAATCATCAACCACAACTAACACATATTTCTTCCCAAAGATATTCTGCACCCTCATTGGTCCACATAAATCCATATGAATCATATGAAGAACTTCTGTGACAGAGTTAGTAGGTTTGGGTTTATGGGCATACTTCTTGCTTTTTCCCAATTGACATGCTGAACAAAGATGATCCTTTTCATACTTTAGTCTAGGTAAACCTACAACTAAGTCCTTTCTGGAAAGATCGTTGATTGTGCCGAAGTTCAAGTGATTGAGACGACGATGCCATAACCATGACTTTGTTTTTGAAGCCTTTGATAACAAGCATATTGGTGAAGCTCTCATCATGTCATCGATAGAGATAATGTAAAGGTTTGAGCCACGAGTTCCTTTCAACAGTTCCTTACCATTAAGATCTCTAACAAAGCAGGTATGTTTTCTGAAGGCCACTTCTAGATCAGAATCACAGAATTGACCAACAGAGAACAGATTATGACCTAAACCTTCCACATAATACACTCTGGAGATGACACTATCACCAACAACATAATCTCCATAACCCATAATAGCACCGAAATGATCATTACCAAATCTAACAGTCCCGATGAATTTGCTCACGAAGTTCATGAGCCGTGACAGGTCTCCAGTCATATGCTTGGAACAGCCTGAGTCCAGGTACCACAGAACGATTTGAACGATCTGCAGTTGAACACAGACAAGAATGGATAACTGGATATTTGGGATCCCCATGCAAGAATGGGTTCCATTTGGTTAGTAGCAACAGTTGGACCACCCACATCAGAAATAGAAGCATTCATATCAGACAGTGAAGGAATGGAATCATTGTGAATAGATGCAATACTAGTGTCTGTATTAGCCCTATTTACAGTGTGACCACTTCTTAAGGGAATAGTTCTACCAGTAGGCATCCATTTTCTAGTGGGCATTATCTGATTAGTCTTATGACCAACAGGTATCCAATAAAAGCCTATTCTGCTGAATGTTCTTCCTGTGGGTTTCCATTGTTTTCTAACTCTCTTTCGCTTTTGCCTTTTAGCCTTTTTAGCATGAATTTTAGCATTAACAACATTAACTGGACAATTAACATCATTAGGCAAAACATTAACATCACATTCATGATTAGAAACAGAATTCAAGCAATCATCAGTACAAGGTTTGCAAATAGCATCAGAATTCGAATTAATCACAGTACGCCTATGGCTAATACTAGAATCAACACGATTCGTTTTATTCGATTCAAACTTAAGGTTCCTAGATTGTTCTTCTACTCTCTTCCAGTGCACATTCTTAGCTTGAGAGGTCCTATCATTCCTTGTATTGTCTTGAGACTTTGACCTGCTCCCTTTAATGTCACTGATTACTCCTGTAGAGGGAATGGGAACATTAGTTTGTTTTACTACTCTTTGCACCACCTGTTTAGATGTGCTGGGATCTGAACTACATGCAGGTGCACTCAGGTTCACTTTCTTAACATTAGAGGTACTGAGATTAGTACTCCTAGAAGGCACATTTGAGTTCACTTTCCTAGTATTGACAGATCTAAAATCTGAACTACTCACTGGTGCACTACTCCTCACATTCAAACTATTGGGAATCGAGTGCATGTCATGTTTGGCCTTAGGCATTGAGCATGGAATCAAGGGGTTAACTCTCTCACCTAATGTCTTTGGGCATATAGTGATCAAACATTCTAAGATTTCTTGAGATCGTTTGGCATATAAGCATGCATGTCCAATTGCATTATCATGAGGTTTCTCTAGCTTATCCTCTTCAACAATCTCACGCAGGCATTCTAAGCAATCCTTAAGGGATGAGAAATATGTTTGAATGGCAAGTTTGTTGTTCCTTAGGTGAGGGGGGACATATGTCACAGATAAAGTAGATTTATTACCAGAGGGAACCTTAGATACAACATTCTCCGCATTGATCATTGGCATTTTCCCTTTTACCTGACTCTTCAGATTCTCAATTTCCTTTTGCAATGAAGTTATTTGTTCGTTGTTTTTGTTGCGAGTGAATTTAATTGATTCAAACAACTCATTGAAATGACGTTTAACCTTTTCATTCTCTTCAAGGAAACTTTCGTTTTCCTTTTGTAAAGCATTTACTAGGTTTTGAAGATGAAACGTTTGAGAATTCTGAGAATCTAAAGAAGGAGGCATTTGGGAACCTGTCATATTGTTCGTTTGACCCTTTAATTGAGAGATTTGGACTTTCAACTTTCTGATCGTGTTACACTGAGCATGAATCTGTTCATCTCGTTTGTTTATTTGAAAAACTGCATCAAACTCTGGAACATCTGAAGATGTCTTGAAATTTGAAGTTTTGACATTTTCTTTGAGATGTTGATATTTTAGTTGTAGATTAAAATACTCAACTTCTAGTTTAGAAAAATGTTTAACCAAATTGTCATGATCATCCAGTTCAATTTTCTCATTAAGTTTAGAATTAGTTTTTTCAAGCTCAATGACACGATCATGGGAGACTTTCAGGGCCACAGATAGTTCATGAAATTTGGAAGCATTAATAGAGCAATTTGAAGCAGTAAAAAAGACATCTTGAGCAACACATTCAGTAATAAGATTCTCATTCAATGTATGCAGGTTCTTCCTCTCGATCTCATTATATTTTAATGCACGCTCATAATCACTAATTTCAACTATTATTGCATCAAATTCCTTTTCCATCCCCTTAATGTCTGTTTCTATCCCCTTTTTAAGACTCTCAAAGTGATCCTTTAAAAGTTTAAAGAAGGGCATGACCTCAGTTAAATAACATTCTTTCATTTGTTCAAAACCCCTTTCTCCTTCAGTTATGCCAGTGGGTGTGATCCTTTTCTTGCAAGTTTTCTCAAAATCAACAAATAGTTGAAAAATAACGTATTGGCTAATTAAGATATTGCTTTTAGTGGCAATTGTTCTAGGAACAAGATGCATTGGTGTGTTAGGAGGATACACAGTAGCTTTAGGCATTTTCCAAAGGGGAGGATTTGTTTTTACAATATTTTCGGCTTTCTGCTTATCTAAATCCATTTTCCAGAAGACTTGTTCGGGAGTCAACAAAGTCTGAGGCTTAAACTTGTTTAATGCAATCCAGTTTTCCTTCTTATAATCATGAGGAGTGATATTTATGTTCTTCTCTTTGCATTTGGGGTCATCTAGTTTTTTGTTCATCCTTTCCCTAGTGACTTCATCTGATTTCTTATCTTCCTCCGTGCACTCAACGCAACTAGGTTTCTGCCTAGGCTTAAGAATTTCATTACCATCATAAATCACCTTTTGAGTATTTCTAGCCTTTTTGATTACCTCAGGATTTGGTTCCTCAACAAGGGGAATGCTATGCTTATCGCTTAATACTCGATGTTTGGTGACCATGTGAGCAGTCTGAATGGTGTTTCCTTGTATGTACAACTTGTTTTCAAGTTTGTTTTTCAAAGTTTTCAGATTAGAAAAATCTCTCAAGAGCTTTGATTCTTTTGCATTAAATTCTTGCTTAAGCATTTTCACGTTTTCTTGAAGTTCTTGTTTTTGCTTAGCTGTTTTAGAAAGTTTTTCTTGCAAAGAATTTAATTCTTGTTTCAATACTTCTTCTCTAAAATTACTTTTTCTAATTACTGTACGTACTTGGTCATCCATTTCCTGCTCACGAGTGGTCAACTCAAATTTTGCACGTTGTTCATAAATGGCAACACGTTCCTTATATGCATTTAGTTCAGAGATAATGGAATCATCAGGAGCACATGCAGTGAATTCATCAAAAACATAGTCATTGTTGACTGCAGAAGATGCATCACTAGGTACAACTTCACTTTCACTTTGTTTCACATATTGATCATATGGGACAATATTGACATTACCCGTATTTTCAATATTTGATTCAAAAGTTTCGGTTGGTTGTACTTTGTCATGCATCTGTTGCACATCAGCATCATCATATAGCTTTAATACCTCAGAAATGAGTTTGTCCCTGGATGGGCCAGCTTGTGGTGAAGAAGAGATCTTGGAAGAAGCCATTGGAGAGATGCTAGCCATAAAGATTGTGTGTGCAGTAGGTCCATCATCTACATCAGAATCGTATGCATCACAGTCACCGACTTGAAAGGCATTTTGATGATTGTGACCTATCTCCTGAATGGGCTGCTCATCTACATCTGCATCATAGGTCTTGGCATTGCCTTCAGCAAGAAACAGCAGTTCCTCTTCATTCAAAGTAGCACCATTGTCCTGAGCTTGAGCCAGCAGCATCTTACCTCTGAAGTATTCGGCATTTTGTGGACGCTTTGGAGATGTGCAGTTCCTTGCAAAGTGTCCCTCACCACCACAGTTAAAGCATTTGATTGGCTTAGCATGACCTTGGTTACCATTTCTTCCTCGATTCTGGTTTCCAACATAACCTCTCCCAGCTCCACCTCTCCCCTGATCATACTGTCTTTCCTGAACTGGTTGCACCACGATCCTTCCATCTTTAACAGTGGCTTGATTATGTGGGTTAGATGCAGTTCGTAGGTTGTTGTTGGTTTGTGGGAGAGAGTTCATGTTTTGACTAATGAGTAGAGCTAGTTGATTAACGATGTTATCCACGCGTGCATCAGCATCAGCTTGTTTGAACTGAGGATCAGGGATGAGTTTGTGATTACCATTACCCAAGGGAATGACTTGTGATGCTTTGGTTGTGATTCCAATGTTTGAGTAGAAGGCAGTTGAATCATTAGATGAGCTTGTCTCTCCTGGGTTAGTTTTGAACTGATTGAGAATCAATTTTTCAAACATAGCATGTCTCTCATTCTGAAGGAGGAAGGCATAGAGTTGCTCATAGTTTGTATGCTTCAATCCTTTAGTGAGTTTCACAGATGTGACAAACTTGTGCCATTCGGGATTCATGTTGTTCACAAACTTTGAGTTCAACTGAATGTTAGGCATAGTCATCTTGATGTTCCTCATGTCATTCACTAACTTATGAAATCTCACATAGTACTCATAGACACTCTCATCTGGTTTCATCTTGAAGTGCTCAAATTCATCATAGAGTTGGGATTCCCTGTCTTCCATAGTTAATTCTGAACCTGAGAGAAGCATCTTAACGTTATCCCAAACAGCCTTTGCATCAGTGTTATGATTGATCAGCTTGTAGATGTCTTTAGGAAGACCTTGAAGAACAATGTTTGAAGCCCTGATATCTGCATCGAATCTCTTTTTCTCCTCATTATCAAGCTCATTGTACATCTTAGGTCTGTCCATTCCGTAGACAGGAGTACCATCTTCATTAGTATCAAGTATGTCTCTAGTCGTCTCAACCCGATATGGTCCTTCATCAATGGATTTGAGAATGTTGACACCATTTTCCTTTCCAAGGCAATACAATCTGATTCGTTGAGCCCAAGAATCGTAGTCAGTTCTGTCAAGCATTGGTGGACGAGTATCTGAGCCAGCTGCTTGAACATCCTCGGCAACAGTGGAGATGACAGTGGGAACAGTGGGAATGTTGGTAGACATGTTAACAGATTATACGGGATTTTATGACTCTATGATTAAACCGGGAAATAGATTCTTTCACGGGATTTTACTAAATCAAGAGAAAACCGTAAACAATCACTCAAGTTGCTAGATGATAAGATGCTAACTCGCTACCAAATAATGCACTAAGTCGCTAGAAATTAGTGCACTAAGTCGCTAACCCTTAACTCGCTACACGTCTAAGTCGCTAGAATCCCAAGTCGCCAACAGAAGAGCAATTCGCTAAGTAGTAACTCGCTACAGACTAAGTCGCTAGCCAAATTTGTGCAGTAATTCGCTACACAATTCGCTAGATATGCAAGTCGCTAAAGAGCAACTCGCTACAGACTAATTCGCTACCACAAGTCGCTAACCGTAGTGGAGATTCCACTACTTGTACTGTAACTCGCTAGCTCTAACTCGCTAGATTTTATAACTGTAAGTCGCTACCAAGAAAACAAGTCCGAGAGCTAATTCGCCAGGTTGAAAAACCAAATAACCTTCACTTTTCAATCCAAAAACAACCCAACCAAGATGATTCAAGCTTACCAAATGAAAACCTAAACACTTTTGATGATTCTAAACATAAAAGTACCAACAAAATTCAAACTTTAACACAAGAAATCAACCAAATGATGCAAAAACCACTAAACTTTTTCAAACTCAAAAACCACCTAAAAACCACTATAAATCCAAAGATGTGCAAGATATGATCTAACCATGGCTCTTGATACCAATTGTAAGATATAACTTTTCACATACACATCAAACCATAACACAAGGTGGCGAATAAGATGGAATTCTAGAGAGAGAAAGTTAGAGGTTTAGGGAACTTAGTGAGAGAAAGTGAAAGATATTATTATGAGCTCCAACTCTCTACCTTGGAAGGTAGAGAGTATTTATAGTCTTACATAACTCGCCACACTTTGGGCTGTGGATCAGGCATACAGTGGGTAAAGACCCGTCCGTCCTCCACGGTGTTACTTAACTAAAATACTACTTAACTTAAAAGAACTACGACTACGAGCTTTCTAACGATTACATATACTTGAGGTGACCGACTCTTTAATACCGGGAATTTCTAATTCCTAACACAAGAAATGCCATGTTGATCTTGTGGAAATAAAAGAGGTATCCGTTGATGAAATGGATGCTCTCATGACCCAAATCGGTTATGAGACTGGACAAACCAATTATTTCTACTTTCTTAAGCCTGGTTGTACATTAGACGACGGTTTGTTTTATTTGCGTGAAGCTGCTAATGTTGACTTGTTGAAAGATGTTGTCATAGAGCATAAGCTGATAGACGTCTATGTGGAAATAGGGAAGACTAGATTAGAACTTTCTGAAATGTCCCGACAATCAATTAAGACTGTGTTTTGGGAGATGGATGAAGATAGGAGAAAAGTTGCTACTGCGGCTATTCAATCTTGTTGTAGACGATTGGTGTTAGATGATCTAGATAATGAACTTGCCCTAGATCCTTTTATCCAACTTACACAAGTGCCTGTAGACGTCAATGATATTGGTGAATCTAGCAATTTTCCAAACATTGAGCCTGTATTTTCCACCTTAGACTGCTCATTTGCTAGCCAACCTGTTCATAACAGTGAGCGTGCTTTAGTACTTATTGATGAGGACAATGCTATAAAGGAGCCTGATAATCTTGAGGTTAATCTGTTCCGAGTGACTCAGGGGAAGCACTTAGACAAAGTTGGAAGAGCACTAGTTGATGTCAATAACAGGTTTGAGGAGCCTGATAATTTTGAGGTTAATCTGTTTCAATTGACTCAGGAGAAGCACTTAGACAAAGCAGGAAGAGCACTAGTTGATGTCAATAACAGGTTTGAGGAGCCTGATGTGGATGTAACTCTGTTTCAATTGACTCAGGATAACATGGAAGAGGATCCTATTGTTGATGTTACTCTATTACAAGTGAGTGACACTAGTGACTTAGGCAATGCACTTGATGATTCAATTAAACCAAATGAAGAGAACACTTGTCAGGAGAATGAGGCACAACTTGGTATGGTACAAGTAGGTTAGAGTAATGAGTTAGGTGAAGCAGGAACAACCAGTAATATAAGTGATGACAGGCAGTTGGAAAATGATTTACCTGGGATGGTTGATGATGTCTTTTGCAGTGACTATGTTTGTTTCCAACAGGCAGACTTTTCAAATAAAGTCTATACCACATTCTTTTATTCTGGTCAGGAGTTTTCTACTGCAGGGGAAGTAAAAAACCTAGTAAGAGAGCATTCAATAGAAACTAGGAGGGAGTTGTTTTTTCTGAAGAATGACAAAACAAGAATAAGGGTCAGGTGTAGGGGTTGTGTTCCACTTTCAGGCCCAAGTGAAGGTCCTGGACTGGATATAGGCCCATCTAGAAGTCCATTAAACAGAAGGGGTATAAATGCATTGCTTTCTGGCAAAAAGGACCCTTCAGAAATACTCTGCCTATGGCTATTGTTTGTCGGCAGGAATGGTGATACAGGTATCTGGTCAGTCAGAACATATAATGAGCAACACACTTGTTTGCAATCAAGGGAAGTCAGAGCTTTTGACCTTCGCTATATCTCACAGAAAATTACAGCACAAATTGAAACAAATCCATATCTTCCTGTCAAGTCTGTGCATAATCTACTTACCAACCAATACAAGCTTCAAGTGTCCCTGCAGAAGGTTTTAAGGGCAAAAAACATAGCAATAACAGCCATCAGGGGTCAATTCAAGCTACAATTTACCATGTTGAGAGATTATGTTCAAGAGTTGCAGAATACAAACCCTAATACAACAGTGGTGATGAATGTGGAACGACCTCCAGATGAGGCTCTTCCAACCAGAGAATTCAAGAGAGTGTATGTTTGTTTAGGTGCACTGAAGCAAGGATTTAAAGAGTGTGGGAGATCGTTGTTGGGGCTGGGTGCTTTTCCAATTCGTGGTCCTTTGAATGGTCAACTGATGACAGCTGTGGGAATTGATAGCAACAATGGTATATACCCTTTAGCTTATGCTTTTGTTGAATCAGAAAACATAGGATCATGGACTTGGTTTCTTCATTGTTTATCCGATGAAATAGCACTTGGGCCAATTTCAAGAATCACTTTTATTACTGACATGGGAAAGGTACTCCCTTACTCTGTTCATGAATTTAAGTCTCTCTGTATTAAAAGAGACATTAAACATATTTGATTTTGTGCAGGATATAAGTAGAGCTTTAGCAGAAGTTTTTCCAAATGCAGAACATATATTCTGTATTAGAAGCATTCATGAGAAAATAAAACTGCAATGGAAAGGTAGGGCCTACAAAGATCATTTGTGGAAATGTGCAACAGCCTCAACTGTTGTACAGTTTCGGAAAGCTATGGTTGATCTCAAGAAACTTAATCAACCAGCCCATGATTGGTTAAGTAAGATACCACCGATCCATTGGTCAAGGTCACATTTTTCATGTAAGTGATCTATCTGTTTCCGTTAATTTGTATTTGTTAATGCAGTATAAACAGTTATAATTAATACATGTTTATTTGTAATTATCTTTAGGGAGAGCTACTTCTGATGTGTTACTTAATAACATGTGTCAAGTGTTTCATGACAAAATAATTGAGGGTTTAAGAAAACCAATTATTACAGCCTTAGAATACATCAGGGAATACTGTATGAAGAGGATAATGCATGTTCTTATGGTGATTGAGAAGAGTGATGGGCCACTAACACCAACTGTACAACACATGCTAGAGGGTATTAAGAAAGAGGCTGTTAAGTATAATGTTTTATGGAATGGGGGAACTAAGTTTCAGGTTAGTGGACCACGGGGTGACCAATGTGTAGTTAATGTTGTACACAAGTCTTGTACTTGCAGAAGATGGGAGATAACAGGTTTACCTTGTAAACATGCTGTTGCTACCAATTGGAATATGGCTTTAAATAGGCAATAAGTAGGAGCTGTAGAAACATGGGCTCATCCTTGTTACTATCTTCTCACTTGGGAGGCAACCTACAAACACCATGTCGAGCCTATAACTAGCAGCGAACATTAGGAAAAATCAACTGTGCCAACAACAATTGTTCCACCGAAATCCGAAACAACCCGCCTACCGCAAGAGGTAGAAAAAGAGTTAGGATAGCTCCTGAAAGTGAAGAGATTGTGAAGGATGGTAAGCTGTCAAGGGCTTGGAAGAGTGTTAAGTGTAGTATTTGTGGCATTGATGGACACAACCGGATACCATGCCTAGGGTATGGTGGAGCTGAAAGTAGTCAAACTGCAAATAAGGGAAATGTCAAACAAGTGCCTACAAAAGCTGCAGCAAAAAAGACACATCCTAAAGGTAACAAAATAGCAGCAGATAAAGAAGTTGAAGGTACATGTGTTGTTGAAAGTCAAGTTAGTGCAGTTCAAGGAAGTGGTGTTCAATCTGAAAATCAAGATCCAGCAACTGAAGATCCCATCATACATGATGCATCCCAGTCACAATCCCAGCAACATCATGATGAAGAAATTGCCGATCCCAGCATGCATGAGCAAGCCCAGTGTCAATCCCAGCAACATGATCAATCCTAGTCTGATTCTCAGCTGCAGTCAAGTGATGTTCAAGCAGTTTCTGCTTCAACCCAGCCTGCTACACGAAGAATGACTAGGCAGCAGGCTGCACTGGAAAGAATGATGGCCTCACCATCGGTCAATTCTGTTAAGCTAATTATCTAGACAATGTTTCATCTAGTTTATTTCCTATGGACAAGTTATGTACTCTAAAAACATATGTGTGTGTGTGTCTAACTGTAGTTCTCATGCTTTGCAAAGTATGCAATTTTATGCATTTGGAATTATATCCATTTGCATTAACTATGGAACCATGTCATTATTGTGTATTTTTATAGATTGACTAAGCTTGATGTGTGAATAATTTGCATCAAAAGTAACCAAAGCTAAACAGAACCTCATAAGAATGTTGACATTTAAAAGTCAACCCTAAACAAATTGCTAACCATCTGCATACCCATAAGGCATTGAAAATCAGAAACAAACCAAACTGAATACTTCATAACAAGGTTACTACAATTCAAGATACTGAACATTAACCATCTCGCCTCATTACATAAAAGGTAAAAAAGTTATCCCAGTGCATAAACAATGAAGAACAACATCCAACTTAGCACCAGGTAAATCTTCCACTTCCACACATCACCTTCAGCAGCTACTAATCTTGCCTCAGGCTCATTTCTCCCCCTCAAAAGGCCTGGTATGATCATTCTTGAACGAGCACAGATTTCAGGATCATACCATCTTATCCACCGACAAGAGACCCCTATTGATGATTATGACAAGTCATTAAACAACCACCATTGTTACAATGTACTTTGCTGCTTGCGAAAACAAACTAACATAATAAATATTAAGGCGCACTTACTTCAACAGGACAACCAAAGAATCGACGCCCTGAGTTGGCAGAGGTCCACGAAGTGCGAATAATAGCTTGCTTACTACACCAGCAACGTACCATCTTGAAACGATTATCGTTTTGTAGAAGACCGTTTTTGTAGGATAGTTTAGGGATGGATTATAAATGTCGACCAAATCGTGTTACACAGACATATACTAGCTACAAACACTGTACAACGGTTTCTATTTAGTATGCTACAGTGAAAGACGGTTTTGCCCTCACCAACATAACGTTGACAACGGCATTATTGGTCAAGGGACGAGTTTGGCATATAGTGGTCATGTTTTGGACCTCCGGCAATGATAATGCCAAGTTCTGTCCCAACGCGAAGCGGATTGCCAAGTTTAGGGACCAACCGTGTATTTTAGTCAAAAAAATAAGACTAAAATACACCGTTGGTCCCTAATCTTGGCAAAAAATATCACGCTGAACCAAAACTTGGCATTTTCATCGTCAGTAGTCCAAAGTATGGGTTTTTTAGGCTAAACCAGTCCCTTGACCCATTTTTCGTTAGTCAACTTCTGTTATTTTCCCTATGTGCCTTGCACATGAGGGCAAAATGGTCATTTTATTGTTTTGGTTTTACCATCACTACCACCACCCTCCCTTTATCTCTTTTTTCTGCTTCTCTCTCTAAATATCTACTTCTCTCTCTAAAATTAACAGCATCACCATAGAATGAAAGAATGAACTTGTATGCAATATTATCAAGTATACAATTGCAAAAAAAATTACAACAAAACATGAAAATTGAATATATATTAATGCCAAACATATTACAATCACATAAACATACTACTGAATTGGACAATCCCAATCAGACATATTTGGAGAGCTTAAAGATTTTACTGTTCATTGTTATGTTCACAATTCCTTGGTTATCATTCCAATCTATTTTGACTTGGACCAAGACAATCTATAAGTGGATCAAAAAAAAAAAAGAAAAAAGACAATCTATAAGAGTTTGCTAATGTTGTAATTTAATGACAATTATATCTGATAGTCTGATACTGCAAAACATAGTAATACTAGGCTTCTTAAACTAGTTTCTCAACCAAACTCTCAAGTTTTAGGGAACATAAACCGAAAATAAAAGACGAAAATAATACAGTAATCATTAGCAAACAACACCAAAGCTTTTCATATTCACCCTTTAGCCTTTGAAACAATGAAGGAAGTTTATATAACCTGTAAAAGAAGATTGTGCTTTTAAGTAGATGAGCTGGAAAAAAACCATAATCTAACTTTACATTTCACTCAAATTGTTGTATACATTCAGATATAAATTAATGGTTCATACGTAATACTTTAGGTTGCATAAGATACCAACATACTTTTTCATTGGATTCAATTTAGTCACTGTAAATTCGATTGTATATCTGAACTAAAAGACGGTTTTGTTTCCTTTCGGATTACTTTGTCACTAGTAAACATTTTGTTTATGATAAAAACAGTGAAAAATACTCAAAAGTCTTTAGTATTTACTAGCAAGTTTAACCTCAGAACTTATAAGGTTACCTGCCTCAAACTGATTGAGCCTTTCATGTTTGGTAACATAACGACTCCCGATGTGACCAGTGGTGATTACAAGATAATCATATGAAATCTGGCGGCCTTCTGAAGTTGAGACTTGACCTTCTTCGTCAAGCCCGACTGCATCAGATGTGATAATACTTGCACCGGGAAGATATTCATGGTGGTTGATTAAGGATATTTTTGCAAATGACGGTTCAACCAGTGACCTTAAGTTTGCCCATGTGATCTCTAAATATTCTTTCCTGAATAAAAATGCCCATATTTGTTAGCCCTTCTCCATATATAAACACATACATAAAAGTTTGTTAGCAATTTTGGTTGTTGTACACCATATGTTGTCATTTCTACTTTATGTTCAATAAACATAAACGCACCAAAAATTCTGATATTGATAGATACTTTGGTAAACAAGGCTATAAATACTTTGGTAAACTAGGCTTTAAGCATTGACCATTTGATATAACAGTACTTGCTAGATCTTTGTAAAGATGCACTAACATGACAATGTTCTTTACAATGATTAAAACACTGGTAAGTATGCTTTTCTAAGGTCCTTAAGGGCATGTTAGGATTACACTTTGTCACTAATGGTGGTTGTTAGGAATTTTGTAATAGTAGGTTCCTGCTGATAAAGGTTCCTGTTGATAGTGTTAGTATTTCTGCTGATAGTGCAGTTACTGCGGATAGTCCAGTTACTGCTGATAGTTATTTTTATTTCTGCGGATATGTAGTTTCCGTATTATTTAGTATTTAGTTAGGATATGCATGAGTTAATTTAGGAATAGATAATGTATATCTTTTATGTTGGAATCACTCCTAAACCATAATCAAGTGTTTGTAATTAATATGTAATAGTTAGCTTTATTATGGTCTTTATGTTTGTATTTAGCCTTAGGCTTGTGTAGAAGGCCCATGAGCCTAGGCCTTAGTCCATTATGGAAAGGATGGAAACTAGGAGTGTTGCCCTAGCTTTCCACCTATAAATACTCTTGTAAACCTTCATTTGAAGGTTGGTTGTTCAAGTTTTTCTTTCACCTACACTCTACGCATAACCATCTTAGTCTAACGTGTGTTTGTTTTTGTTTACTTGTTCAATCGCCTCATCTCTTTCTATATTACTTGTGTTTGTAAAACTAGTAACCTAACAGTGGTATCAATCGCCTACTAGTTGGGTGAATCGTGTTTGTTTTTGAAGTGGGTTTCGGTCCTACGCCTAAAACGCACGTTTGATACTTTGGTTCGCTTAAAAACTTGTTTTTTACACTTTTTAATCCAAGATTCTTGTACTTTCAACGTTTTAAGGTGTTAAAATACTTGTTTTTGGCAAAAAGTTTCAAACTTTATGCGTGGATAGTTGTTTTTGATCGAGTTTTTGAACGAGGGTTCTATCCTACTCGTAACTGTTTTAGAGGCTTTGGTTCATCAAGTTTCACACTTTTGTGTATTTTGGTGTTATTGAAGCTATTTCATCACACAAAAACTGGTTTAGAAACACTTTTGGACAGAATCAAAATTTCGTGCATTTCTACGCGTAGTAAAACCCTAAAACTACGCATAAGTGCCTCCTTGGTTTGATCTTCATTTTCGTGGTTTATTCCGTGTTTTCTTACTTGGATAAGTCTGAAAATACGTCGACTTTGGATATCTTTTGCACTGTGATAGTGTAAAAGATCATTTGGGCAAAAACCCTAAAATTACGCATAAGCATAAGCTTACGCGTAGAATTCCTACGCCTATGATTTTTCCTACGCCTAAGCCTAGTCTTACGCATAAGAAAATCCTACGCCTAACTTTCTACGCCTAACTTTTGTCTACGCCTAACTTTAGTGCTTTTTCCTACTTACGCGTAAGCTAAATCCTACGCGTAACTCCTTATTGTTACGCGTAACTTTGGTGTTTTTACGCATAAGTGCTACTTGGTTCTTGTCTTTTCTACGCCTAAGGACACTTCATCAACAAAGGTTCATTCGACTACAAAGATCCATTTTTACCAACACAAGTTTTCAACATGTCTCAACCACCATACTCTAACTATTTCCCTTACACTTATCCTCAACGACAACAACAACTAAGTCCACAACATCAACAATGGAATCAACAACAAGCTATTTATCAACAACAATTTAATCAACAACATACTCCACAACTTGGTGCAATTCCCCCACCACAAATGGTTCAACCACCGCCAAGTCTTCAAGTTCAACCCTACACAAATGATTTCAATCAACATCCATCAAGGAACACTATGAAGGAACCCACTTGGTTTGCAAAGATGTGTGAAGCTTTAAGCAGCCAACAATCAATTCATGAAGCTGGATCACTTGATAGACCTCCAATGCTCACTCCAGGAAACTACGATCAATGGGTGATAAGGTTCTTTAGGTTTTGTGATCTGAAGAAGCCACATGGAAAGTTCTTAAAGAAGGTTATCTTGGAAGGTCCATTTGAGATGCCTACTGTCATTGTACCCGGAGATCCTACTGCTATTCCACCAAGAGATGAACAAACAAACATTGCTACTGTTACAGACTTGAATGCTCAAGAACTTCTCCACTATGAAGCAGATGAACTTGCAATGGAATATATCCTCTTAGGATTACCAAACCCAATTCTTCATAGTGTTGATGCTCAAAAGACTGCACAGAAAATGTGGGATCATATTCGTCTTCTTATGGAAGGATCGGTACTCAATCAGGAGGATTTGGAATCCAAAATTTACTTGGCTTATGAACACTTCATGATTGAACCTGGAGAGACACTAGAGTCCTATCATCATCGTTTTTCATACATCATCAATGATTTGGATAAACACAACATCATCATGCCAATAATTGCAGTGAATACTAAGTTCCTGAGTAGTCTTGGTCCTGAATGGGAGAAGTATGTCATTTTTCTCCGTCAAGCGAAGAATATGCATCATTCTACATATGGATTGTTGTACGATTACTTGAAGCCTCATGAAAAGGAAGTTGATCGGGAAAGGATTCTCCGTGCTCAAATTGCTCCACCTACACATCCGGAAAATCAACAACTTGCCTTATATGCTCAACAAAGTTATCCTCCTCAACAAGCAACTCAACCTACTGCCTCAGTCACACCAAACGATCAATCACAGCAACCTCAACAAAATCAATTGGTTCCTTACAACAAAAACAATGATCAAGCACTTCATAGTCAAACTAATGAGGAATCCGATCCGTTCGAAGCATTGCAACAGGGATTTGTTATGATTGCTAATGCTTTTAGCCGTTATACAAAGAAATCCAACAATCGTATTCGTTCCTCATCCAATACACGAAATCAGGCTGTTATGAACAATGGATGAGTTGAAGTTCAGAATCGTGGTTATGGTCGTCAAATGGGAGGTGGTCAAGGGTTTAATGCTATGGGTAGGAATAACAACAGAGCTCAAGTGATGGAACAGGGAAATGCTCATAATGGGTTGAATGGTCTTCGATGCTACAACTGCAATGAGAAGGGACATCTGGCTAATGCATGCCCAAAGCCAAGGACTAGGGGCAGTGCTTACTTCAAAGAGGCTCTTCTTTTGGCTCTTAAGGATGAAGCTGGTGGATCTCTCACAAACAAAGAACAGAGCTTTATGGCAGATGCAGACTCAGATGATGATATGGAGGACTTGCAGGCCAATGCAGCTGTTATGTTGATGGCTAATATGCATGAGTTACACATGAGTGACACAGGCCCAGTGTATGACACTGATGGCTTGACTCAGGTACCCGAACAAACCATCATCATATCTGAACTAATATCTCCGCCAATATCTGAATCCGGCACGGATCGGACTGTTCAAAATGAGTCATCTACATCTCATTCTGACGATTTTCAAGTTAACCCTGTAGTTACATTTGACGATCAAGATGACCTTATGGTTTCCTTTGATAATCAAATTGACTCCGTGGTTGTACTTGAGGATCTAAATAATGATCATGTTGTGACTCACGTTGAACAAGCCGAACTGTTGCCTCATCCAGATTTTGCTCGTTTACTTCAAGACCATCAAATCAAAACGGAGGAATGTTATGCATTAAACAAAGTCTTAAAAAGTAAAAATGCACTGTTAACCAAGGATTTTGAATGTTTACAAAAGCAACTCAAATTTTTCAAAACTCAAGAAAAACGTGAACAAGGTTTTGAAGCAGCCTTTACTAAATCTCATCAAAACGAAAAGTATTTAGAAAGACAGATGCGTGATCTAGCCGCTTCGAAGAATGCTTTGTTGTCTGAATTAGAACAACTGAAACATGAACATAAAAAGCAAATTAACGCTCTCACCTTGTAAAATCAAAAAGCTAAGGTTGAGTTGTTAAATTGTCAAAAACAGTTCTCAGCATACAAAAAGCATTCAACGAATCGGGTAGATGACCTTCTTGCAGAAATTATTGGCTTGCAAAACAAAATTAAAGAGTTTAAAACTGTTGTTTACAAACATGGTGAATCAGTAACAGCTATTGAAAAGTTTACTTTAAAACCCAATCCAAAAGGATATGGACCAAATCTAGCTGATTACAAACCAAAGCTTTCACTCAAAACATTCAAACCAAATCCTGAAGTTTCCAGTGCAGAATATAAAATTAATGATACTGTTATGAGTGTTGTTGAATATCATCGTCAAGATGAATTAGATGCAGAAGATGAGAGTCGATCAAAATTAAAAACGGTTGTTTACAACAAACCTTTTAATTATTCAAAACCGGTCACTTTCGTCACAACAACGGATTCTTCTAACACACCAAGGGTTATCATCAAAATACCTGAGTCTTCTAATGTTAATCCCCAACCAGACTATGCACAAATTTATGGTCCTTTACCTTCAATCAGTGAAGTAAACTCAAAACATGAAAATCTCAAAATTCTCAGATATTTTGATATTTTCATGGTTGACCTCAAAACTTTAGAACATGAGATAGAACATCATTCTGAAATCAAAGTTCAACACTTTCAATCGCCTTTAGCGCGAGAACAAAGAGACATTTTTCAGAAAAATCTTTTACCAAATGTTAAAAATTTGAAAAGTTGTGCATTAGCTTGGGAAAAGGATTTTCATAAGGAACTCGGAGTGATGAAGGTCGTTTTCGAGAGAACTGAAACATCTATTTCTAATACTAAACGCAAAAAGAAAATGTTGAGAAAAGATGTTGATCGACTCTTGGAAGATGTTATCTGTGCTGATATCCATAATGTTGTGTTATTCTATTCTTTGCCACATGCATCTGATTATATCTCTGCTGATACTGTTGACTCTGTGGTAACTGTTGAGAATATTGATAATGTGCTTCAGATCGAGTCTTTAAAAGCTGAAAATAAACGATTACTTAACAAACTTTACAATGCAAAACGTCGTCTTCATTGGTGTGAAAAAGATATTCACAACCATCAACTTAGTTTTCAAAAGATAATCGCTCAGTTGAGCGCAAAATCTTCTGATCCTAAAATTGAGCAACTGGATGATCAAAACGTGTCTTTGAAAAGTCAAATCTCTAAATATGAACAAGAACTTGTAACAGTTAAACAAGAATATGGTGTCATATTTGATTTACTCAATAAGACTCGACATGAAGCATCAAACAAACTTGATCACTATCTTGCTTATACTAGAGAAGTCATGAATTTTGCTGGTAATATTCGTTCTGAAAATCAAGATTTGATTCACACTATCTCTAAGCTAATAGAAATGTTAGGAAAGTATGAACAACTTCCGCCAACCATCATTAAGAGATTATCACCAGTCACACTTAGTAATCGTGCATCTAGAATCCCTACTGCCAAATCACAAGTTGCTAACGTGCTTCCTTCTACTGAAACAGGAATAGTTGCGTCTTTTCCAAACGTCCGCACTTCACAGCCTAGGAGCACTCAATCGAAGAATAGTTAGTTGCGACCTAAGAAAAGATCCATAAGGAATGCTAAAGTATAAGAACACCCTAGGACTATGAATAAGACTCACGTTGCTTCCACTATAGATGTTGCGTCTGGCAAATGTAATAGAAATAGTGATGTAACGAATGCTAAACCTTTAAGCACTTTTGATATTCAGTCTGATGCACCTTGTGTTATTTGTCGTAAAAGTATGAATTCTGATTGTCATGACAAATGTGTTGCTAAAGCTATAATCTCTCGATTACGGAATCCTAAGAATCGGAATACCTCTAGGCCCACTAATCAATCTCAGTCTGTGCTTGGTACACCGCCTTCTTTAGATTCTAAGGCAAACATTGCTGTCACTGTAGCTCCAGTTTCACCTCCTAAGAATGTAGTACCACCTAGTGCATTCACTAAGACTAAAGCAAAGAGTAGTTATAGATGGCAGAAATGGATATATAACACACTAGGATTTACATGGATGCCTAAAGTCACTAATGTGTGCATGTCTCATATACCTGCTTCGGAACCCTCTAACATTTCGGGTTCCACATCTACTTCTATTCCATCTGTGTCGTCTGTGTGTAATGCAGGTGATACAGATTATTCTCTGGATTGTTGATAGCGGATGTTCCCGACACATGACAGGCAATCTTAAACTGTTATCAAACTTTATTTCAAAGTTCATTGGCACTGTCAGGTTCGGGAACGATCACTTCGCAGCTATCATGGGCTACGGAGATTATGTCAATGGGAACATCGAAATCAGCAGGGTTTACTATGTGGAAGGCCTCGGTCATAATCTGTTTTCAGTAGGTCAGTTTTGTGATGGAGATTTGGAGGTTGCTTTCAGGGAGAAAACTTGTTTCATTCGTGATCTACAAGGAAATGACCTTATGTCTGGCTCGCGTAATTCTAGTCTCTACACTATCTCTATGCAAGACATGGTTGCTTCATCTCCCATCTGCTTACTTTCAAAGGCAACATCAACAAAATCCTGGTTCTGACACCGTCGTCTCTCACATCTAAACTTTCAAACCATCACCAACCTTGCTCGACACAAACTAGTTGAAGGTCTCCCACGATTCCAGTATTCAAAAGATCACCTTTGCTCAGCCTGTGAACAAGGGAAAAGAACTCGTGCTCATTTTCCTTCAAAGGTGGAACACAGCTCTCAGCATGTGCTTCATCTTCTTCACATGGATTTGTGTGGCCCGATGCGCGTGCAAACGATCAACGGCAAACGCTACATCTTAGTAATTGTTGATGACTACTCACGATGGACTTGGGTCTACTTTCTTCGTAGCAAAGACCAAGCTCCACAAATGATCATCACCTTTCTCACAAAAATACAGGTTCAGCTCCGCAACACCGTCAGGCTAATCAGAACAGACAAAGGAACTGAATTTGTTAACCAAACCCTTCGTGAATTCTATGAGAAAGTGGGAATTCAGCATCAAACATCTATTGCACGTACACCCGAACAAAACGGAGTTGTTGAAAGACGAAACCGAACGTTAGTCGAAGCTGCAAGAACAATGTTAATCAATGCTAAACTTCCAGATTACTTGTGGGCAGAAGCCGTATCTACTGCATGCTACACTGAAAACCGTTCTATGATCACAAAACGCCACAACAAAACACCTTTCGAGCTTGTCCACAACCATAAACCAAATCTCAAACACTTTCATGTATTTGGATCCCTTTGCTATCCGGATAATGATCGTGATGATTTTGGAAAGCTCAAAGCCAAAGGCGACATTGGAGTCTTTATTGGATATCGTGAGAATTCTAAAGGTTACCGAATCTGGAATCGTCGTACAAAACAGGTGATGGAAACGATTCATGCTCATTTTGATGAACTCACGGAAATGGCTTCTGAGTATAACAACTTAGAACCCGGTCACAACCGTTTAAACTTCCCTCAACCCCCATCATCAGTTGAACAAAGCCCCCAGCTAACTCGTCAACAAATGGAAAGGTTATTTGCTCCTCTGTTCAGTGACGATATTGATGAACGTGCTCCAGGTGTATCCGCTGTTTCCGCTGCACAACCTGATAATATTCCTATACCTGATACACCTGCTACAACAACTACTGTTGAAGATGCACCTACACCAGTTGACTCCAACACAACAGTTGAACACACCGCTTCCAACAATGATGAACCAGCTGATGATATTCTGAATGAAGTACCCCCACCTGCAGATTTTGATCCAAATGCGTTCTTTAACCCGTTTGCTAATGAGACTGTTGCACCAGATGTCGCGGAATCTTTAACAAACCATTTGAATCCTCAGAATCTGCACAATGTATACCAACATCAGCCCTCTATACATAGATGGACAAAAGACCATCCTCTGGCTAATATTATTGGCAACCCGAATCAACCAGTCGTTACGAGACAACGTCTTCACACAGATGGTGAACATTGCATTTATGCACTCACTGTCTGCCAATCCGAGCCTAAAAACATTAAAGACGCAATGACAAAAGACAACTGGATTGAATCCATGCAGGAAGAACTCAACCAATTCAAACGTCTTGAAGTATGGGAACTGGTTGAAAGACCAACAGGGGTCTACGTCATTGGTCTAAAATGGATTTGGAAAAACAAATTGGATGCTGAAGGGAACGTCATCCGAAACAAGTCACGTCTAGTTGCTAAGGGTTATCGTCAGGAAGAGGGAATAGACTTTGAAGAATCTTTTGCTCCGGTTGCTCGTCTTGAGGCTGTTCGGATATTTCTCGCGTTCGCGGCTCATATGAACATGACGATCTTTCAAATGGATGTCAAAACTGCGTTTCTCAACGGACAACTGAAAGAAATGGTTTATGTCAGCCAACCCGACGGATTCGTTGATCCAGAGTGCCCGAACCATGTCTACAAACTGAACAAAGCTCTTTATGGTATCAAACAAGCCCCTCGGGCATGGTACGATAAGCTATCATCTTTCCTCATTGCTAATAATTTCACCAAAGGCTCGGTTGACCCAACTCTTTTTATACAATATCACGGGCCACATATCTTAATTGTTCAAATTTATGTGGATGACATCATTTTTGGGTCTACACATAAAAAGTTTTCAACCGCTTTTGCAAAACTAATGAAGAAAAATTTTGAAATGTCCATGATGGGTGAACTTACCTTCTTTCTAGGATTACAAGTTCATCAATCACCCCGTGGTATTTTCTTGAGTCAGTCCAAATATGCCCTTGAATTGTTAAACAAATTTGGAATGAAAACCTGTGATACTTATGCCACACCAATGACTCATACCAAGAAGCTAGACGCTGATTTACATGGGAAATTAGTTGACCCTACCAAATACCGAAGTATTATTGGGTCTCTCATGTATCTAACAGCTAGCAGACCTGATATTGTCTTTGCCGTTTATCTATGCTCCCGTTATCAGTCGCGTCCAACTGAAACCCACCTCTCTGAGGCTAAAAGAATCCTCTGATACATCAAGGGAACCATTAATTTGGGGATCTGGTATCCGAAGGATTCTGGTTTTGAACTAATCACTTTTTCAGACGCTGATCACGCAGGATGCTTAGACTCAAGGAAAAGTACTTCAGGAGCTCTACAACTTCTCGGTGATAAACTGGTGTCTTGGCAATCAAAGAAGCAGGATTGTACATCGCTGTCATCAACCGAAGCAGAATATGTAGCCATGTCCGCGTGTTGTGCTCAAGTCATCTGGATGAGAACACAACTCAAAGACTATGGTTACGTATTTGACAGAATCCCGATGTACTGCGACAATCGGAGTGCCATTGCGATCTCGTGCAACTCTGTTCAGCACTCGAAATCAAAGCACATCGATCTACGCTATCATTTCATCAAGGACCACGTGGAACAGGGTACCGTTGAATTATACTTTGAGGGTACAGAATACCAATTGGCAGATCTTCTCACCAAAGCCTTGCCTCCCGCTAGGTTTAATGAGCTGATCCACCGGATTGGTATGCGGTGTTTGACTCAAGAGGAATTGGATGACCTCTTAAAACAGTCTTAAAAAACCTGTCAAACACCAAAACTCTCTTTTGTAAATAAATTTTTCAAAAACAAAATACAAAAATATAAAACCTGATAAAATCAAAAATATTCTTCTAATCTATTTTTCTTTCAACATGGCAAGTACATTTCTTCCGTCAACACTTTTATTCAAGTGTTGAGGGGGAGAAAACAAAACATCTGTGTACTTGCATGTTATCATATCTCGGTTGTTTCTTTTAACTAATGGTGGTAAATTTTCTGGTACAATGACACTCCTCGGACTAATATTAATAACCTTTCATAATTTTCTAGAGTCAAGGGGGAGTTTCGTCAAAGTTTCTTTCCTAAAAACGTTGTTTGGTAACCATAATAGAAGTTAAATGGTTTTGTTTGATAAAGGAAAAGGTAGAGGGACCAAAACTGTCAAAATGTTAAAGTTACTTTTAATAAAAACACCTCCCACCTACTTTTTACCTCACATTTAATACACACAACCTAACCATCCTACGCCTAAGATTTAATCAAGAAATCCGTGCGTTTGATCATCACTTTGTAAGTTGTTTTGTGATTAAAATATGTTTTTAAGATAAGGTTTTTAATTTCATGTAAATCCAACGGATAAAAAGTGTTTTTCGAGTGATTATGTGTTCTACGCATAAGCGTATGAACACACAATCATTGTGTGTGTGTTTTTGGTTAAATGGATAGTGTCAAAACGCTTCAAATACATCAAGGATATCATTTTAACCATCAAAACCTACCCAGAAACACGTATTAATGATTTTTGAAAATTAGGGTTTATGAGTCGATTTGGGTTTTTTCAAAATGTGAAGTGTTGTGGTCTAAAAGATTGTTGGGTTATGGTCATATGTTGTTGAATTGATGATTTCCATGGTTGTTAACCACCCAGAAACACTAATTGTTTAACAATTTGGAATTAGGGTTTAATGTTCATAACTTTGGGTAATTTTGATTCTCAACGAATTAGATGTTAATACTTGGCCTAAAGACTCTAACAACACTCTAGACCTACCAGAATTAATATGGTGCAAATCCTATGGTTAAAAATCATACGCGTAATTCTTAACCCTTAGGGTTTTGACCTACGCGTATGACTTTCTACGTGTAACTATTAACGAATGATGCATGCCATGTTTCGTTGATATAATGAATTCTTGTGTTAATTTTGATGATTTGATGAATTTATTTCAGGCTTTGCTACGCTTAATATTCAGAATCAAGGTCATTTGATTCTCTACGCATAAGGATTACCCTACGCGTAGTCAAGTTATGCGTAAGAATAATTCTACGCATAACTATTACGCGTAAGGTTCTACAATGGGACTACGCGTATCCTGTGAAGGATATGCGTAAACAGTAACCTCTACGCATAAGGTCTACTCTTACGAGTAAACCTTACGCGTAAGGTTCTTATACGCCTACGCGTAAGCTCTATGCATAAGGTCCCCTATTTCCTACGCATAACATTTCTTACGCGTAAGTTAGGATCCTACGCGTAAGCTTTCGTCTACGCGTATATCATCTCTGTTTACGCTTAACTTTGCCAAAACTACGCTTAAGCCTGGATTGACCTTCATTATGAATTATTACGTGTACAAACTTGTTAATAAACTAATCATATCATCACGAATCCAATAATGTCACCAATAAACTTAATCGTTTGATATGTTGTGAACAATAAGTGATAACATAAACTTTAAACTTAAAGTTAACTAACTCACGAAACATTTCACGACGTCATTAGACTATTGGACAAACAAGTGACTTAGGACTCGTAACAATCATTGACACTGTACATTCAATAACTAGACAATAAGACCTTCTGTTGACTAACATTATGTCTTTCGATATGTTGGTTCTTTTGGCTAATGTTATTTCAGATCACGACATGGCTGAACAAATGAATGTGGATGCATCAGAAGTTCTTACAATTGCTGATATCTTTCCAGAAGGTTATCCGAGAAAGCTTGGAAAGAACAACCTTAGGGTTGACTTTGACACCCTCACATGCTCAGAATCTTCTCGTCTCATTGCGGTGGATATTCTCAAGTCTCATCCCTACCAGAATATGCTCTCACACTCTGCCACAGTTCCAGAGGTCTACATTCAACAATTCTGGGATTCTATGTAGAGGATCACTGGTCAAAATGCTGTGAATGTGACTCTTAATCACAAACAAGTCACTATAACTCCTGATTACTTACGAGTTGTTCTCATCATCCCAGACATCGCTCCAACCGACTTCTTTGCTACCCCTACTGAAGAGACTGTCCTGCAATTCTTATTAGATATTGGTTATGATGAATCTACAGGAATCATTACTAAGCACTCTCACGTGGAGTTGAAGAATATTCCTCAACCATGGAGGACACTCTATATGATCATCACCAAATCAGTCTCTGGTCGTGACAGTGGCTATGAGCATCCCAAGCTCATGGAACTGCAAATTTTCTGGTCGTTGATCAACAAAAAGGACATTATAATTGAAGCACTGCTATGGGAAGATATGATGTTGTTTCATAAGAAGCTTGGCACCAAAATTCCCTATGTCAGATACACCAAACTGTTGATCCAGAGAACTCTTGGACTTCATCCTGATATCCCCAGGAGACTCAATGACCCAGATAATCATGACATCTTGACTGAGCCCATACTATCTGTCAGAATCAAAGAATCGTCTACGAAGAAACAGGGTGCTGAGTTGCCCGATCACCTTCTTACAAAGGAAATCAAAAAGCTGGAAACGTACAAAAGGTATCGGGTAGCCATAAAAGAAGGAAAAGTTGGCCATCTTGATGAAAAGGCTTCAGGAACTCCTACTCGGAGAACCAGAAGAGGAAGTGCTGGAAGTGCAGTAAGTTCTGAAAGTCATAGGAAGTTTCCCAAGAGGAATCCTCCTCGTAAAAGGACTGTTCCCTCTAAGGAAGCTACTCCCATCCCAATCCCTAAACCCGAACCGCAAAGAAAGCTTTTGGACGAAAGCTCTAAAGGTACTTACACAGACGAAGAGATTACCTACTCTGAAACTGCAAAGGATGACAATCCTTCAGTACCAAAACCTCCAAGTCCTCAAGCTGATAAAGGAAAAGGGAAGACTCCTGAACTTGTGCCCTATGATGAAAGCTCTGAAGAAGAAGAAGATCTACTGAATCAATCCTACAGGAAGAAGCTTAAATTCGTCAGTCACCTTCAAAAAGCTGAAGAATTTGCAAAAGACCAAATGGGTGGCCCCGGAGGATCAAGTGGTGCTGCCCACTCTTCACCAGATCCTAATGCGGTTAATCGACTCGATAAGGGATCTGGTGCCACCACTCTTCTGCAACAACAAAAGCTTGTGGAGGATACTATCGAATATGAGTTTGAGATAACTGAAACTGAGAAGTCTGAGAAAGATAAAGATGCTGATTATGACAAGCTGCTTCTGGAAAGTCCTACACGATCACAGAAGGAAACTTCTGAACCGCCCAAGGACCCCGAGTCTCCTCACGTCTCATCCTCATCGGATTCTTCTTCTCATTCATCACCACCACCATCAAAGAGATCAACCAAATCATCATCCAAATCAGTGAAGAAACCACCTCGTTCATGGATATCTCATGCTCATAAACGAATTGGGAATGCAGTCAAACAAATCAGAAAGAAAGACATTCTCCAAAAGAAGTTGAATTTCTTTGCTGCTCACATACAGCATTTGTATGATGAGCATGAAAAGATGAAAGGAGAAAGGGAGTTTATTCAGGAATTCATGAAAAGTCATCGTCAAGAGGAACTGAACGAAATGATCCAAGGTTACACTAACAAGTACCTTCTGGATATCGTTCCTAAAGTCACAAAGGAGATGTTTACCAGACAACTATATCCGAATCTTATGCAGATAGCCAAGCAAACCATAAGATCCACACCTTTAACCGTCACAATCAATCCATCTGATCCTGTAGTTTTCTCGGATAATGAATTGGTGGCCAAGCTTGTCACACAAATGTCTACACGATATGGGACATTTACTTCTGAGGAAGGAAAGCTGTTTCAAGCATTGCTGGACTACCAACTCAAAGAAGCATGTAGATTCGAAGAAGAAAAGTCTAAACGTCCTAGAGACGATGAAGACAAGGATCAGGATAAGCATGATAAAGCTAAACGTCAGAAGAAGTCTGGTGAATCATCTTCTATGTTACCTCCTCTCCAACGGACTCCTACTCAACAAAGGTCTCCTCCTCGTTCTTCTACCGATAAACCTCAGGACGATTCCGAGTTACCACCCCTGACTTAGAAAACCGGTGATTACTTTGAGTACACGGGTGGTGACGATGAAGAGGTCCTTGAGCCCCTACAACAACCCACCTCTCCCAATCAAGTTCAGAAACCAGAATCATCATCTAGGCCTTCGAAAAAGAAGAAGAAGAAGACGCCTCAGACTGATGTCATATCTTGGCTAGATGACGATAAAACTGAAGACTTTGAATGGTTCTCTACTCTTGTTAACAACACTCCCTACCCTGAAGAAGGTCAGAATTTGGTAGACGGTAATACATTGGAGCATGCAAAACTTTTGCAAGAAAAGTTCCAGGTGAAGAAGATGACGAAATCCGAGTTGAGGCAAATCAAGAATGAAGCTTTTCAACTGTGGAAAGATAGTTCCGAAAGTGCCATCGAGGTCGAATATCACCTTGAGAACATTGCTCGAGCTATGTCTAACAACATGGATTGGCTCAACCCAGAAGCAAACATCGACTTCACCAAACGGGACAACCCTCCATAGTACACCGATTGGACCAAACCTCTACCGACCATTGGCCAACCAGATGAACCACGGATTCCCTTCCGATATTTCTTCAACAGAGACCTGGAATTTCTTCTCCATGGTGGCGATGGTTCAAGGAAATATGCTACATCCTTGACACTTCCATTCCCTGCAGCTATCTACTCAAACTGCATTGCCATTGAGGAACGTGCCAATCACTTGTTCTCCAACACAGTGGAAGCATACGACCGAGATGCCTTGTATGGGATTCATCACTGGCCAGAACGCCGACGAATCTACTACAGAAGCTGTCAGGTTCAGAAGTCACAACATGCAGTATTTAGTACTAAAGACATCGTTGCCATCCAACATGTTGGTCTTTCATCCAAATGGGACTACACCTTTCTCAAGAAGATTGTGGTCAAAAGACAGGATGAAAGGGATTATGCATTCTGTGAAGCTGACTTTGAGAACTTGTCTCTCAACGATATTGAAGACATGTACCTTGCCAAAGTACAGGGTCGCATGAGACAATTTTCAACCGAAATACAACGTGAATTCATCAAGTCACTACTCATTTTCATCATACGCATAGTCATAAAAGAACGTGTTGAAGATCTCCAGCTTGCCGTTGAATCATATCAGACACGTGTCAACTTCACTCCACCACAGCTTGAACTTCCCGATCTCAACCAGCTATCACAATTAACGCTCATCAGCAAACCGTTTGGTGTCGTTTATCGCAGTGAACTTCATCACAATTGCTTGATGGCGTGTAATGAGCTTCACAAATTTGGAGATCATACTCTGAAGATGGTTAGGGACGGATTAGCTTATCGATTGAAGGATATACGTGAAAACATTGGGAACCCTAAGCGATGGAATTCTCAGGATCGGAGGAATGTGAGAAGGATCATCACCATGATTGATGAACGGTTGTTCAGAAGGGATCAGTTCAGACGATTGGAGAGCTATGTTGGTGGTCGACCCAGGATTAACATAACCGGCTTTCAACGCCCTTTGCGCACTCCTGGGAAAATCACTGCACTTCCTGGTACCCCTTGAATTGGTTCTTTCATTATAAATTTGGATGTGTGATTATATATGTCTATGGCTTGTGCACACATAACAGTGTACAACCCGTAATTGTCAAGAAAGGACCATGTGGTACGCTTCAGTGCCACAATCCTTATAAAAGGAGCGAAAGCTTCTTACTTTTGAGTAAAACCTATCAAACCTTTTATTTTTCAAGGTTTTGCTCAAAAGAACAAATACTTCCCCACATATGATTTTCAAACCCTCAACCGTTTATATCACTTGTTGAGGGGGAGTATTTGCATTAAAACTTTGTTCACAAATTGTTCATAGTGGTCATCTTCCTGCAACACTCGAAATGGTCATATTTATTGTCAAACTTTTCAAAAATAACATTTGATATGCCATTTTTGAGGGGGAGAAAATTGTGTGATAAGAAATATGTTGTGCAAAATGCAAATGAATATGTGTACTTCAGAATTAACCAACGAATTGACGGTACTAAAATGTTAGTAACTCGAAAAGACTTGTCCTGGACGGGTAATAATTTCATGCTAGTTCGCTAGTAATGTAAACGTGTCTCGCAAAGGACTTATCCAAGTAGAAAGTACCATTCGAGACACTCTTGGTAGACATGAACTCTGACGGGTATGACAACCTTTCGAGGTTTGTCTACACCTTCAAGGTAGTTATTAGAGCTAGTTGTCACCTAAAAGCTGACAATGTAACTCTTTAACTATGCAACGTAACCGTGTCTCGCGGGGGATTGTCTATCTCCAGTGGATCAATTCAAAATGTGCGCGCTCTTTCCTCACTGTGCATTTAAACCATTAACACTATTAAGCACATGTGGAGGGGGAGTATTTATGCAAAATCATATCTCTACAGTGGTACTAAAATGTTTTCATTAATAAACACTGTGAGAGATTTAATTTTTCAGTGGTACAAAATGGTTTTATGGCAACATAGGTTAGTCATGGAGTTATAAGGTGACTAAGGTTAGGAATAACCGTCCTATGATCCGCCAGAGCCGGAGGGATCTACCCAAGGACTCTACCATTAGTTAGTGTTAGAAGTCCTTAGGAATGATTGTAAAAAGGAGAAAAATGAGAATCGGAGAAAGAAGGAGTTGAAGAATCAAAAAGAAATGTAAAGTAAAGGGTGAAAAGAAATAGCCCTCCAGATTATTCAACTTAGGACAGACACCGGGTTCAATTCATATGCTACTGGTTGTCACTCAGTGACGCCGGTATTGAAGATTAAAAGTCGTCATGGACCCAGTGACGCATGCACTAAACCTTCTTAGCCACTCAAGTTTCTCTCAACAGAAGCCTGTTTCATTCTCACAGGGAACCCTACGTAAACTATTGGCTTTCTCTTAGAGATCGCTGGTATTGAAGAAGGAGACCCTCTCCCTAGTCTCCGCACAGGAAAACCAAAACGCACAATTGAGTCTAGAGCCACGAGATTCATCAAAAGAACTCTTAGGGACACTTGACATTTCATCACTTGTTGATCAACAAATAAGATCATCAGTGGTTCATATCGAGTCCTTCACAGATCTTAGCAATCTGTCGAGAACATTTATGAGAGGTTCACAACTGTGATCCTCAGTGATTGAATGGAAACTCCTGCCAGGGTCAACATCAAACAGCCCTGACAGCAGGTCACTTCCGTAACTCCCTGTGGATTACGCGGAGTGTGTCTCAAACGGTCTACAGTCGTGAGGTGATGCTTCGGTGTACCTCAGCGACTCATCTGAACTGTAGATGTACTTCGGTACATCGCGTTATCTCACTTGTGGGACTCCAGTTCAGGAACGGCCTTTGTAAGAATTAGAGTTGTGTTTTCACACTATGCTGTTAACACTCTCGAAGTTCAAACTTGTAAGTGCCGGAACCTGCTTATTACTAACCGTTTGAAATGTTTTCTTCTTATGGAAGCTCCGAAGCGGGATGATCGTGTAGATTCTTCTCATGCTCACACCAACATCATCACTAATGGAAGTTCTATTCAGAAGCAACACAATAGTCAGAATGATTCTTCGTCAAACCAAAGAATCTACAAAGTTAAAGACTTAAAGAACTTCATCAGTATTGAATTCCAACGTCAAAGAGCATGTGAGCATGTTGAAGAATGACGTGGAGACACTGGAGCAGCGAAGCAGACCTGAGGCAGACTTGATGCAGACAACAACATACTATCACTTTCACCACAAAGAACAATAATCAAAGAACAAAGTTAATGATGACGTCAAAGCATAACTGCTCAAGGAAAACTATCTCTCTACACTGGGGAGATTGTTCGAATTGAGGCAATTCTTCTCACAAGAAAGAAGAATGTCAGAAGACATCAGAGCTACTATTACATCAACGCCTTCACCGTTCATCACCAACACTTGAGGGGGAGATTGTTGGAATCACTCCTAAACCATAATCAAGTGTTTGTAATTAATATGTAATAGTTAGCTTTATTATGGTCTTTATGTTTGTATTTAGCCTTAGGCTTGTGTAGAAGGCCCATGAGCCTAGGCCTTAGTCCATTAAGGAAAGGATGGAAACTAGGAGTGTTGCCCTAGCTTTCCTCCTATAAATACTCTTGTAAACCTTCATTTGAAGGTTGGTTGTTCAAGTTTTTCTTTCACCTACACTCTACGCATAGCCATCTTAGTCTAACGTGTGTTTGTGTTTGTTTACTTGTTCAATCGCCTCATCTCTTTCTATATTACTTGTGTTTGTAAAACTAGTGACCTAACATTTTACGTGCTTTGCAAGCTGCTCAATTAGGGTTTCTTAATAGTATAAAAGAAACCAGTGGCTAGGGTTTAATGTACCTTTCAAGAACATTATTAGTAAATTAATATAGATCCATAGAGGATCAAGTGTTTGGTGTTACTGTCTTTTTAATTCTTGTGTTTATATTCCGCGTGAACATAAGTCTAATAAAGGTTCTCCATAGTTTGCTTGTGATTACACATGTTTACTATACGTTCATTAAAGCTCATAAGATCTATCTGGGACTGATCCAACAAGTGGTATCAGAGCCTGGTGAGAATCTTTAAAAGAAGACATCCTTACTCTCTTTTTCATAACCCTAATCACTCTAACAATGACATCATCAAACCATTCAGACTCAGAAAATGATAAGGAAAAGCATGAGGCATCCAGTGCTTAGTCTACAATTCAGCAGGTGGTTACCACCATGTCGAACAACAATGCAAAGTTTCCCTATCTGAAGAAGGACGAATATGACATATGGGCAATGAAGATGGAAAATTATATCACCAACAATGACTACCATCTCTGGAACATTGTATTTAAGGAAACAGTAAGAAGGCTACTGGAAGAGATCCTGATGGGAATGTGATAATCCTTCCAGCAACAACCAATGCAGAACAGATTGCACTTCAGAGGGAAACCAAGGCTAGGACTACCTTGCTTCAAGCTCTTCCAGATGAGCATATGAGTAACTTCCATCATCTTGATGATGCAAGGGAAATATGGAGAGCAATAAAGGCGAGGTTTGGAGGCAACGAAGAGTCCAAGAAAATGAGGAAGACTATTCTCAAGCAGAGCTTTCAGGAGTTCACAATTTCTGAAGAGGAGGGCATACACAAGGGATATGACAGGTTTCAGAAAATCCTAAGCCAGCTCAACCAGATGAAGTCCAAACCTGACAATGAGGAATGCAATATCAAGTTCCTTCGTGCTCTTCCTGGTTCCTGGAGACAGGTTGCCCTTACTCTCAAGGCAAAGGGTGGCCTTGATTACTTAAGCTTTGATGACTTATACAATAAGCTTAGAACCCTTGAAATTGATATCAAGGGTCATTCTACATATTCTCCAACTCCATCACACTCAGCTTTTGTTAGTGCTACCAGTGCTAACACAATGGTGTCTTATGCTGAGAGTCCCACTTCTTCATCAGCAGCAACCAGAACACACACTTCTTCTACAAGAAAATCAAAGTCCAATACTGTGATAGAACATGTGCTTTACTCATTTGTTGCTGAGACTGAAGACCAACAGCAGTTGGCCTATGAAGATTTTGAACAAGTGGATAAATGGGATTTGGAGGAGATGGACCTCAAATGGCAGATGGCCATGCTTGTAGTAAAAGTCAATAGTTTTGAGAAGGATTCTGGGAGGAAATTCGGCTACAAGGGAAGAGAGTCAGCCAGGTTTGACAGGAAAAAGATTAGGTGCTTTGAATGCAACCAACTAGGTCACTTTGCCAGAGAATGCCCAAATAAGAAGGGAAGTGACAGGAGGAGATATACTGCATACAAGCTCAAGGAAGTTGAGGACGTGAAACCTAAATCTTTGCTGTCTCTTAACTCAAGGGTTGACTGGGATGCTCATGTGGATGAAGTTCACGATGAAAATCCTCAGGTTGGATTGGTTGCTGATACTGCTGATGAGTTTGCACTAATGGGCATCACTTCTCAGGTACAACATTGTATTTTTGGTTGTAATGCTAAATATGATGCTCTTAAAAGTGAATTTGATGATGTTAATGGCCAATATAAAGAATATTTTATTCAGGTCCAGGCCTATAAGAAAACTGTTAAATCTTTAGAAAAACAAAAGGCCTGGTACCAACAAAATCAATTGGCTCTTGAAGAGAAAATTAAAGTGTTAGAAAGAGATTTAGAGAACACCACTAATGCGCTAAAATTTAATGAGAAAGAATATGTAAAGGTCATTGCATAAAAAAGGGTCTAAAGGCTAGTTTAGATACAGAGGTGGCTAGACATAAACAGTGGCAAGAACAGGCTAAAAACCTAGAAAAATTATGGAAAAGTTCTATGTCTGTTAAAACTAAGATGGGGTTGGGATTCAAGGAGTATATTGGTCCAGGTGAGGTTTATGACCCTAATGACTATAGTGTTTTTAACCCTGTCACTGATGAAGAGGAAGATAAATATAGAAAACCTGTTAAATTTGTAAAACAAGGTGAAATGCATTCAATTCCTTCTTCTATAAATGGTATTGTTAGGCCACCCAACCCAGACTCAGACTTGGATGAATCACATATGTCCTATGGCCAAAAGTCTAATGACTTAACTGACACTGGGAGTGAAACTAATGATTTTGTCTCTTGTTCTTCCAGTGATAGGACTTCAGAGACCCAGTCTAAACACTATGCCAGTTGTGATTCAAGTGAAGAGTCTACAATGCCCAAGTCTGCCTCTCCCAAGCCGTTGCATGTCCCAAGAGTTGCTGTTGATGAACCATCGTCAAAGACAGCTTATTTTAGAAACATTTCTTGTCTTGTTGATTCTGTTAAAAACAATTCTGATTTTGGTTGTGGTTTGAATAAGTTTGTTTGTGATAAGACTATTCCTGTTATGAACAAGCATCTTAAGAAGAAATCATGTTTTGTTTGTGGTAGTACATTTCATCTTATCAAAGATTGTGATTTTTATGAGAAACAAATGGGTGTTTGTACTTATCAACAGAGACAAAGACCAATATGGAATGATGTGACCAAAATCCCTCCATTTGTTCCCTCTAGAACACATGCGAGGACTGGCAGAACCAATTCTGCTGGTAGACCAGTTGCTGCTGGTAGACCTGTTCCTGCTGGTAACCCAGTTTCTGCCGATAGACCATCTTCATCATGTTGGAGAAGAAATGTTTCTAGGCCATTAATCAGACCTACTAGTACTTATTTTCAAAATGGATATAGGCCTGTTAATAATGACTCATTGAATAAAAGGGGGGCAAGGTGGGATACTGCTGTTAAGCCCTCAGCAGGTTGTTCCTGGACACAGAATAGATCAACAATCATGAAGTGTTCCAAGAACAATAGTGGATCTCATCAATCTGCAGGTTTTTCTAATAGGATCCACAAGGCAGGCCCAAGTCAGTGATGACTTGGGTCTCCATGTATACTAATGTTGTTGTATATCTTTTAACTTGTAGGATGATGCTCATACAAATAAAGATTTAGGTATTGTTAATAGTGGTTGTTCTAGGAGTATGACAGGGAACATAGATAGATTGCATGATTTTGTATCTCTTCAAGGAGGTACTGTTACATTTGGAGGAGGAGATGGTAAGATTACAGGGAAGGGAACCATTAGAACTTCCAAGCTGGACTTTGAGAATGTGTATTATGTGGAACAGCTAAGAAACTTCAATTTATTTTCTGTGTCCCAAATCTGTGACAAGAAAAACTGTGTTCTGTTCACTGATACTGAATGTCTTGTACTTTCCAAAGACTTCCAGATACCTGATGAAAGCCAAGTTGTTCTAAAGGTGCCTAGGAAACATAATCTTTATACATTCAACCTCAATGATGTTCAGCCTGAAGGAGATTTAGCTTGTTTAGTGGCAAAGGCATCCTTGGATGAATCTAATAAATGGCATAGAAGGATGGCTCATGTCAATTTCAAAACTATCAACAAGCTGGCAAAACATGGTTTAGTTCATGGACTTCCTTCTAAAGTCTTTACAAATGAGCACAATTGTGTGGCCTCTAACAAGGGAAAGCAGCACAAGGCTTCCTATAAATCCATTACTGCTGTCAGTACTATCTCAAAGCCTTTGCAGCTTCTGCACATGGACCTCTTTGGTCCTACATCTATCAGAAGCATTGATCACAAGTACTATTGTTTGGTGGTTACTGATGACTATAGCAGGTATTGCTGGGCATTCTTCTTGGGGACTAAGGATGAAACATTTCAGATTCTTCAAGACTTTATTGCCCTGGTTGAGAATCAGTTGAATAAAAAGGTTAAGGCCATTAGGTGTGATAATGGGACAGAGTTCAAGAACACCAAATTAATCGAGCTCTATGCTTCTAAAGGGATAAAAAGGGATTATAGTAATGCCAGGACTCCACAACAAAATGGAGTTGCTGAAAGGAAGAATAGAACCTTTATTGAAGCAGCAAGGTGTATGCTTGCTGATTCAAAGTTGCCTACCATGTTCTGGACTGAAGCAGTCAGTACTGCCTGTTATGTTTTGAACAGGGTGTTGATAACTCATCCTTACAATAAGACACCTTATGAACTTTTGTCTGGAAAGATTCCTACTATAAGCTACCTTAAGCCTTTTGGTTGTCATGTGACCATCCTTAATACCAGTGATCATTTGGGCAAATTTGAAGGAAAAGCTGATGAGGGTTTTGTAGTAGGCTATTCAGCTCATAGTAAAGCTTACAGGGTGTATAACATCTCCACAAAAAGGATTGAAGAGACACTGAATCTGAGATTTATGGAGGACAAGCCAAATGTTCAGGGAGCTGGTCAAGAATGGTAATTTGATCTTGACTACTTAACTGATCATCTAGGCTATACTCGTTTTAAATCTAATCTTTCTGCAGAACCACAAGCTACTCAAACTAACATTGCAGGTTCCTCAGATGATGAGTCAGATTCAGACTGTGATGAACAACTTATTGTTGTTCCTTCTTTTCCTACTCACCACTTTTCAGGTACCAAGGACACAGATTCTTCTGATGGAGCTTCAAGTGATTTTGGGTATGCAGAAGAACTTGTGAAGCTTCAACGCAAAGAGCATGCAGCAAAGGATGATGCTAAAAAGTATGGTTATGAATTCTCCAAAGAAACAGATGAACTCTTAAGGCAGGCAACTCTTGAAGCCCGCAGGAAGTTTGATGCTGCTGATAATGTATCTGTTCCTGCTGGTAATGTGTCTGATCCTACTGGTCAGAAAGCTGTTGATAGTGATTCTGCTGGTAGTGTTCCTGTTCCTTCTGCTAGTGATGTTGTTCCTGCAGTTCCCTTCACTACTCTATCTGTTGATACTCTGGGTTTAGATGATTCTCCCACCAGATTTTCAAGTCCATCTGACTTAGCCAATTCACAATATACAAGCTCTGAATTGGATGGCATTCATCATATGTCAAGAACATGCATTTTTTATTCTTCCTCTTATGATGATGATTTTGGTCCTTCTATCACTAATCTGGCCACATCAGTTGATGTTAGTCCTAATGTCACAATGAGGATTAACACAGTACATCCATGATCTCTAATAATTGGTGATCCTACTTCATCTGTACAAACTAGAAGCAGGGTGAAGAAGAAAAGTTTTGGTGAATCTGCATTTCTCTGTTACATTCAAGATCAACATAAGAACAATCACATAGACTATCATCATTGTCTATTTGCTTGTATCCGCTCTCAAGTCGAACCTACCAGTGTTGCACAGGCTTTAGCAGATGATGATTGGGTGGCTGCTATGCAAGAAGAAATGCAACAATTCTTAAATCAAAATGTTTGGGAGCTTGTTCAATTGCCTCCTGGAAAGTATGCAATTGGCACAAAGTGGATTCTGAAGTGTAAGAGAGATGCAAGGGGGATTGTGGTACGCAATAAGGCACGGTTGGTTGCCTAAGGTCACAGATAAGAAGAAGGGATTGATTATGATGAAGTTTTTGCTCCTGTTGCTAGAGTAGAAGCTATCAGACTCTTTTTGGCTTTTGCTTCCTACATGGGCTTCATGGTATATCAGATGGATGTAAAAAGTGCTTTCTTATATGGTGAAACTAAGGAAGAAGTGTATGTCACTCAGCCCAAGGGATTTGTAGACCCTCACAATCCAGATATGGTCTACAAAGTGGTTAAAGCACTCTATGGACTTCATCAGGAACCTAGTGCTTGGTATGCTAGGCTCTCTTCATTCCTGCTGAAACATGGTTACAAGAGAGGTGCTATTGATAAAACTCTCTTTATCAAGAAGAACTCCAGGGATATCATTCTTGTTCAAGTGTATGTGGATTACATTATCTTTGGTTCTACCAAAGAAGCTTGGTGCAGGGAATTTGAGGAGTTGATGAAAAGTGAGTTTGAGATGAGTGCAATGGGTGAACTTACATTCTTTTTGGGCCTTCAAGTGCAGCAGAAATCAGATGGTATTTTCATTCATCAAGAGAAGTATGTGCATGACATCCTCAAGAAGTTTGATATGGAACTAGTTAGGACTGCAACTACTCCCTATGAAGCCCTAAAGGCTAAGTCAAATAATGAACCAGATCCGGCTGTCAATGTTCACCTCTACAGATCTATGATTGGTTCACTCATGTATTTGACTGCTTCTAGGCATGATATTATGTTTGTAGTCAGTGCTTGTTCCAGGCATCAGGTCACTCCTTTGACTTCCCATTTGAATGCAGTCAAGAAGATTTTCAAGTATCTCAAAGGTCAACCTAAGTTGGGTCTTTGGTATCCTAGAGAGTCTCCATTTGAGCTGGAAGCATATAGTGATAGTGATTATGCTGGTGCCAACTTTGATCGAAAATCTACCACTGGGGGTTGTCAGTTTCTGGGAAGGAGATTAATCTCCTGGCAATGCAAGAAGCAGACCATAGTGGCTACATCTTCTACTAAGGCTGAATATGTTGCTGCTGCTAGTTGTTGTAGTCAGGTACTTTGGATTCAAAATCAGTTATTGGACTATGGGTTTAATTTTATGAACACTAAGATCTATATAGACAACCAAAGTACAATTTGCATTGTTAAAAATCCTGTTTTTCATCAAATAACTAAGCACATAGAAATTCGACACCACTTTATTAGAGATGCTAATGAAAAACACCTTATTCAAGTGGTTAAAATTCATACAGATGAAAATATAGCTGATTTGTTGACTAAAGCTTTTGATGGTCCAAGGTTTCAATTTTTGATTGTCCATATAGGCATGATCAACCCTTGATTGTTGTGTTTGAGGGGAGGATTATGCCTAAGGGGAGGTTTCTGGTTTAAGGGGAGGATTTATGTTGTATATTTTTGTGTATATGTATATATTTCTATATATCTTTGTTTTGTTCTGTGTTCTACTAACCATCTTGCAGATCTAGTTTCAAACACACAATCAGTGGCAAAAGATAGCAAAAGATTAATCTACAAAAGTCCTTTATTCATACAAACATACTGCATTCTCCGATGCAGTGTAACATTACAAGACTTTGCATAACATTGCTGCTGACTACATCAAGATTCCATCCTAACAAGCTTCACAAAAGATTCCCAGACTCCAGCCTCCATCTCCCAGGCACCTACTCAGGCCTCCTCTTTCCCCACTCTGGCATCCTCTGATGCTCCTTTTCCCACCTGTCAATAAACGACCACACTGGCTTTGCAGCTATACCAAGCACTGTAGCTCTCTTCTCAGGGTTTGAGGTGGAGGGTTCTGGTCTTGGAGCTGAAGGGCCTGCAACTGGCACTGAAGGTGGTGGCACAACAGTAGGAGGAGCAACATTGATTGGCATAGAAGATGCACCGTTCTCCTCATCAGTATCTGCATTCATGGCATTAAGCTCAAAGCTGTTTACTTCAAACTCCACATGGGGAGGAGGATTGGGCAGATCCCCCTCTGAAGAAGTGTAAGCAAATGGTGATTTGAGAGGAGGGTCTTTGGACATGTATGTCACACTGGAGTAACCACGAGGAAAATAGTTTAACCATCCATCGTGGGATGGCTCACTCTCAGAAGAATCTGAAGATATTTCGATGGGATGATTGGGTGAGTTATTCATGGTGTTTTGGTAGGAAATCGACTTTGATTATTTGGATTGTATGTGTGTTTGATGAGGCAAGGGGTTGGTTATATAGACAGTTAATATGGGATCTTTGGTTGGTAGAATTTATGGCTGTAATTAATTGGTTGGTAGCTGGATAAATAAAGGTTTAGTGTGGAGACTGTTGAGACACTGTTATGTACAGAAAGGGTTATGTTTTTTCCATTCCTGCTGGTAACGTGACTACTTCTACTGATGGGAACGAGGTTCTTTCTACTGATGTATCTGCTGCTTCTTCTCCTTCTTCCATTTCTGGAAAAAGACAGAAGAGTATAGCTAGAAAGAAGGGTGGTTCTCTTGATCTTCAAGCTCATGTCAGTTCATTTCTAGAGGATTTTATGGAGGATGATTCTGATGAGGAACCAGTAGTATGGTCTATCTTTGTGAGATGGGAACTCACACCTACTGGTCTTGGTGGTTTGGGTTCATGTAACTATGTCTATCGCAAAGATGGGTTTGTCCGACATTTTACTTTTCTTACTGAGATACTGAATTTTCTGGAAAGACAAGATCTTATTGCACTTTATGGAATGGTGTCAAAACACTTTGAATCTCATCATGCAACAGGTGCTGGTCTAACGTTGCTGGGTGATCTTCAAGTTTTGTTTGATTCCGAATATCAGGATGGTGCAGGGTTTAAGATTTGGGAAGGTCAGAATCAGTGGAGGGTTTATGGTTGGACATTTTATCCATTGTCTAGTGTACATGTTGTGCAGACATGGTTTGGGGTTTATGTTTATATGTTTTCGGATCAAAACTATCCTTTGTCTGTACCTCTGATGGAACAAATGCTGAAAAAGAAGTTGGGTTTCTCTACTGCTCCTGTTGGAAATGATATGGTTAATGCGGAGCAATTAGTCCAATGTATTAAGGATAAATTCATTGCTGCTTCTGCTGATTCTTCTTCTTAAGATCTGGTATGTTGTTATATTTATTCTTTCTTTCTTATCTTTTATTTAGAGTGTTTAAAAAAAATTATGTATATATTGTTTGTTTACTAACTTTCTTCTTTGAGGATCATGTTGTACAGTTGTGTCTCATATATGGTTTTAACTCACCATGTCTTAAGTGACAAAGGGTTAACTTGCTATGGGGGTACGGCTCTAGTGAGTATTCTCAAATCCGTTGATAGTTGCTGATTTACTAAAAATCAGAGGGTTATCAATGTACCCTGGTCTCACACACCAAACATTGGCTACTCAATGAGCAAACGGCTCTGGTAAAGAGACATCAAATCCGTTGGACGGTTGACAACTTGCCAATAAGTTGTATGGTGCTCAACTCACCATGTCCTCACAGATAAAGAGTTGGCTAGCCCACAAGTTCCTGGCTTGTGGTAAAGGCAGTGGAATACTATGACTAGTCCTGAGTTAATGGTTTTAGGTAAAGACAAATCAAATCCATTGATGGCTGTAATGGTTTGCCAAAAATCATTAGGGTTTTTCAACACACCATTGATTCACGTTCTAAGTGTTGGACTGGTTATTGGTTCACCAGGGTGATGTCATGATTCTACTTAAGAACCAGCTAGCCCAAGAGTGAGTAGCTACTTGGTAAAGGCTTATCAAATCTACTCTGGTTACTGTTGCTGTTAGAGGTTCCTGATGCTGCTGATCTAGGAGTTGCTGATGTAATCATGGTCTTCCTTGCTGTTTCTGGTGGTTCTAGGTGTTCTGCTGGTTACTTATCTTGTTTCAGTTGCTGTTTATGTTCAATCCTCTTGCACGTTCAAGATATATCAGGAAACTTGAAGTTAACTTAGTCAAATTCAAGTTTAGGGGAGGATTGTTAGGAATTTTGTAATAGTAGGTTCCTGCTGATAAAGGTTCCTGCTAATAGTGTTAGTATTTCTGCTGATAGTGTAGTTACTGCGGATAGTCCAGTTACTGTTGATAGTTATTTTTATTTCTGCGGATATGTAGTTTCCGTATTATTAGTATTTAGTTAGGATATGCATGAGTTAATTTAGGAATAGATATTGCATATCTTTTACGTGTTTTGCAAGCTGCTCAATTAGGGTTTCTTAATAGTATAAAAGAAACCAGCGGCTAGGGTTTTATGTACCTTTCAAGAATATTATTAGTAAATTAATATAGATCCATAGATGATCAAGTGTTTGGTGTTTACTGTCTTCTTAATTCTTGTGTTTATATTCCGCGTGAACATAAGTCTAATAAAGGTTCTCCATAGTTTGCTTCTGATTACACAGGTTTACTATACGTTCATTACGGCTCATATGATCTATCTGGGACTGATCCAACAGTGGTCAAATTTGTCCATGATTGCATGATTAGTGACTCAAATTGGTCATTCCTATTAGTCTTTCGCTACTGTGTAGTGAAAATATGAGTTTACATCATAGTTGTCAGGATCCCGATCCTGATCTTAGGATCTTACGATTTTACGATACTGCAAAGCAAAAACGATCCGGATCTTACATAGGATCTTTGAAAGCTTAAGATCTTATAGGATCCCGATCTTGACCATATGATCTTAAGATATAATCCGATCCCGATCTTACTTTTCTCGGATTACAAACCAAAAAACTACAAATTTATGGGTTATTTTTTCGTAGAATTCAAACAACAAAATGTTAATCTTTTTAAACATTTTATAATCATAAATTAGGACAACATTTATATGAAACATTCATATTATTTTGTGGTTTTAATGAATTAGAATTTGTAGATTTGTATAAAATTAAATAAACTATTAAGAAATAACATTAAAATAGGATCTTAAGATCCCGATCTCATCTTACGATCACGATCTTGCAAAGACGAAAACGATCATGGGTAAAATCCCGATCTTGACAACCTTGGTTTACATGATTGCGAACGTTAAAATTTTTTAGTGAAACTGATTCTCGTTATAACTTTTTAAGAAAGGTAATCAGTTTAGTAGTCACATCAATAAAAGTCATTATAGCTGCCTAGCTGCCACATAAGCGATCGTAATATCAAATAGTCGGACCGGTACTCGGCAAAAAAACGGGTCAAAAAAACCCGGGTTTCTAAAACCGGGTCAACCGCTTAGACCCGCCGGGTTTTGAGTGACCCGGGTCAACCCGGGTCATGAAACCCGGACGGGTTTGGTTTTTTTCAAATTTTTTTTATGAAACCGAGTTGACCCGGTTAGACCCGGCGGTCGAACCGGTTGACCCGGTCGGAAAAAATAAAATAATAAAAAATGAAAAACCGGGTTGACCCGGCGGTCTATCCGGTGACTCGACCGGGTCGATTTAAAACCCGGTTTTTAAAACATTGCAAATAACTTTATCACATTTCCAAATTACAAAACACATTCAAATGCAATCCTCAGTATACGGTTTAGACATAGTTTATATATCTTACTCTCGTTATTTCATATAGCAGAGAGGATGTTTGCGATTGCTAATTTCTTCTGCTTATAATCAGCTTAGAGTACTCAGTTAATGAAATAGTATTAGGATTTGCGTATGTAGTACATGATATTTGGGAAGCATATATAGCGTTTATTCTTATAGTTCATAAGTTATTACCACTTTCAAGTTAGCACTTAGCACCATCCCAAGTGCTTATTTAAATATTCTTATATCCTAACAAATAAGCCAATAAGCACTTAACACCTAAAACATTTCAAAACTTCTTATTTTTTTAATATTACCCAATAAGCACTATAATAAGCACTTGAAAGTGCTTAACCAGAAAAAAGCAAGCAACGCATTATCAGAAATACCATGATAATCACTTTGACAAAAAAAACAAACAAACACCCAGTTAGAAAAACTTAAACTTAGTAATCTTACCTTAAGACAAAATTACATGTTTGGTCCCTATGGTTTACCCCAAATAACATGTTTAGTCCTTAAGTCATTTTAATTACACCACACATACCTATTTTTGAAACCTGTTGCCAATTTAGTCCCTATTATGAGAAATAGGGACTATCCGTGTAATAAAAATAATTACACAGATGATCCCTATTTTTTTAAATAGGGACTAAATGGGCAACATGTTTCAAAAATAGATACGTGTGTTATAATTAAAACAACTTAGGGATTAAACTTGTTATTTGGGGTAAACCATAGGGACCAAACATGTAATTATTTCTTAGCTTAATGAAACCATTAGTTTTGCTTATTTTGCCAGTTGACATATGATAACTTCTTATTTTACTAATTTAGTTTAAGCATTCCAATGAAATAAATAAGCTAACAATACCTTTTCAATAGGTAACGAATAACAAGCGTAACCAACAAGCACAAGCATGTGAGATGAATTGAAGATAGGTGTATGTTAAGGAAAATTATTGGGAGACCTAAAATATGTGACTAATTGTGTGACTAATATATATGTCAATTAATTATTAGGTTGTGAAGAAGTGAGTCCCTTTGCTATCTCCAATAGGATGTTGACACATATGTTTAGGCACGTTATTAGGCATATGAGTTAGGCATCCCAATCAATGCTCGTATGTTAATTAGTGTTTTTAATTTGGGGATTTATGGTTAGGGTTAGGGTTAATCCGACAGAGGGGGTAATTAGCCTTTTTGACTAACGTTTAAAACTTCTGATTTGAACAATAAATAACGTTGGCGATGGAGAGAGTGATGGTGACGGTGACGGTGATGGTGATGGTGAAGGTGAAGGCGATGGTGATGTTGGTTGGAGAAGGTGAAGGTGAAGGTGAAGGCTGAGAGAGGGTGATGAAATGATGTGTTTGAGGTTTTTATATATATATGGGCAAAATGGTCATTTAATAAGAATAACGGGATTTAAAAACATATAATGGGACGTTGACTAATGGAAAATGGGTCAAGGGACTAGTTTAGCCTAAAAAATCTATAATTTTGACTACTGACGATGAAAATATCAAAGTTTTAGTTCAGCGTGATGTTTTTGGCCAAAATTAGAGACCAACGGTGTATTTTAGTAAAAGAAATAAAATAGCAAAGTTAAACTTATATTTCGGGACGGACCGGATGTTGCAATCCCAAATGCTCCAAAAATAAATGTTTTGAAACGGACTGACTTTTACCTTCACAAAAACACGCACACACACATGACATCATCAATGGCGGACGTTACCTACCTTCATCTCGACGACGAACACCACGACGACGACGACGACTTCTTATTCTCCTTTTCACCTCGTAGAAACCAAGATCTCCACTTTTCACCTCGTAGAAACCAAGATCTCCACTTTTCAGATCCCGATTTCACTTCCCCATTAGACATGTTTCATCCTCATCGTCATCATCAGTCGCATTCATCTTCTTCGCTGCGTCTAATTATTGATGATAATGATTTCACTCGTCATAATCATACTCATAGGGAAATTCATGATGATTTTGATTTAGGGTTAGGGTTTGGTGTAGAAAATTATGATAATGATGACTGTGGATTAATGATGGGTGGAATAAGTGTCTATGATTCGGACCAAGACGATATTATTATTGGCGTAAATGATGATGATGAAGAAAGTTTGAGGGTTTGTTGGGAAGGTTTTGGCTTAGAGGATGATAATGAACATGATCATGATGTTGTGGTTGATAATGAGGAGGATGAGGATGATTGTATTGGATTCGATGTTCCGGTGCATCAACATTTTGAGTGGGAGGAGGTGGAAGGTGGAGTAGACGAACGGGAAGTGTTGAGCGTCTTTCTTGACGCCGAAGAAGAAGAAGAGGTTGGGAATTACGAGAATGATGATTTGGAGTGGGAACTTTTTTTGAATACGGGAAACCGTGTGAATGTGGAGAGTCATGATGTGGAGTGGGAAGTTTTCTTGAATGTGCATAATTTACAAGGGGCGGATCAGTTTGAGGAGTATAATGATGCGGATAATGAGATGTTGTTTGGGCAGTTTGTGGATAATGGTGACTTGGGTTTGGTTAAACCGCCTGCTGCGAAAAGGGTGGTGGAAAATCTTGTGAATGTGGTTATGACAAGTAAAGATGTTGAAAGTGATAATGCGGGTTGTGCTGTGTGTAAGGATGAGATTGGTGTAGGGGAAACGGCGAAACGGCTTCCGTGTAGTCATCATTACCATAAGGAGTGTATTGTTCCTTGGTTGAGTATACGGAACACGTGTCCTGTTTGTCGTTATGAGTTGTTAACAGACGATCCTGATTATGAACGCAGGAAAGCAGAAAGGGTTGTTGCTAGTGATTGATGTGAACTGATGAGGTAGTTAGTATGGTTTTGAAGAGATGGTGTCGGGTTGTGAAATGTAGATATTGTTCCACGAGATGAGTATCCTCTCATTGAGTTATCGAGGTTCAAAATTTGAGTGAAATCATATGTGGGTTTGTTTCAACTATATGATTGCTTCATTTGTAGTTGACCTCTATGGCGTCTTTAATATAAAATACAGAGTACTTTAGTTTGAAACATTTGGTGTCATTCTATCTAAGTTTGATTTGTTGAATATATTTCTTGGTTGATATATACATATGCATATTACATCCGACTAGATTATGGTGGATATTTTCATATATACATCATGAGCTAGGAAATGGATCCATCGGTTTAAGGAATCACCTTGAGAAGTTACCAGTAATCTCCACAGGAGCAATGACCGTCTCTAAAATGATGAAACCGCTTGTTGTCCCTCACGATTATTTCCCTATCAACAGCCTTTGACACCAACTTGATAGCATTGTGACAATCTTCACAAATACGCAGGTTCTTGAAAATCCTCAATGTTACACTTTTATCTGTTTGTAACAAGCCAAAACAAACAGCAAGCTTCTCACTATGTCCCCTTAAGATATCTACTTTTTCGTCTTCTGTGAGTTCATGAAGTACACATTTTGTATCTGGTTTATACCCATATCGGGTGGCAATGTCCTGTTCTAATCTTTGCCACATATCATGGATATCAGGAATAACTTTATTACCAGCAACAAAGTCATATACTCTCCCTCTAATCTCAATCCAACTACAACCAACTTGCTTCTTAAGGCCGTTTTTCTTCATTATTTGCCTAATCGTTCGTACATCGTCCCACTTACCAGAACTAGCAAACAGATTGGATGATAACACATAGTTTTCTGCTTTATTTGGCTCGAGTTGTAATAACTTTTCCGCAACTTCCTTTCCTAACTTTATATTACCATGAACTCTACATGAACTAAGTAATGAACTCCACATTCTAGCATCAGGTTCCTGAGGCATTTTAGCAATAAGCATTATAGCATCATCAAATCGTCCTGCACGACCAAGCATGTCAACCAAACATGCATAATGTTCCAGTTTTGGTTTTACTCCATGGACGGGCTGCATGTCATCGAATAACTTAAGCCCCTCTTCAACTAACCCACCGTGGTTACATGCCATTAAGATGGCAATCAATGTGAAGTGGTCAGGTTTCATGTTCAAACGCTGCATTTCATAGAATAGCTCAATCGCCTCCTTTCCCTGCCCATTAATCCCATAGGCTGCAATTAAAACTGTCCATAATTCGACATGCTTTTTATTTGTTTGGTCGAATACATATCTGGAAGCTTCTATGCATCCGGTTTTTGCATACATGTCTATGATTGAAGATTCTACTAATATGTCGTTTGTAAGGTTTTTCTTTAATGCATAACAGTGAACTGATTGTCCTAGCCTTAGAGCTGATAATTGAGAACAAGCACTCAATACACTTGTTGTCGCGATCTCTGTAGGTTGGATCCCACTAGAAGTCATTGTACTGAATTTATTTAATGCTTCATTTGGTAGTCTCTTCGGCGAGTAACCAGCTATCATTGTATTCCATGATACCAAATCTTTGTTTTTTAATCCATCAAACATGATTTTCGCAGACAGGGGTTTATCACAGTAAATGTAAAATGAAATTAGTGAATTACCAATATGTGAATCAGTTTCTAACCCATTTTTAATCACAAACCCGTGAATTTCTTTACCATAATTAAGCAACTTGAGCTCTGTACACATTAAAAGTAGGCTACCAATTGTATACCAGTCAGGTTTGAATCCTAAATATGTCATTTTTCTGTATAAATCTATTGCTTGTAAAGGATCACCATTTTGCGTGTAGCCACTGATGAGTGCATTCCAAGAACTTACCGTCTTATTTTTTAAGCTGTAAAAAACATTTTCAGCCAAACATAATGGCGACCCGCATTCACATTTTGCATAAGCTGCAATGAAAGCATTTGCAACGAGCTCATCAGATTCAATCCCATGTCGAATTGAATACCCATGAAGTTCCTTCACTTTTAATAGTTTTGAACAATGAAAACAAACTTTCAAAACGTTTAAAACAGTGACCTGATCAGGTTTCACGCCGTCACTGCCACTCTGCATTTTATACAGAAGTTCAAATGTTTTTTCGACTTCACCTTCTTTAGAACAACCCCCTATAACCGAATTCCAAGAAACAACATTCTTGTTATTGGTTTTATCAAGTAAAGTTTCGGCTTCTAACAGGTACCCACATTTCACATACATATCCATCAAAGCATTTTGCACCTTCAAATCCCGAAACAAACCCAACTTAACAGCCAAAGAGTGGATCATTCTCCCTAACGAAACCTCCTTTTCACCACCGCAAACTGGCAACACTGTCACCAATGTAGCAACATCCGGCACCAAACCATTTTCCCCAACCAACAACTCCAAAAACAAATCAAAACACTTCCTCAAAACTCCATTATCCGAAAACACAGAAATCAACGAATTCCAAGTAACCAAGTTTCTCTCCGGTATCTTATCAAACACCTTAACCGAATCCTCAACAAACCCAAACTTCCCGTACATCGCAACCAACGAATTACAAACAAAAACATCTGAAACCAACCCAACCTTAACAGCCATCCCATGAACCACCAGCCCAGACACGAAACTCGACACCCCAGCACAAGCTTTAATCACACAAGGTAAAGTAAAACTATCAGGTACATGGTCAGTTAGCAAAAACTGGCTAAAAGTGTACATAGCATCATACCACAGACCATTTTTAGTGTACCCACTAATGATGGTGTTCCATTGGTACAGATTCCTGGCCTCGGGTTTCTCGAGGGGTTCGGTGTGGTGGAGTGGGTTTAGAGCTCTGGTGAGGTGTTTTGATTGGTGGAGATAAGTGATTCTTTGAGGGAGATGGTTGTGGTGGTGGTGGGTTGCGGTGGCTGGTGGTGGATTGTGGTGGTTTCCGGCGTGTAATGGTGGTGATGATATCATAGCCATGATGGAATGACTTTATCCATATTAGAGATAATTCATCATTTTATCTTGTTTTCTTAGAGTGAGTTGGAATGATTTTATCCATATTTTTTCTGTAAAAAATTTAGGTGTTATATATGATTACAAAAGTTACAGTATAGAGACAGTCATATAATTTTGTTTTTGCAGTAGAAAAATCACAAGAGCTGTAAACATTAGTATATAGTTTACATATGTGATCAGTTGTTAATCAACTTACGTGTAGATTGATGATGACTACAAACTAGGCCGATTAGACCTTTATCATCATCACTCGATGACGGGGATGACTATTAGCTAGGCCGATTAGTCCTTTATCAGCAAGGAAACCATAACTTTGGTCAGTAACAACATAGTGAAAATAACAATCTATATAGGAAATTAGGAACATAGTCTGATCATCCAATTGGTCTGCCTTCCTTTCATTTCAGAGTTTAACTGTTGAATGTGACTCTTAACAAATTGAACTAAATATTAAAATGACATCAACATGCTCTGTGACCAAATTGTGTTTGTCAAAAAATCTAAACATATAAGCGCTCCTGAAATCAGTGTGAACTTGATTCTATCCATACGAGCTTGCACACAAATTGAATATATGGTTAGAAATGAGAGATCGTTCTGCTGTATAAAACTTGATTCTATCCATACGAGCTTGCACACAGCACACCGTCACTTGATGCAATGGTACCCATCAGTTGCTTTAGTGTTGTGTCTATTGCAATAATTGAGCTCCCTATGCCACTCAGGATCCCTGGTAACGAGTCTGATGATTGTGACAGCTCAACCAAAGTAACCTGGATAACAAAGTTGTTACAAATATGTCAGCTTCTGTTACTTGTTAATGAGCAAGAATGCAGGTGGCTGTTTTGACCCATTTAATCATGAATGGGTTGATTTAGATGCGTTTTCAACTCAAGTAGGTCAAAATCATTAAGTTTAGCAAAAGGAAACACATCAGCTGGGTTTGAGCCTTGAGGGGTCAAACACGTTGATATTGAAAGTCTATATCCATGCATACTTAATAGTCTCTTTGTAATAATAATGAACGTGCTAAATATTTATCGAAAACCACAGTAATTTACAACAAAGATGAACACGTCAAACATATTGAAAATGTTTTTTTAAGCATAGAACCTACTAAATCGTTATATTTGAACATTTGGCTCATTATGGTATAATACTGTATATCTACTCATATACATGTATTAACCAAACATTAAAAATGGGCAAAAGAACACATATAGGTGGAGAATATAACCCATAGAAGGCCTCATCCCTCCTTTCAAAACCATCCAAACCTCATGTGGGAATTGCCTCAAAGAAGTCTACATTTCCCATACCATATCAACCAGCTTAGAGATCCTAAACTGTAAAATATATAGGCCTCAACTTATTTAAGAAAACTCCCCTCCTCCATTAGCAGGCATCAGAACTACCAACTACATTTCCTCTAAACCTTCAATCCCACATTCATCTTGCAGCTACATCCTCACAAGAGAAATGTAGGACTTGAAGGATAAAGGCATCATTGATAGCACAATACATGCTTCTGGGAAACACCGTCATACACCTTAACCTAACAACAATCCAACCATTTCACGGAACCTTCCTTATGACAACATTGTTAGTTTATGGACAATATTTAATAGTCGCATGTCCGGTTCGAACTCGAGACTATGGGATTTCACGCATTGCGTATGAGATTCAATTAATAATAACTAATATATAATGGTTATGATTTAATTATTATTTCACAATAACGTCTAACGGTCGTTAGTACTTAACGGTAGTTAGTCTAACGATCGTTAAATGACAAATAGAAGGACTAAAGAGGAAATAAGCCAAGAGAAGGTTCTAGAACCCTTCTCTTGGGCTTATACGACCAGCCAAAGGAAACCAAGGGGGAATCCCCTTCCAATTTGGACTCCAAGCTATTACACTACATATACAAACCCTTGTATCATTAGTTCTTAATCCTTGGAAACCCTAATTAGCCAAACTTCTCTTCTGTTCTCCCTCTTTTGTTCTTGTCGACCGGTTACAAACCCACAAGGGTTTTATGATTGATTTTGAGTAAAACAAAAGTGTTTGGTTAATTATTGTGATCAAGAAACTAGCATTCTAATTGAATGGCTAACAATACGCGTGTACAAGACCGTAGTAAAAATCCCAATTGGATTTTTGTGTGAAACCCTAATGACTTTATTGTGGTCGATTTACTAAACCCTAACCTTTTAGGGTGATTTCTTTATCGTTTGATTGCGTGGAAGCTAACAAGATACGTTTTCCATTTAAATTAAGGATAATTAATTATACATATTTGATTTATGTCTTCCACTACGTGCTTTGTGATTATATGTTTAACCATATGATTGTCATGATACTTAAATTACAATAGTGCCATCACGAGCCATTAATATGGTGTAATTAATTACCTAAACACATAAAAATCGAATCTTAAATGATTGTTTGCATGTTTACAAGGTTTTCTAGATTATTATTTATTTATTTTTTTTTGAAACACTAACATGGGTCGTACGACCCTATTAATAAACAACATTAGGTTTTTAAAATTATAGAAACCTTAGGTTGCATGCAATTTTTATGTGATTTGTTAATGTGTAACTTAGGTTTATGGCGTTATAAACGATCTTGTTACCTTTATTAAAAGTTAATATGTGTTAATATGTGATTTGTTGATCCCAGTAACACTAGATCTTCTTCCTTAGGTTGTATAAAGGACTAGTTATATTAGATAAATCTAACACAACTAATGATAGAAACTGTGTATGAGTGTATTAAAGATTATACAGAATCTAATCTTTAATATTAAGAAGAAGTCTTTAGTGGAACAGTAAACACAATGAACACAAATCAACAAACAAGCATCAATATTATTAATTTAATACGAATACTAACAGTATTAGGGTTATAAAACCTTGAAGCTAAACGACTGTGTGTTTCTGGATTTTTCTCTACGTATCAAGATGTCAAGATGTATCTAACTCTATGCCTTAGGACCTCCTTTTATACACCAAGGAGTCCTACACGACTTACAATACTTTTCTAAGTATACCAAATATTTTCTATACTTATCTAGTACATATCTTGTATTAAAAGTTATCTTATACATATCACATAAGCAATACTAATAAAAACCCCTAACAATTGTAACTTTGACTCCAACAGCAGTAACTTCATCAGCAGTTTTAACTTTGTACTAGCAGTAGTAACTTTGCTCTGGTAGTCTTAACCTTTACACCAGCAGTTGTAAACACTTAACATATTTTCTTTGAACTTCATGAGCAACACTATCTTTGTAAGAGCAGCAGTAATATTAACCTGAGCAGCAGTAACACAAACAGTAGTAAGAAGACTTTTAACCCCAACAATCCTCCCCTAAACTTGATATTCTTCTTCAAAATCATCAAGTTTCTTCATTCAAAGCTTAATCATCACCAGGAGGATGCTTCAAAACACTTCTTCACTTCTTAAGTTGTTGTATGATAAACCAGAGAAGCTCAGTAGCCATTTCACTATCATTTTCCAGTTTAAGCTTTTCCTTTAGCATCAGTGTAATTGTAGACTTAGTGAGGGGATACTTCTTCTCTACCAACATATAGATTATTCCAGACTGCATCATCAAGGCATGAACTCCACAAGAGTCATATAGCTTCCAGCTCAATACCTTATAGCCATGTTGTACCTTCCATACTTCATCTTCTACATGTGGTTTAAACATTGTATTTAAATCACCCCATAGCACATAGTCATAGTCTGAAACTGGTTGCTTCAATGACCTTGTTGACCCATACTTGGCTTTGACTAGTTTCCACAGAGTTTCCAAATCCTTTCTGTCAAAACTTTTGAGCATCTGACCAAAGATAGTAAACAACTGAGATTTTCCATCAGCTCTGATGATCTCCCAAATTATTTTCTTCTTGCCCTTTGTGTATATCTTCCAGTCAACAATCCCTAAAGGCTTAGTAGTCGAAGGTACAACATCAATTGGTACTTCTTCATCATCAAGAATAACTACCATAAACTGTTTAAGATCTGCTATATCTTTGTCTTCATCCACCTTTTGCTTCTTCTGGACTTCTTGCTCTAGTTCTGCTCCTTCTCTCTTACTACCTTCCAACTGCTCTGTTTCTTGATCAGTAGAAATAAATGTGCTTACCCTTTTAAATGCTTTGTCAAACATTTCTTAGATTCGTTCAAAACTCTTATTTTTCAAATGGTTGAGCTTCCATCCTTCCATGTTCTTCAGGTAAGTACACATAATCTTTCTTTGCTGAGCTTTTGTTGGAGGTTTGCTTCTCTTCTCTTCTGCTCTTTTTGCTGCAAAGTGTTTTCTTCTTGTTTCCAAGAGTTGCATAAATAATTTAGCTTTTTCTTCCATAGACAACTCTCCTTGCTCTTCTGGTTGCATTTTTGAGCCAACTCATTATCTGCTTCAATCTTTGCATGTACATCATCCTATGTGTTGATCAGGGAAGTATTGGCTTCTTCTTATTGTTTAAATCTCTCTCTTGCAAGCCTTGCTTCTTCATAAAATTCAGCTTGAAGTTTCTTTGTAGCTTCTTTATCAAGCCTAATTTGATCCTTCTTCTTTATCTTCACAGGTTCTTCTAATATACCTTTTCCTTTGTCCTATGAAGATATTGTTGTTGTAGTTGTTGTTCATTTACTTGGCTCTCTAATGACAACCCCTTTCTCCTTGGGTTTTGTTCTTTTCAAAGATTCCAGTGCTTGAGCCACGGTAATATCATCCTTTGTTGTTGCAACAACACTAACCTCTATTGCAACACTAGCAGTAGTAACTTGTTCACTAACAACACTAACTTCTTCACTAGCAGCACTAACTTGTAAACTAGCAGTACTAACTTAAGCAACATTATCTTGATCACCAACTGCTTCACCAATAACATTAACTTAGCATTAACTTCTTCAACAACTACTTCTTCAATAACTTCATTATTAACCTCTTCAAAAACAACATCTCAATCCATATCCAAAACCTCCTCATCCATAATATCATTCCTCCCCTGTTTGGATGCATCCTCACCCAAACTGTGTTCTTCATCATCTGAGGAGTCAACCCTAGCAGAGAATCCAACCTTGTATAATATTTTGATCTTTTAAGTTCTGACTTGTTTCTCCTTTCAAGATTCTTGACCATCCTCTGTAAACTGTCAATCTGAATCTGCTGTGAGGATGTGGTCTTCTTCAAGTCAAGAACCCGTTGTTGTAAGTTGGTACATAATGCCATCAATTCATTGAGTTTAAGAATATCCTCATCACTTTGAAGTGTTTTACCTCTTGCGAGCAGTGAATCATTGGATTGTTTAGAAACAATCTCAAATGTAGTTTGAGCAGTTGAATCCCCCATGGTTTCTTGGCACCTGGGACCACCACCTGAACTAGTTCCTGGGGAACCAGATTCATTAGTTGTTGCCTTAGATTGGGTCTTATTTATATTACCAATATCCTGCTCTGCTTCTAAGCTAGAAGCAGTTGTGGCAGCCCTCACCAACTTGTCACCCCTCTCCTTATGGACAGCCTCATCTGCAACAGATTATGTAGGATCACCAAACTGAGGTATCTATGTGTCCTTTCTCTTAGGCTTCTTATGTTTTTGTATCTTTTTAGGTTGAGAAGAGGATGATGGTAAAATGTTGGGTGTGTGTTGGGGATCAGTGGGGATTGTTGAACCTTCACCGTGTGATTGGTTTAGTTTCACCATTGTTGGAAACAAAGGTGTAACCTTACCAGAAAAACCATTGCCAACCCTTTTCATATTTGAGAAAATCTTTTTAGTATGAAAGGGTGCAACATATATTCTTTTGTGATTTGTATTTTCAGCAAAATGTTTGTCCAAAAACACTTGTATAAACCTTGGATACAAAAAAAATCCAGATAGATTATCCAAGTTTCTAACCATACTATCAAAAATTAATTTTGAAAAATTGAATTTCTGGTTTGTAGCCAAGCAGATAATGGCAGAAGCCATAGTGCTGCTAAACTCATTCCATGCAGTTATCTTTGGACTTAGACATTGTAAGATTGTATGGATTAGAAATTTCCATTGTGGTAACAAAAATGCTTTATAAAAAGTTAGTTTTTCTGAAAGTTTCTCATACCCCATCAATGCAAGGTTTTCAAAAATTTTAGAATTAGGAAAACACTCAACACCTTCTTCATCTGATAGTCGAAGAGTTCTTCTAACAGATTTTTCAGTGATGATGATCTCCTCACCATCTACTATGGCATGAATCTGTACTTCCCCATTGATAGTTCTGGCCACAGCAGAAGACCAGAACTTTTTAATGCAAGAAATATATATGGTGGGATTAACAGTGAGTGCATACCTTATTGGGTGTGCATTCAAAAAATCTATAATCTATTCAAATCCCTCACTTTCAGTGGGGTTTATTCAAAACGCGACCATGTTATGCGAATCAGCAAATTTTAGGTTCGACATTGTTGTTGGGTTTTGAGATTGAATGACTTAGGTGAGTTAGGGTTTGTAATTTGTGAAGAATGAAATCAATTTACTGATGGATTGAAGGATTTATACCCTGAATTGGTGTATTTATAAATTCGAACATGAACAACCCAACAGTAGTAAGTTATGCCTAGTAGTATTAACTTTGAGTTACCAGCATTATCATCCTGCTCTTGATCATCACTTTCTGATAAGGATTTAAAATGTACACTTTTGAGGGGTCATTTAAGCCCTTAATCGACCACTTTTATATCCGTTACTGCTTAACTTCGTTCCTTTTTACTTTTTAGGTCTCTTGAAGGCAAAATGCTGGAATGACGCTTATTTGGACGAAAAGGCGTGAATATGTGAAGAAATGGCTAAAGTCAAGATCAAGACACTCAAGCTGATGGAAGTGCACCCGACGGCGTCACAAACAAATGGCGACGTCGTCCCTCTAATTGCGACGGCTCAGGAGTGAAATTGCTATTTTGTACCTGACGGCGTCAGGCTTTGAAGAGTAGGGCGTCATGACTGAGACGACCTAGATCCAGATTCAGATGGCGTCAGAAGTTGAAGCTGACGGCGTCACAACCACAACGTGACGCCGTCCCAAAGTTGACTTGGCCAAGACGAAACCCTAATGGCGGCGACCCGACGGCGTCACAATTAAAGAGTGACGCCGTCGCAGTTGTAACTCTATATATAGAATTCGATTTTCAGACTTTTTAGGGAGGTAGAATTGTGGAGTAAAATCCCTAAACGATTTTGGTTTGTCTTGGGCAGTATCTTAGGGTTCTCATACCCTATTTTACATCAAGATAAGTAATCTACTTCATTGATTCCATTATGTCTTCAATTGTATGTGTGTATGCTTGCATGTTTACCATGTCTGGCTAATTTACTTGTGTGTTTGCTTAGATCTATAAAACCTAGTTATTAAATATTGATTGGTTGTCTCTTATCTTAATTGTAATTGGCTTAGGATTGCAATAGGCCATCGTTGTGTTTTTAATGCTTGAGTAATCTTTGTGAACATTAGTTTATAATCGCCTAGAGTTATTGTAGGCTAAAAATCCAAAGATAACCTTAGAGTTAGTTTATGAATCCTAGAGATTTTGTAGGCAATAACCTTAAGGTATTCTTAAAGAGTTAGGGATAAAAGCATACCCTACGACCTTAGAAGACACAACGCGTTAAGAATAAGGACGTGATAATTCAACCATCAATAAAAGATAACTAGGGAGTAATAGTATCTAGGTAAACACATTTTTAATCATCATACGAGCACACATCAATTAGACATAGACTACCCCTCAGATTAGATAATTAGATAGTAGGGTAATCGGTAGAAGTACCACCCCCCAAATCCAATACCCCGAGATCGTACCTTTCAATTTTCTAAAAAATATAAAAAAAGATAAAAAATAATCTTCGTCAACCTCAACCTTAGCGTAGTAATTTCTCACTAGAATTCCTATTCCCCTAAAGAACGATATAAATCCTGAGGCTTACCCTAATACTACACTACAACGATTAGGTTCACTTCCTAGGTGGTTGAAAAACTTGCTCGAAGAAAAGGAAGTTTCCTTTGACCCCGAACGCGCGTTGTACGCGTATCAAGTTTTTGGCGCCGCTGCCAGGGAATAGAATAGATAGTTAGATCTCTATCTCGTTTAGGTTCCCTTGCTTGATTCCTATCAAGTAAGCTTTCTTCTCAATTTTTTAGCTTCCTCGTAGTCTATCCCCTTCTTCGTGACCTTTGTTCGTAATCCTATCACTTTTCATCATGGAAGGTGATAACCCATCAAACAATAACCCACCACCAAATAAACCACTTTCACTCAAACCACAACCCACTGACCAACACAATCGCCGCAACCGATATGTGAGTAGAAACAACGATCTTCAAGATTTACAAAGGGTATTTGACAGTACAATTAGGGATGCTGTTGAAAAAGTGGTTAGCGCCTCAGTTGTTGGCTCTATGATTAGTAGTAATTCGGATAATGTTTTAGTGAATAAAAATGTGAATGAGGAGGATAGTGCTTACTTCAATCTTTACCTCACTAAGGAAGAGGTTGCTTACTACCAATACATAATCGACAATCCTCGATCACCCATCATTAGGATATGCCCAAAGATTAGGAGAGGAAATCATTGGAACATCAAAATCCCTTGTATGATTGGATATAGGAATGTCGAGCATGCCTACATAGATACGGAATCTCCCATTAATGTGATGTCATCAGCCGTTTATAATGACATTATGAATGAGCGACTTAAGATTAGGAGAGACCCTAAGTATCCGGGTGGGCTTTGCAATTTTATGGGAAGAGTCAAGGATGTACACGTCTTTATAGGAAATTTCACCTACTTAGTTGATTTTGTAGTCCTAGAAGACATTGGATGTGTCATTGACTATAGCTTGTCCCAAGTTGTGCTAGAAAAATCGTTTGTTGAAAAATCTAAAATGAGCTATAACAAATCCGAAGGAACAGTTAGGTTTATGGAAGGGAGCGATGAGATCACTTATAGGATGCCTTGGAAAATGAATGGATATGGCCCTTTATCCCTTTATGAGCGAGACAACATTAGAGCTTTTGAGGAAAAGAGCGAAGACGATGTTGAAAAAGGTTTGAGCTTCATGTGGGAGAAAATGAGACTTTACTATAAGGATTGCTTGACCCTCGGGCCTAGGTATAGAGTAGATGAGAATTTTTTCAATATGATAGAGTTTTCATTGAGGATGAAAAACGAGACCACGTAGGGGCACGACTTCGAGTCTAGCTACAAGACTCATAAATAAAGAAAAGCGCTTCGTGGGAGGCAACCCATGCTTAATTGTTTGCTTGTTTGTGTGTCATATATATTTTCATTAGTTGTTTATTCTCATGTTTGAATTTGTGAAAATGCTTTATTTTGTCATTAATCTCGTCTTAATTACATATAAAGGTATTCTACAAAATGGATAAGTGTAGGGAAGATTACACACGTTTTCAAAAGAACGTGAACATGAGAATTACAATTCTTGAAAAAGATATATATGTGTGTTTGTTAGAGTCAAATGCTTGTATCGAGTCATAATGGATGCTTTGCAGAAATTTTTCCAGATTCTAAAGATGTAATTTTTCCAGAAAAACGCAACAGACCAGTTTCTGTCAGGATAACCTGACGGCGTCAGGATTGCAACCTGACGACTTCAGGAGGAGCAGAAACCATGATAATGATTTAAAAGGTACACTTTTGAGGGGTCATTTAAGCCCTTAATCGACCACTTTTATATCCGTTACTGCTTAATTTCGTTCCTTTTCACTTTTTAGGTCTCTTGAAGGCAAAATGCTGGAATGATGCTTATTTGGACGAAAAGGCGTGAATATGTGAAGAAAATGGCTAAAGTCAAGATCAAGACACTCAAGCTGCTGGAAGTGCACCCGACGGCGTCACAGATAAAGGGCGACACCGTCCCTATAATTGCGATGGCTCAGGAGTGAAATTGCTATTTTGTACCTGACGGCATCAGGCTTTAAAGAGTAGGGAGTCACAACTCAGATGGCCTAGATCCAGATTCAGACAGCGTTAGAAGATGAAGCCAACGGTGTCACAACCACAACGTGACGCCGTCACAAAGTTGACTTGGTCAAGATGAAACCCTAATGGCGGCGATCCGACGACATCACAATTAAAGAGTAACGCCGTCGCAGTTGTAACTCTATATATAGAATTCGAATTTTCAGACTTTTAGAGAGGTAGAATTGTGGAGTAAAAAGCTAAAACGAGTTTGGTTTGTCTTGGGCAGTATCTTAGGGTTCTCATACCCTATTTTACATCAAGATAAGTAATCTACTTCATTGATTTCATTATGTCTTCGAATGTATGTATGTATGCTTGCATGTTTACCATGTCCGGCTAATTTACTTGTGTGTTTGCTTAGATCTATGAAACCTAGTTATTGAATATTGATTGGTTGTCTCTTATCTTAATTGTAATTGGCTTAGGATTGCAATAGGCCATCGTTGTATTTTTAATGCTTGAGTAATCTTTGTGAACATTAGTTTATAATCGCCTAGAGTTATTGTAGGCTAAAAATCCAAAGATAACCTTAGAGTGAGTTTATGAATCCTAGAGATTTTGTAGGCAATAACCTTAAGGTATTCTCAAAGAGTTAGGGATAAAAACATACCCTACGACCTTAGAACACATAACGCGTTAAGAATAAGGACGTGACAATTCAACCATCAATAAAAGATAACTAGGGAGTAATAGTATCTAGGTAAGCACATTTTTAATCATCATACGAGCACACATCAATTAGAAATAGACTACCCCTTAGTTTAGTTAATTAGAATAGATAATAGTAGAGCAATCGGTAAAAGTACCACCCCCCAAATCCAATACCCCGAGATTCGTACCTTTCAATTTTCTAAAAAATATAAAAAAGAAAAAAAATAATCTTCCTCAACCCCAACTTAGCGTAGTAATTTCTCACTAGCATTCCTATTCCCCTAGAGAAGGACATCAATCCCGAGGCTTACCCTAATACTACACTACAAGGATTAGGTTCACTGCCTAGGTGGTTGAAAAACTTGCTCGAAGAAAAGGAAGTTTCCTTTGACCCCGAACGCGCGTTGTACGCGTATCAAGTTTTTGGCGCCGCTGCCGGGGAATAGAATAGCTAGTTAGATCTCTATCTCGTTTAGGTTCCCTTGCTTGATTCCTATCAAGTAAGCTTTCTTCTCAATTTTTTAGCTTCCTCGTAGTCTATCCCCTTCTTCGTGACCTTTGTTCGTAATCCTATCACTTTTCATCATGGAAGGTGATAATCAACCACCACTCATCAACCCACCACCAAATGACCCACCAAGAGGCCGCACTCTTGGTGAATACTCTAGACCAAGCAACCTAGGCTATAGGAACACAATTGAGCTCCTAGGTCAAGCTCAAAGTACGGCCCTTCGATTCGACACCATCCGGTTGGTGCAAAACGGATGTGCATTCCATGGACTTCGTTCCGAAGATCCTAATCAGCATCTTAAGGATTTCCTTAAGATTGTCGATTCCATCGACCTCGATGCTACTACTCGGGAGACCACGCGCTTGCGTCTCTTCCAATTCTCTCTACGGGACAAAGCTAGTAATTGGCTTGAGCGACTTCCCGCCGGTTCCATCTCAAGTTGGGATGATCTCACCACTCGTTTCCTTTCCCAATTTTTCCCAATGGGGAGAACTACTAAGCTTAGGAATGAAATCTTGATGTTCCAACAACGTCAAGGTGAATCTCTCTATGAAGCATGGACTCGATTCAAGGACTTGCTCCATAAAGTCCCTCATCACGGCATTGATCTTTGGCTTCAAGTCCAAATCTTTTATGATCATGTTGTTGATCCCAGTTGAGCAAACGATCTAATATAGAAACTGACTTGTAACAAAATCTTATCAAGTATTATGCGGAATTTAATACTTAATCTTAAGAAGAAGAACAATTAACATTCAACACCTCAATATTATTTATTAATACGAATACTTTTACAGTATTAGGGTTTTGCAACCTTGAAGTGTATCGACTTTAGATATAAAACATACGTATATCTAACCTAACCCAGAACCTCCTTTTATAGGCTAAGGAGTCCTATACAATATACAATACGTAACCTACAAGATAAATATCTTTTCCATATTTATCTAATACAATAAACTAACCGACTATACAAGACTAGCAGTGCTTACTATATACTATCAGCGGTTACATAATACTACTAGCCGCGGTTGTCTTCATCCGTGGTTACACTCTTCAGTCCGTGGTTACATCAAGCCTGTCCGTGGTTCCAGTACTTAGAATAATTCTTTATCCAAGGAACCTAAAACCCAACAATCCTCCCCTAAACTTGATAAATTCCAACAGAATTCTTCAAGTTTTCTTTAAGCTCAAAACATCTGAATTGGAGGATGTAGCCAAACACTTACTAGCTTTAAGTATCTTCTCATACTTCTTCAATAAATCATAAGCTTGACCATCATAGGATACTAACATCTTGATACAACCAGGTTTCAACATCTGAGCAATTATTACTGGATGCTTATTCAATTGTGGATAATTACCTTCTACAAGCATATGAATAACCTTTCCAGAAACAGTTAAAACATGAACTCCACAAGTTTGATATAAAAACCAGCTAGTAACTTGACCATTGTAGAGTCCTTGCCATTCAGGTTTGATGAGTGTGTAAATACTCATCATTTTTAGTCAAATCTGAACTGCAAAACGTTTAAAAATGCTCATAAATGCATTAAAATACTGAAAATATTCCAAAATTGCATTTTATATGTTTCAGATGCAAAATGTTTAAAATCAGATGAAAAATGAGCAAAGTTTGCATAATTGGCAGTTTCAGTCCCCCAAGTTTCTAAAATTGTCAAAAATAGTCCCTGAGTCAAAATTTCAAAAGAAAAGTCACCAAAGGTCCTTTTTAAATCATAAGTTGTCAAATTTAGTCCTTTGGTGAAAAATGTCAAAAGTTTGAGAAAATTACAAGTTTGGTCCTCCAAGTTTCAAATTTGGCAAAATTAGCCCCTGGAAAATTGGAAAATGGCAAGTTTGATCCTTGCACTATTGAAACTTGTCACTTATGGTCCTTGGAGAAACTTTGCTTAATTGGCAGGAATGGTCCCTTGAAATTCAGAAATTACACATAAAGTCCCTATGTTATTAAACCCTTCGCACTACTTTGGACCAAGTCAAATTGTAATTGTGACCCCCTGCCTGATTTTGGACCCCTTGTGTTATTAACCCCCGCTCAAATGTGGTTTGACTAGACCCAAACGCGCCAAAAACCTTATCCCCTTCTTTCTTCTCTGCAAATACCTGCAAAACACAACCAACACTCCACCCCCTCCTCACCTATCCATCTTCTTTGTCCCCCCACCAACACCTCAATCCAAATGCATTTAATGCATCTTTAACCTTTTACTCAACCCTCATCTGTCAAAACCCATTTCCCGCCAAAAAAGTAATCTATGGCCAATATCAATTTAACTGATCCAAGGGTCTCAAATAATGGTGGGATTAGCTCAGAGAAAGACAAGAAGAGAGTTGGAGTATAAAAAGAGGAGAAAGAGAGAAGCTAAGGAAGTAGTTAGTTTTTTAATTTTCAATGTATGTCGTTTTTATAGAAATATCTTAGTTTAACTCTTAAAGTGTATTTTATCAGTTTCTATGTATTGGATTTAAGATAACTAAGTGTTTGTAACCAAGTTTCAGTCCTAATTCAAAGTTTCCTTTAAGCTTCATACTTTCAAGTTCACTGTTACAAAATCAATTTTCAAAATCTTATATGCAAATCTTTAACAGCTTGTTTTTAAGTTCCATTAAGCTTACTTAAGCTTATTTAAGCTTTTGGAAAGCTTGAAAACCAGTTCCAATCAAATATGGTTCATGGTCAATAAAAGTTAACTGTTGGAGCAAATTGGAATTGGAGTTGAAAAAGGGTGATGCAGAGGTTGATTTGGGGGTGGATTAGACTAGGATTAGAGTAGATTTGATTTGGTTTAGCCTGCAACAAAGTTGGACATTGGTGAGTGATTATTTCATTTTTTCAGTTTTTATCCAATATTGCATTTTATGCTTGCATGCTTATCTGTAGTCACCAGTAGTTATAATGTGTTTACATAGTTGTAATTAGGTCTAGTAGACTTAGTATAATCAAGAAATCATGTTGGTTCAGTGATTTGTTAAATTTTTAGTTCACAACAGTTGATTAAAGGGTGTTTGGCTCTGCTGATAAATCTGTCCTAGAGGCCTGTTTTGTGTTTAACTCTTGTTGGTTTAAGTTTGTGTAGCATATCTTAGCTCATAGCTGTTTCAATTTTGTGCCTGCAACCACTCAAGTCAAACTTTTTCAATATCTGTCTTAATCAGTTATCTGTTGGGATTTTTACAAGATCAAAGGTTCATTTTGTGTTTAAAATTCATAGGTCTAGCTTGCATTAGTGTTATTTCACCTTATTACTTCCATATCAGTCCATAAATTAGCTTCAAACCTCAAATTAGTCAAACTTTTAGTTTTGTATAAAAGTCAAAAGTTAAAAAAACTAAGTTTTGGCCAACATAGGAGTATTTTTCATTTACTCATTTCTGGGTCAATGCAAGTGAAAATTATATGTTTAAAAACCTCAGCTGGTCTTGTTTCTTATTAGTAATTTTTCAGATTTTTAGCAAATTTTTAGAAGCTTCATAAGAGCTTGTTAAAATGGTACTTAATGCCCTGTGCAGGGCATTAAGCCTGCACATGGCTTGAGCAGTCTTTGCAGAGCTTGTACAGAGCTTATCATAGCTCCACTAGGTCTGATATTTGGTTTATAAGCTCTCACCCAGGTCTTCTTTAGGTTCCTTTATCTGTTTCATCATTTCCAGCTTATTCAGTGGCTTATTTCTAAGTCCAAAAGTAGCACCTGAAACCTGTTTTAGCTCATTTGCTCATTTCATCAAATCAGTGTAATCAGCTTATCAGAGGTTGTAGCTTGTTGTTACTTGTTCCATTTTAGTTCTATTAGCTTATTATAGCTTGTGTATCAGTTTGGTAGCATTTGGATTCCATTTGCTTATTCAAGTGCTTATTTCAATAAGCACTTCCTCATCAGTTTCAATATCTTGCACACAAGCCCCTGTTTTTCCATTTTTCTTATATTCCTAATATTATTCTAGACTTTTCCTGAAATTTTCAGATTTTTCTAAGTTGATTTGCTATTTTTCTTAATTTAAATCAATTTTTAGCACTTTTTAATTAGCTTTTAATACAAAAAATTAAGAAAAGGTTCAAAAAAATAAGTTTTCATTTTTCTTAAGTTAAGATAAATATAAAAAGCCAAAAAAGTATTTTTCTAGATTTTTCTTAGTTAAATTTGTATTTTTAAATAATTTAAGTAGTTTTTAATAGTTTAAAATTCATAGAAAATAGAAAAATAATCAGAAAAATACAAAAATAGTTTTGAAAATTATCTTTTGATATTTTAGATTTTTCTAAGTCTTAATTTTATTTTTCAAGCTTTATTTCCTATTTTCTTGTATTTTAGGTAATTATTTAATAGTTAAAAATAGTTTTTAATTAATAATAATTAGGTAAATAGTTATAAAAATAATTTTCTTTTTCTAAATATTTTCTTTTATCATTAGGATTGTAAAAATATCATTTTCATATTTTTAGGGTTAATATTGTGTAAGTTTCACATTTTTATTTGTACGTCGCGTAGTTTTTAATTTCAGTTTTATAAAAACATAAAAACAAAAACATCATTTTAAAAATAGTGATAGCGTTTATTTAATAGATTTTATCTTTTTAATTTCCTTTAATTTGCATTTAAGCCGTTGTAATTTGTTGGCTTTTCCTTAGTTATAATCATATTCCAAATCCTTTTCCCGTTCAAATCTCTCGATCACTTTACGTTTGATAATCCATTGCATAGCTCGCTGGGACATAACGACCCGGGGAAACCCTATACTCCCCAGATCCTCATTGCATTCGTGCTTAAGCAGTTTTAAGCTGATTACGGTCGGCCATTCACAAGTGGCCAGCTTGAGTGATTTAGCTTGACTGTTTGGCACGCATCAAGTTTTTGGCGCCGCTGCCGGGGAGCACAGGAGCTGTGCTGATTATCTTCCGTCTAGCAGATTAGTGATTTGAATCCTCACTCTTTGTTTATACCATCTGTATGTGTTTATATTTTCTTTTAAAAATCAAAAATCCAAAAAGATTTTCATTCTTTGATTTTGCAAAATGTTTTTCAAAAATACCAAAAATATTTCTCTTTACCCTCTTACCCTTTTGATTCTTCATTTCTTACCCTCTGAAAACCTTTGATTCTTTCTATGTCTTATCCTCACCCTCTTGGTTGTCAATGGTGTGGTGGTCCTTATAATGGTGGCAATTGCCCCAGTTGTGACATGGTGGAATCAGGAAACGGGTCTGTCTATAACCAGGATCCCTATTCCTACCATAACACAACTGATTTATTCCATCAACTACCACACTGTGAGACTCAGCAGTTTTACTGTTGTGAGTACTGTGGTGGTTCACACTCCAGTTCTGATTGTCAATCGGGAAACACGCTTGTCTATGAGCAGGTTCCTGATAACAATTTTGACTACAACACATGTGACTCACAGCCACATCAGTTTTACTGTTGTGAGTATTGTGGAGGTCCTCACTTTAGCTCTGATTGTCAAACAAGGAATCCATTTCCTTGTAACAATTACGACTCTTCGTATCATGACCAACCTCTACAGTACCAAATGAATCAGGCACCACCTCAGCCTTATCCACTTCCTCAAAATCTTCTCCTTGATCTTTTGGATTTAGTAAAAGATTTGAAGGAATGTAAACATTCCCAAGATAATCCAAAATCCATGGAAGAATTGTTAGCTAAAGAGCAGGCTGCTAAATTAAATTCCAAAATTGCGTTTGAAAAATCTGTTAGGGAATCAATTGCAAAAGAAAAAGCAGCCAGATCTAGCTCTCAATTTCGTTTCATTCCTGATGACAGTGATGATGAGGATACGCTTGATATCCTTCAATTCTATAAATATTCATCAAGTTCATCAAATGATATCCCAGCAGTTGAGATTCATTCTCAAACAACTGCTATCACACCCGAAGCTCCCACTCACTCTCTGAACATGGGGGACGAGCATCTTGACACTGTTCCTGAAAAGGAATCGGACGAATTCATAAAGTCTAGTGTTGAGAACCTTGTCCCAATCCCGAGAGAGTCACAGGGAACTTCTGATCATATGTGTGATTCTCTTTCCCCTCTTGAGTGTTCAAATGATCATTTGGAAACTTTCTCCGATTTTAGCAACGATTGTGCTTCCTTTGGAAACATCGAGTACGTTGAGGCATCACTTCCACAATCTGATGTTGATCCCTTTCTTGAGGAGTTCTCCGATGAACTCACTCACATCAATCCACTCTTTGATTTCGAAGCCGATCTGGGAGAGACTGAAAGTCTCGTTGATAATGATCGTTCACTCACTTCTTATCCTAACAGTCCAATAGAGAATGTTGATCACTTTGTTCCCGAAACATTCAAAGCTACTTTCACCAATCCTCTATTTGAATTCGACTCTGAATTCACTTCAATTTCTGAGAATCCACTCTTTGATACTCAGATTGAGGATAGTGATGAGCCCACAATGGAACAAGAGTTCACAACTTCACTCCATGTGAATGATTCTCTTCATGGAGAGTTCTCCGGTGAACTCTCTCATGACATATCTCCTCCGGATCATGATCATTTCTACTTTGATCTTGAGGATGATATTAGCTCGGAGGAAGGTATACTCTATCATACGAGTTTGCTTATTGATGATACTACCTTCACCCTTCCTCCCGATACGTCTGCATTTGAGGATGAAGAATGGATCTTGATTGTTATCAAAATCTTTCTTCCTTTCCTCAAATATCTTGTGATTTCTCTCCATCTTCACTCCTTCGGGAATGAAGACACTATCTTTGACCCCGGCATTTTCATTTATCATTTTTGAGCCGGTTTTATGTATATCTCATCGGTGTGGAACTTTCACGTGCTTCAAATGTTTGTCCAAACATCTTGAATGAAAGTCCGATGGAGATTGTTTCTTCCACTTTGCTTCCCCATGAACCAATTAATTCAGGGTCGAGTCAAGCTAGCGACTCGGAAATCAAAAACAGTAGCACACACCATATGGGTTTTCACCCATATTTCTGACTTCTTACCCCTTTCTACCACCTAGTGTGGGGGAGTTGCCCCACATGTTATATATATATATCTATATCCATAAATAAAAAAAAAAAAAAAAAAAAAAAAAAAAATCTTCTTTCTAAATAATGGCCGTAGTATTTCCCTTTTACGTTCTATGTTTCGGCATAACAGCCGGTACTTTGAATATTGAGGGCAATATTCATTTCTAAGTGTGGGGGGGAATTCTCACGAATTTCATGTATTATCTACCCAATTCCCCCGTTTTTGGCCAAAATTTTTTTGGAGTAAGTGTTCTGCACTTACTCAATTGGTTATCAGTCCGCCTTGTCTAATAAACAAAAGGATTGGCTAATCCAGGAGCAAACGGCTCTTGGTAAAGATATCTCAAATCCGTTGACGGCTTGCAATTTGCCCAAAATTGTATGGTATTCAGCTCACCATATCCTAAAAAGTGAAGAGTTGGCTAGCCCGCAAGTTTATGGCTTGTGGTAAAGGCAGTGGAAAAACCATAATTGGTATTCAGCTCACCAAAGATGTAACACCCCGACCCGACAAGGGTAAAGATATCACAATACGGTTTCATATCAGAACTTTAATAACTATACAATAGCGGAAGCCTTTACAAAATGTTCAATAAAGAAAACATAAATAGCTAAAACTTCAATATAAATCTAAGATCTCTATGGTAAAGTCTTGCTCTCAACTCTACTCTCAACCCAGATCAGCTATCCCATAAGCTCATCTTGAATGCTAAATACCTGCCGCAGGAAAAGAAAAGTGCGGCTGAGCTTACAAAGCCCAGTGAACAGATATAACAGAAACAAAAGCTAAACAAAACAAATATACGAATAACAAAAATAAAATGAAATAATGACGAAGGATCTTTAGGATTCTGCGGAAACATAAATATACAGAAATCCAAACAACCACAATACTAGTTTAGACATCACATAGCACATTAAGGACACAAACACAAACACATCAGAACAACCAAACACATAACATACCAAGAATAACAGATTACATATAAACCAAACGAAGAGTCTCAAAACTAACTGAAACAGTTCCTAGTAAATAAACATGGCATTCATACAAATCAATTAAATCAACATTTAATATACTTAATGCAATATTGTAGCAGCGGAAAATGGCAGACAAGTCATGGCAGACATAATAACTAAACCAGTTCTAAAAATCAAATCCTAACCTTAGCAGAGTTTTAACATGGCAGGTCACATATACAGACAGATAATTAACCTTCAAAATACTCAATGATATACTAGCACATAAATCTCGCAGATCAACACAGTCACGTAACGATAACAAATAATAAAATCAAATATACGAATCATATTTCAACGTATTAATCCTATCCTCGCATGGCAACTAATAATCACTTAAACAAATACATCATAAGCACATTCACTAACATATCATATCAGAAATATCTTTCTTCTTCAAAAGGTAACATCAGAAAATACATATATGGAGTAGCTAGCTCCCAGATTTTCGTGAAGACGCGTATTGCACACGACATCATTCACCAGATAACAGATCAGATCTAGGATGCATCCATACGCCCCTTCCTACATATTCAAAAATATGCTTCACCATCCAGAGACGTGGCAGAACATCACTCTACTGCCCTAGAGTCATATCAGAGGTGCATCACTGATACGGACATGGAACCCCCATGACTAGTTAAATATTTGGTTATTATCAACCAACTTAAGTCAAACAGATTTTCAGATATAGCACAGATCATAGTCACACACAAGGTCACAGAATCATAACAGATAGTTCATATCATAAGGTTCATATTCAGATAGTCAGAATCATAAGTTCATATCATAGTGGCATATCATATATTCATAAACAGAAGTTCATAACCAGAGGTTCATAATCGTAAGTTCATAATCCAATATAGAAGGGTTCAACAAATGTCTATATCAAAGTCTTCCTATCATAAGTTCACATCAGATATTGCATAGTTCACTAGAATCATAAATTCAGATAAGTAACAGATCAAACATTCAGAAAGGGTTCATAGCAATGGCATTGGAAATCCTAATAAGCATGAGAGATATGACGAAGAAGGAAAACATGAGGGACCTTTACTGAAAAGGTCAGAATATCTGTACGATAACATAAGTGTCTTAAAGTAAGACAGAATATCCGTACCTTAAAGCAAATGAAAGGAAAGCAAACGAATGAACGAATACGAAGATGTAACGTCGCGTCTCCTCCAACGAATCTACACGGATTATGATTTATTTAATACTTATTAGTATAACGAATTAATCTCATTAATACCTTTAGAGTTGTCAGATTATTCTCATTTTTAGTGACAGACGGAATTACAACATTTTAGAGTATTAGTTATTACTTAGCCAAACTTATGGGTTGCACTGACAAACGGTAAACTTAAGGGTTTAAATATGATACTTATCTTATTTAAGAGCTTATATGATCATCTTTCAAAGTATAGGGTTTACAAAAGTCAAGACGGATTTTAGGACTCTCTTTCAAAATAGTTTACATAATCTTTTATAACGTACATGAAATAACGAAATTACACACTTAGCTTTTAACCCTAATCAACTTCCTATTTATGTTCTAGGGTTTCCATACTTTTAATATCATTCATTACGCATTCAATTAACATGTTACTCTTTTTAATGATTCCCACTTTGACCTAGAACGTACATGAAAACAAACCCAAGTTACCCCAAAACTCATGCGTGTCCTTACGTAATTCATTTACACATGTTGACCCATAATTACCCAAAATTACATGTTGCACCTTTAACATCTTTAATTATACGATCTAACCTTCTATTATCAGATTTTACACTTTTAGCCCAAAGGTTTTAAAATTTACAAAACATACCCCTTTAAGTTAAATACAATTCAAATGACCCTCTAAATATCCAAAATTACACGTTTAACCCCCACACTTATTTTATATGTTTAGTACATGTATTTTACTGTTTTACAAAAATAACCTTTAAGTTTCAATATTTACAAAACCAACCGAAACCTTTTATTTAGAACCGAATATGCATTATTCAAGTACAAGCCCTAAACCTAGGTATAACCCATCATCAATCCATCATTACCACTGCATTAATGAACCTTAATGATAACAAGAAAACCCTAGTTTTCATAAACCATAATCGTCCTTTTTTTTTAAATACTTTCCTTTTTATGCGTTATCAAGTAATAAACCCCAAACAAATTACACAAGCTTCGAACCCTTGGACATGTATTTTATTCAGGTTGTATATCATATAAGAACTCCCAGAAAAATCAGATCATGGTCCCAAAGTTTATCATATGCTCGTTCGCTATTTTATACGTTTTCTAGGGTTTCAATTACAAATAATTCCATACGACTTATAAAACATGCATGGCCAATTTTTATGTGTTATAGGTGACTTGTAGGACTGAAAGCAACATTAGGAACTTACCCTTGATGACCTTGGATCGTTAGAACAAAAGAAACCAAAACTAGCACTCGTCGAAACCCTAATCGACCCAAAAACTACCCACGCTCAAACCAGCAGCTTTGGAGCTCGAACACTATTTTTCCCACCTTCTTTACCTTAAATCTCGTCCAAGAAAAATGGTCTCAAGCTCTGGAAACTGGAAATCGAATTATTTAGGGTTTTGGGAGTCGGTTTGGGAATAATCGGTTATTAGGGATTATTAAGAACCGAATAATGGGATTATATAGGATTTATGATTTTTATTGTGGGCTTTATATTGTATTGGACTTAAAATAAATGGACTCTAAATTTTATAAACTTATATTGGGCTTTTATTTAATTTTATTTCTTTTATAAAATTAATTTAAATATATTCGGCAATTATAAAAATACAAAACTAATTTGTATAAAGTTATAAACTATGAAAATTACCTTTACAAAGTGTTTATTATTTATTTAGACCACGTGGGATATTTCTTAGAAATTTTCTGAATTTACATAGCTTATTTTGGTATTCTTATAAATTAATTATTCATACTTTTGATTGTAGGGGTATTTTGGTCTTTTTGTGAATTTTAGAAATTCAGGTATTACAAAAGATAATTCTGATAATTTATCTAAGAGTTGGCTAGTCCAGAAGGGTACGGCTTCTGGTAAAGACAAATCAAATCCGTTGAAAGCTGGTGGTTTGCTCAAAATCACATGGTTATCGGTGTACCATGGTTCTTACTTGAACTAAAACATTTGGCTACTCCAGAAGTAATGGCTTTTGGTAAAGAGATTGAAATCCATTAGTTTTTCTCAAAAGATTGCTAGGGACTAGCAATAGTTTAGTGTGGGGGATTGATGAGTGTGTAAATACTCATCATATTTAGTCAAATCTGAACTGCAAAACGTTTAAAAATGCTCAGAAATGCATCAAAATACTGAAAATATTCCAAAATTGCATTTTATATGTTTCAGATGCAAAATGTTTAAAATCAGATGAAAAATGAGCAAAGTTTGCATAATTGGCAGTTTCAGTCCCCCAAGTTTCTAAAATTGTCAAAAATAGTCCCTGAGTCAAAATTTCAAAAGAAAAGTCACCAAAGGTCCTTTTTAAATCATAAGTTTTCAAATTTAGTCCTTTGGTGAAAAATGTCAAAAGTTTGAGAAAATTACAAGTTTGGTCCTCCAAGTTTCAAATTTGGCAAAATTAGCCCCTGGAAAATTGGAAAATGGCAAGTTTGATCCTTGCACTATTGAAACTTGTCACTTATGGTCCTTGGAGAAACTTTGCTTAATTGGCAGGAATGGTCCCTTGAAATTCAGAAATTACACATAAAGTCCCTATGTTATTAAACCCTTCACACTACTTTGGACCAAGTCAAATTGTAATTGTGACCCCCTGCCTGATTTTGGACCCCTTGTGTTATTAACCCCCGGTCAAATGTGGTTTGACTAGACCCAAACGCGCCAAAAACCTTATCCCTTCTTTCTTCTCTGCAAATACCTGCAAAACACAACCAACACTCCACCCCCTCCTCACCTATCCATCTTCTTTGTCCCCCCACCAACACCTCAATCCAAATGCATTTAATGCATCTTTAACCTTTTACTCAACCCTCATCTGTCAAAACCCATTTCCCGCCAAAAAAGTAATCTATGGCCAATATCAATTTAACTGATCCAAGGGTCTCAAATAATGGTGGGATTAGCTCAGAGAAAGACAAGAAGAGAGTTGGAGTATAAAAAGAGGAGAAAGAGAGAAGCTAAGGAAGTAGTTAGTTTTTTAATTTTCAATGTATGTCGTTTTTATAGAAATATCTTAGTTTAACTCTTAAAGTGTATTTTATCAGTTTCTATGTATTGGATTTAAGATAACTAAGTGTTTGTAACCAAGTTTCAGTCCTAATTCAAAGTTTCCTTTAAGCTTCATACTTTCAAGTTCACTGTTACAAAATCAATTTTCAAAATCTTATATGCAAATCTTTAACAGCTTGTTTTTAAGGTCCATTAAGCTTACTTAAGCTTATTTAAGCTTTTGGAAAGCTTGAAAACCAGTTCCAATCAAATATGGTTCATGGTCAATAAAAGTTAACTGTTGGAGCAAATTGGAATTGGAGTTGAAAAAGGGTGATGCAGAGGTTGATTTGGGGGTGGATTAGACTAGGATTAGAGTAGATTTGATTTGGTTTAGCCTGCAACAAAGTTGGACATTGGTGAGTGATTATTTCATTTTTTCAGTTTTTATCCAATATTGCATTTTATGCTTGCATGCTTATCTGTAGTCACCAGTAGTTATAATGTGTTTACATAGTTGTAATTAGGTCTAGTAGACTTAGTATAATCAAGAAATCATGTTGGTTCAGTGATTTGTTAAATTTTTAGTTCACAACAGTTGATTAAAGGGTGTTTGGCTCTGCTGATAAATCTGTCCTAGAGGCCTGTTTTGTGTTTAACTCTTGTTGGTTTAAGTTTGTGTAGCATATCTTAGCTCATAGCTGTTTCAATTTTGTGCCTGCAACCACTCAAGTCAAACTTTTTCAATATCTGTCTTAATCAGTTATCTGTTGGGATTTTTACAAGATCAAAGGTTCATTTTGTGTTTAAAATTCATAGGTCTAGCTTGCATTAGTGTTATTTCACCTTATTACTTCCATATCAGTCCATAAATTAGTTTCAAACCTCAAATTAGTCAAACTTTTAGTTTTGTATAAAAGTCAAAAGTTAAAAAAACTAAGTTTTGGCCAACATAGGAGTATTTTTCATTTACTCATTTCTGGGTCAATGCAAGTGAAAATTGTATGTTTAAAAACCTCAGCTGGTCTTGTTTCTTATTAGTAATTTTTCAGATTTTTAGCAAATTTTTAGAAGCTTCATAAGAGCTTGTTAAAATGGTACTTAATGCCCTGTGCAGGGCATTAAGCCTGCACAGGGCTTGAGCAGTCTTTGCAGAGCTTGTACAGAGCTTATCATAGCTCCACTAGGTCTGATATTTGGTTTATAAGCTCTCACCCAGGTCTTCTTTAGGTTCCTTTATCTGTTTCATCATTTCCAGCTTATTCAGTGGCTTATTTCTAAGTCCAAAAGTAGCACCTGAAACCTGTTTTAGCTCATTTGCTCATTTCATCAAATCAGTGTAATCAGCTTATCAGAGGTTGTAGCTTGTTGTTACTTGTTCCATTTTAGTTCTCTTAGCTTATTATAGCTTGTGTATCAGTTTGGTAGCATTTGGATTCCATTTGCTTATTCAAGTGCTTATTTCAATAAGCACTTCCTCATCAGTTTCAATATCTTGCACACAAGCCCCTGTTTTTCCATTTTTCTTATATTCCTAATATTATTCTAGACTTTTCCTAAAATTTTCAGATTTTTCTAAGTTGATTTGCTATTTTTCTTAATTTAAATCAATTTTTAGCACTTTTTAATTAGCTTTTAATACAAAAAATTAAGAAAAGGTTCAAAAAAATAAGTTTTCATTTTTCTTAAGTTAAGATAAATATAAAAAGCCAAAAAGTATTTTTCTAGATTTTTCTTAGTTAAATTTGTATTTTTAAATAATTTAAGTAGTTTTTAATAGTTTAAAATTCATAGAAAATAGAAAAATAATCAGAAAAATACAAAAATAGTTTTGAAAATTCTCTTTTGATATTTTAGATTTTTCTAAGTCTTAATTTTATTTTTCAAGCTTTATTTCCTATTTTCTTGTATTTTAGGTAATTATTTAATAGTTAAAAATAGTTTTTAATTAATAATAATTAGGTAAATAGTTATAAAAATAATTTTCTTTTTCTAAATATTTTCTTTTATCATTAGGATTGTAAAAATATCATTTTCATATTTTTAGGGTTAATATTGTGTAAGTTTCACATTTTTATTTGTACGTCGCGTAGTTTTTAATTTCAGTTTTATAAAAACATAAAAACAAAAACATCATTTTAAAAATAGTGATAGCGTTCATTTAATAGATTTTATCTTTTTAATTTCCTTTAATTTGCATTTAAGCCGTTGTAATTTGTTGGCTTTTCCTTAGTTATAATCATATTCCAAATCCTTTTCCCGTTCAAATCTCTCGATCACTTTACGTTTGATAATCCATTGCATAGCTCGCTGGGACATAACGACCCGGGGAAACCCTATACTCCCCAGATCCTCATTGCATTCGTGCTTAAGCAGTTTTAAGCTGATTACGGTCGGCCATTCACAAGTGGCCAGCTTGAGTGATTTAGCTTGACTGTTTGGCACGCATCAAGGTTCATCATGAGTAGGCTCAAATAGAATCTTCAAATTATGATACATCAGCCTCTCATGATAATCATCTGGATGTACTTCACCAAATTTATTCTTGTAAAGTATCCAAAGCTTCAGCAAATCATCTCAATCAAAATACTGATGCATTTGTGAAAATTTATTATACTCATAAACTTCATTGTTGAGTCTTTGAATTTTCCAAACTCCTTCACTTCCAACTAAAAGCTTAAACTCATAAGAAATGATTTGATTTACATCTACATCTTCAACAACTTTCAATCTTTTAGAATCAGATGTCACCTGAACCTCAGATTTTCTTTTTCTTTTACTTTGCATCCATTCATCATGTTCTTTAATCCACTCTTCTTCCTTTTTAGAATTCATTGGACAGAAATCATCTTGATTAATCCTCATACATCTCTCATAAAGCTCAAAAATTCTTTCAAATGAACATCTACTAAGATTATCAGAAACATATATGCCTGAATTCTTGATAATCTTCATCAATACATTCCTCAGCTGAGCAATAGTAGGAGGTTTCTTTCTTATAACTCGCTTCTTTTCTTTACTAACCTTCCTTGCAAATATACCCAAAAGTCTAGCTTTTTCTTCATCATCAAATAAAGCCCATTCTTGTATAGTATACTCATCATATATTAATTCAGAAGCTTCAAGATAGTTTTGTGATTCTTACCATGTAGCTAACAATTTCTGACTAGCTTCCTCTTCATCTTGCTTTCTCTTCATCAAAACTGCTTTATCCTCATCTTCAACACTTTTAGCATACTCTGCATCATAAGCTTCTTGTTCTGCTTTATTCTTAAACTTCAGCACTACTTCTTTACCTTTTCCAACATTAGATTTAATCACTTTCTTCTTCAAAGGTTCACCAATAACCAAACTTTTACCTCTGGATTTAGTAGCAGTAGACTGAACAAATAAAACAGGTGCAATGATGGTTGTAGGTATAGATGATGTTTTGCTCAGATTAATCAAGGTACTTGCAGCTTCCTTCTCAACTTCTTTAGACTTAGGTGGTATTATAGAGAGAGTTGTGACAACAGTGGAAGTGGTTATGATAGCAGTGGGTGTGACAGTAGTAGGAACAATAGCTAAGTCTGAAACTGCATCAGTGGTTACAAGAGTACTAACCATGGTTTCAGGTATACTATCAGTTGTTATGTTCTGCACTACTTCAACATTCTTCAATTTTTCCAGAACAACCTCATTCCCATCTTTATCAGAAACCAAAAAATCTTGATCTCCACTATCAACATCTTCTTCCATAGGTACACTAACAGATACATCCACAGCCTCCCCTGAATTCATGCCATCACTCCTCCCCTGTTTGGATACATCATTCACATTCAGAGTAGTAGAGGAGTCCACCTTCTTTTTCTTACGCTGCATAGCTTTCAAAACAGCAACTCCAGGTCTTTTCACTTTCTCCAAAACCAAGACCCTATGCTTCAACCTCCGAATATCCTTACCCTGAAGCACAGTTAAAGCCTGTAGACCTGAAATTTTATCCTCCATTTTAGCACACTGAACCGTCAATTCATTTAAACGTTCAAGAATATCCTCCCCACTTCGACCTGTGTGAACTGGTCCGAGAGGTGGTTCATTGGAAAAGTCATCATGTACAAAGTCATTAACCGTCAATTCATTGTCAGGTTCCAATCTATCCTCATCACTTCGAGTTGTGTTAACTGCTCCAAGAGGTGAATCCTTGGATATAGAAAACATAGCACCAGACCGAGCCTGATCATCTATGCACCCTGTAGCAGCCAGTTGGCTAGGGATACCTCCACCTGTGTTAAGCTCCAAAGAACTTTCCACATTAGGAGTTACCAAAGGTTGGGTCTTATTGATGTTTCCACTATCCTGACCAGCATCTAAGCATGAATCAGTAGTGGAAGCCCTTCCAATCATGTCACCTCCACTCCATGTGATAGCCTCATTAACCATACCGCTAACACTAGCCTGAGGAAACTTAGTGCCCTGTGTTCGCCTAGTCCATGATGCAAGACCTTCATTAAACTCAGAATCAGTAGGCAAAGTAAGCATGTGAGGAAATAAAGGAACATCTCTAATGACAACATTCTGTGGCTGATTCCTCATATGTGCAAACACTCTAGGAAGCATACGATGTACATCATACTCTCTAGCATGTGCAATAGGTTCCTTTATTTGATATTCCACAAGCAGTTGAACAAACCTAGGATACAAATAATATTTACCCTTCTTCCTAATATTCTGCACTAACCCCTCATATATCATCCTAGACCAGTTAAATTTCCTCCCATGAGACAAACAAATAATAGCAGTAGCAATTTTTGAAGGAAAATCATTAAAGCCTGTGGTCTTGTTACTCATACACATCAACAAAGTGTGAATCAAAAACTTCCATTGGTGAGAAAACAAACTCTTAAAAAATTGTACCTTTTCACCTCTGTGTGTGTAACCTAATCTCTCTAAACCAGCAACAATCTCAACATCTGTAAGATTATCAACACCATCAGCATCATCAAGCCTCAAAACTTCTCTAATAATCTCCTCAGAAACAGAAATAGCATTCTCATTCACCTTAGTACTAAAAACCTCCAAACCATTAACCTCTTCAATTTTAGCATTCCTCCAAAACTGATGTATGTAGGCTTTAAGAATGGTAGGTTCAACCGTTAAAGCATAGTGAATGGGACTGTGAACAAGGAAATCAATCATTTGATGAAACCATTCAGATCGAGCATCCTTAGTAAGAATAGCAACAAGGTTATGTGAAGTGGAATACGTCTCAGCCATTGGGATTAATGATGTAAATGAAGTGGGTGTTGTGAATAAACCAAAGAAAATGATTAGGGTTTAAGAGTATTGTCAATTGGAAGTGGTTAGAAGATCAAAGAAAGTGATCCATCCGTGATTTTGGTAAGTGATATATACTTTTGCCAAAGTGTCGAAACAACCCCTGTAGTATCCATAACAGAGGATCATACTATCCGCTGTTCCACAACAACTGTCCGCAGTTGTAACAAACCATCAGTGGATACAGATGATTACTCCTCCCAACTGGTCCAAATTAGAGCAAGCAAATCTGTGCCACTTGAAAAGTGATCTCACAAGAGATGAAGGATTACACAAAAACGATCTCTATCATTTTTTTATTTTTTTTTATTTTTATTTTTTTTTACACAAACACAAGCAGCAAACACACTAGCTCCTTATGCACACAAATACTTCTTTCCTGCAAGAAAAACACAAAACAAACACAGAGACAAAGATTATGGTTGTCAGTGGTTAGAAATAGCCAGAAGTGGTTACAAAAGACCTATCCGTGGTTAGAATAGGAAAGTCAATATAGTCAACTTCTAGAACTTATCTCAGTCCAAAACCCAAGAACCTCATTAACTCTCCAACCACATTTAACCTGCCCCATATTAACTTCAATAACCCTAAACTTCACTTATAAAAAGCACCCAAATATCACATAACGCCCAAACCAATCAAAAGTTAAAAAAACCCTAATTGCTCCAAAATCCCCAATCAATCAAAATGTGGAACCCTAGTTGGAACAAACCAGAAGTGGTTGATCTAACCTCCTCCTCATCCTCTTCATCATCTTCATCATCAAGTGAAGATGGAAACCCATGGCTGACCTACTTTCCTCCACCAGAACCAAGACCAAGAAAATCTCCATTTCTCCCATCATCTGAAGATGATAGTGTGGTGAATCCAAGTGATGCCTCTGAAGACTCTGATGACTCTTCTAAGAAGAGGACTTCAAACCCCAAACCTTCATCATCAAACCCCCAACCAAGACCACGAGCAAGAAACCCACCACTCCCTAATGACAGAGAGGTGGTTCTTGGTCTCAGTGCACCAAGTCATGGCGCTTCTTCACACATCGTAACCAGGAAGGCAAAAGGGAAAATGGAGTAAGTTGCTGAATGGTGGTAAGAGAAGATGGAGCACAAGAAGATTATCATATCATCCATCTATCTGCCACAATCAGCTTCAGCTTCTTCGTTTGCATCAATCCATCCTTTCCATTTTGATCCTTAGCTGCTTCGTTTGCATATGATAAATGCATATCCAGCATTCAAACGATATAAGCAAGGATAGTAGTAGTAGAAATCATGTATAGATGTAGTCTTTATCTAGTACTTGAAGTTTCATTGTAAGCTGTAAGCTGTAAACTGTTTTGTTGAATGAACAATGTAACTTCAGTACTTCTTGAATTTCTATAATGACTTGTCTTTTATCTGCACATGAGTTAGTGGAAACACAGAACAACTAGCAGTGGATAGATCAACTCTATCAATGATTAGAAGCAATACTATCAGTGGATATTAAAAGAAATAGCAATACTAAGATTACATGATAACAGTCCAATACTTTTACAAACTTATACAAAACAATTTGAGAGTTTTAGAGATTAATCATTCCAATACTAACAACAAGATACTGAAATCTCCCCACATCAAAAGCTTTGGTGAGAAGATCAGCAACATTGAAATCAGTATGGATTTTTACCATTTGAATCAACATTTTCTCATTACAATCTCTAATAAAGTGATGTCTTATCTCAATATGTTTAGTTCTAGAATGTAAAACAGGATTTTTGATAATGCAAATTGTACTGTTATTATCAATGTAAATCTTAGTATGCATAAAATTGTACCCAAAATCCAGCAATTGATTCTGAATCCAAAGAACTTGACCACAACAACTAGCAGCAGCCACATATTCAGCCTCAGTTGTAGAATTAGCCATAATAGTTTGCTTTTTACACTGCCAAGAAATTAGTCTGCTTCCCAAGAACTGACATCCTCCAGTGGTAGACTTCCTATCCAGACTAGCTCCAGCATAGTCACTATCAGTGTAGGCCACCAAATCAAAAGGAGAATCCTTAGAGTACCAAAGGCCCAATTTAGGATGACCTTTCAAATATCTAAAGATCCTCTTAACAGCATTCATGTTTGAGGTATTTGGTGTTACTTGAAATCTTGCACACACACATACTGAGAACATAATGTCTGGCCTAGATGCAGTAAGATACATCAAAGATCCAATCATGGATCTGTACAACTTCAAATCAACTTTGGGACTTCCATCATCTGGTAGCATAGGTTTCTGAGTCTCCATTGGTGTACTTGCACTCTTTACATCTTGAAACCCAAACTTCTTCAAAACATCTGCTACATACTTGTCTTGACTAATGAAAATACCATCAGTCCTTTGTTGAACCTGTAGCCCCAAAAAGAAAGTGAGTTCTCCCATAGAACTCATCTGAAACTTATCATGCATAAGTTTCTCAAAGTCTCTGCATAGCTCCTTGTTAGTAGAACCAAAGATGATGTCATCTACATAAACCTGAACCAGTAAAATATCATCTTTGTGCTTTCTAATGAACAAAGTTTTATCAATCAGTCCTCTTTTAAAACTATTGTCCATCAAATAAGTAGATATGCATTCATACCATGCCCTAGGAGCCTGATGCAGTCCATACATAGCCTTTCTCACCCTGTAAACCTTGTCAGGATGATCAGGATCTTCAAAACCAGGAGGTTGACAAACATAAACCTCCTCATCAATAGTGCCATATAAAAATGCACTTTTAACATCCATCTGATACACAACAAAATTCTTGAATGAAGCATAAGCCAAAAACAATCTAATAACCTCTATCCTTGCAACTGGTGCAAATACTTCATCATAATCCAAACCTTCAGTTTGTGTGTATCCTTGAGCAACCAACCTTGACTTGTTTCTCACAACAATTCCTCTTTCATCCCTCTTGTTCCTGAATACCCATTTAGTCCCAATAGCCCTCTTCCCATTTGGAAGATCAACCAATGTCCAAACCTCTTGAAGTTTGAACTGAAGAAGCTCCTCTTGCATTGATTCTACCCATCCTTCTTCTGTTAAAGCTTCTTCTACTCTCTTAGGCTCCTTTTGAGACAGAAAACAAGCAAACAAGCAATTTTGCAGATCTTTATGACTGTTTCTTTTGTGAAGAGATCTTGCAAAGAACCCATGTTCAGGAAAGGGTTCTGTGTTCTTAACCCTGCTTCTTGTTTGAACTAGAGTATTCAAATTTCCAAGAATCTGTTCCTTGGGATGAATCTTGTGAATTCTGGTAGTAGTAATTGGACTTTCATTAATTACAGTTTCCAAATTAGTCAAATTAGCATTGAAGAATTCATCCATGTCTTCATCATCAGTAGGAGTATCAATCTCTATTAATTCAGGCATATTAGGATCATGTGGATACTCCTCATCACCAAATAGTGGCTTTGGATTAGGTCCAAAGAAAGTACTATCTCCAGTACTTGTAGCCAGAATTTCACTTGAACTATCAGTGGTAGAAGATGGCTTGTCAGCGTTTACAGATGACCTATCAGCACTTTCAGAAGACTTAGCAGTGCTTGCAGACTGCTTTTTCTTCTTTTCAATTTCTTCTACCGATACTGAGTTATCTTGCAACAACTCATCCTTATCTTGATGATGATCAACATTGCCTCCAGTATTCAGTACATCATCACCAGAGGGACCTTGCTTGTGAATGATGGAAGGAACAGAACCAGCTTTCCACTTTTCAACCAAATAGAACTCCTTAGGAGAATCAGCTTCCTTTGAAGATGTATCTACTTCAGAATCCTTTTGTATACCTGCATCAGCATTAGTGGAAGTTCCTGCAATGATAGGCTCATAATTCATAGATTTGGTTAGCATATCAATGTTAAACAGCCAGTCTGGTCCTTTGGTCTCAACACTAGGAGTCTTTTCACTGAATTGAACATGTAAGTTCTCTTCAACTATTCTAGTCCTCCTATTGTATACTCTAAAGGCTTTGCTATTAGTGGAATAGCCTAAAAAGTATCCATCATCTGCTTTTTCTTGAAACTTGCCTAGGTAGTCTATGGTATTCAAAATGGTAACAGGACACCCAAAAGGTTTTAGGAATGCAATCATTGGCTTCCTATCATGTAACAGCGCATAGGGGGTCTTGTTATGAGGCTTCACTACCTTACTTCTGTTTTGCACATAACATGCAATTCCTACAGCTTCAGCCCAAAAGGTAGTTGGTAACTTAGACTCTGACAACATTGTCCTAGCAGCCTCAATTAGTGTTCTATTTTTCCTTTCAGCTACACCATTCTGTTGTGGTGTTCTAGCAACACTAAACTGTCTTTCAATACCTTTAGCTACACAGAACTGATTCATCACATCATTCTTAAACTCAGTTCCATTATCACATCTGATTACTTTGACCTTATGATTTACTAGATTTTCTATCTTAGTAATAAAACTCTTAAGAATCTCACTAGTCTCACTCTTAGTAGCCAAAAAGTATACCCAAGAAAATCTACTATAATCATCAGCGATAACTAGGCAATACTGCTTATGGTTCAAGCTTCTAACAAAAGTTGGTCCAAATAAGTCCATATGAAGCATAAACAGTGGTTGTGTTATGGTGTTTACAGTTTTGGTCTTACAAGAAGCTCTATGTTGTTTTCCTTTTTGATAGGCCACACACAGTTCCTTACACCCAAAAACCTTTGAAGGTAACCCTCTCACTAAGTTTCCTTTGACCAGTTTATTGATTGTTTTGTAATTGAGATGACCTAGCCTTCTATGCCACCGTTTTGACTCATCAACAGATGCTTTAGCAAACAAACATAAGGACCTATTAGGAAGAACATTTTTCAGATCAAAACAATATATATTTTCCTTCCTAGGTACCCTAAGTTGTATAAATTTCTCATCAGGCATCTTAAACTCAGGAGATAACACCACACACTCAGTTTCCCCAAAAAGTACCCAGTTTTTCTTATCACACATTTGAGAAACACTGAATAAATTGTACTTAAGTCCCTGTACCAAATAGACTTTTTCAAAGTCTAGATTCCCTGTTCTGATTGTGCCTCTGCCAAGTATCTTTCCTCCCTTTGGATCATTGCCAAAAGCCACATATCCTCCATCATAAGCTTCAAAATCTTCCAAATTGCTTCCATCCCAAGTCATGTGCCTAGAGCAACCACTATCAAAAACTCCTTTATCTTTTAGCTCAGTTTGAAGATTTCCCTGCACATAAAATTACACAAGTTAGTTCCTCTTGTGGACCCAAGCCAGTACTGACTTGGGTCTGCCCTGTGCATCAAAATATTCAAATTTCTTTAGGTCCATTGATGCACAGTTGACATGTGGTAAAACCTTGGTCTTAGGCTTCCATTGCCAACTTGCTGAGGCCTTAACAGCATAAAAATGATTTCCAACCACTGTATCAGTTATCACCTTTGGAATTTTTAAAACTTCTTTTAAATCAGTGGTGATATTTTGCTTAACAGTGGTTTGACACTGCTTAGCCGTGTTTACATTTTGCTTAGCAGTGGTTGGAACCCATTTAGGTGAAGCAGTGACAATAGATTTTGTATTCCCATTCCTCATCAGCACTGCTCTTGGAATCATGTTAGGATGAGGGTTTGTTTTTCTTGAAAAGTTTTGATGATTTACCCTCCTCCAATGATTCCAAACTTGTGGTCTGTTTTTATGACAATTTCTCTGTAAGTGTTCAAAACTACCACACACAAAACAAGCCTTTTTAACACATTGAAACTCATCACCTAATCTGTTAGAAATTAGACCATTTAAGCTTCTTTGATTACCCCTAGGTTTATATTGTTTCATCTGTTCCCTAGGAATTTCCCTGTACTCTACAACTTTCTTGGTAACTTTAGCTCCAAATCTAGGTACAAGGTTGACATGCTTAGAATCAACTTTCTTAACTGTCTATATCTTTTCAGATTTAGTTGATTCAGTTCTATCATACTCAGAATCTGATTCCCAATCTTCAATTATGGGAGCATCAGATAACTTATCAGAACTTATCTTAGGTGTTTCAATCTCTTCAACAGGTTTGTTAAAACTGAATTCACTACTAAATGACAGTTCTTTAGCAGGTGGTGCATGTTTCATCAAAGGGGGTGGTGGCATATCATTGTAACCTAAACCAGTACCATCTTTGAACAGTTTTTAACCTATTGGTTTCCTTACTAGATCAGAAGCATATTGTGTTTTAGCAACCCTAACAACATGTTTTTCTTTTTCATCTAGGGCCTGAATTTTCACACTTTCTGCCTCTGCTAGTTTATCTTTAAGCATTTTAATCTCTCTGTTCTTAAGATCAATTTCACCACCTAGTATATTGATCTTTTCTACATACTCAAACTCACATTTAATACAGAATTTTAGCTTCTCTTCCACACCCTCTAAACCAACTCTATATCCTAAGTTATCTAGAGTCAATCTCTCTACTTCTTTTCTCATACTCTCAGTGATAGCCTTTTGAGACTCTAAGTTATCAGAACATGATTTAAAAGAACAAGTAGATGTTTTAGAATCATTAGATACCTCAGAATTTGAACCAGAAGATGAAGCATAGGCCATTAGAGCAAAGTTATGCTCTTTTGAAGCTTCACTAGCAAGAAAAGCTGCATTTGGACCTTCTTCAATCTGATCACTCCAATCATAATCACCAAGTCCATCCTGAGCAACCAAAGCTGAAGAAGTAGCAGGCTCTTCTGTTGTCTTCTTAATGCTTTCAATTCTTTTAGGAGCTCGACATTCCCTAGCAAAATGACCTTTCTTCTTGCAGTTAAAGCACTCCATCTTGATTTTGTCGAATCCAGCTCTCCTTTGACCATCGTACTTAACCTGTCTTCCAGTCCTCCTCAGAAACTTCCTTGCTTGGAGAGTCAACATTGCCATTTGCCATTGAAGATTAATCTCTTCAAGATCATCAGGATCAATTTCATCCAGATCTTGATTCAGCACAGTAACACTGGTAATTAAATCAGCCAGAAAAGCACAGATTGCACCATCACTAACATTATCACTAACAGTGGTATTGTTTGCAATAGCCGTGGTTATACCATATGCAGCAGTGGATACATCTTGTGGGCTTTTGTGATTAGTGGATACAAAAGCAATGTTTTGATTAGAAGAAGACGAGTTAGAAAAGTTGTTCTCAGACTCATAAACCTTCAAGTTATTGAAGAGATTGTCTAGAGTCATTGTAGCAAAGTCCGTCTTATTTCTCCACACAATTGTATGAATAGCCCAATCAGATGATAAGCTCCTAATGAACTTCAAATTAATATCTTCTTGAAGGAACTTGTAACCCACTGCCTTCAGTTGACTGATGAGTTTTTGAAGCCTATTGTATGTAACATCAATCTTTTCTCCACTAAGAGCAGTGAAGGTTTCAAACTGATGCTTGAGCATATTCATCCTTGACTTCTTAGTAGCTTCATTACCAGCAAACCTTAATTCAAGAGCATCCAATAACTCTTTAGCAGATTCATATTGATCAAAGTCTAATGCAAACTCATTAGGTATTCCCATGGAGAGAATACTGTGAGCTTTGATATCCATCTTCCTCTTAGCTTTATCAGGTTCACTAATAATAGCAACCTCCTTACCATCCACACCCTTCAAAGGAAGAGTGTCTCCTTTTTCAACAACATCCCATAGAGCATAATCAATCATACGAATGTATTGCCTCATTCGCATCCTCCAGATTTGATACTCACCATGTTTGAGCATGGGCACTTTTGAAGCAGTCACCATGTGAGTTTCTTCAGACATCTTACCTTACTTGAGTAAAGTTTAACAGACTTCTTCTTGGTTACAGTTTCTAGATCACAAGCTCTGATACCACTTGTTGATCCCAGTTGAGCAGACGATCTAATATAGAAACTGACTTGTAACAAAAGCTTATCAAGTATTATGCGGAATTTAATACTTAATCTTAAGAAGAAGAACAATTAACATTCAACACCTCAATATTATTTATTAATACGAATACTCTTACAGTATTAGGGTTTTGCAACCTTGAAGTGTATCGACTTTAGATATAAAACATACGTATATCTAACCTAACCCAGGACCTCCTTTTATAGGCTAAGGAGTCCTATACAATATACAATACGTAACCTACAAGATAAATATCTTTTCCATATTTATCTAATACAATAAACTAACCGACTATACAAGACTAGCAGTGCTTACTATATACTATCAGCGGTTACATAATACTACTAGTCGCGGTTGTCTTCATCCATGGTTACACTCTTCAGTCCGTGGTTACATCAAGCCTGTCCGTGGTTCCAGTACTTAGAATAATTCTTTATCTAAGGAACCTAAAACCCAACACATGTCAACTTCTCAACTAAGCGATCCATCGACCAAGCGGCTGGTGGTAAACTTAGTGATCTCACCATGGAAGAATCATGGGGTATAATAGAGGACCTTGCTCTCTATGAAAACGAAAGTTGGAATGACCCCCGTGAGTTGCCCAAAACCGTCAAGGCAATCCCCTTGCCTCCCATTAACTCACAAACTTCCCATCGTAGGATGCTCGAACTTGAAGATCAAGTCAAATTCCTAATGAGCTCCAACGAAAATCCTAAGTCTTCACGCCAAGTGAATAAAGTCTCTTCCTTGTGTGAGCTATGTAGTGGTCCTCATGACACTCGTACTTGCACAAGACTCCCCGAGAAAGCTTCCGTTGACTACGCATCCTCGCGTACCAATGGAACGGAAGGAAGATTCCCTACGACACCCGGACCTAGGACTTTCAATGATGCCCGACTTCTATTGGGGACAAACCAAAGAATTCACCTCTAATGATTTCTCATGGCCCCCCTCTCACGGCCCTAGCCAACAAAACATAGAAGGAATGTTGCAACATCTAGTTACATCCCAAGAAGCTCAAATAACCAAGCTTTTTGGACCGCTTTAACCAACAACAAGCCGAGATGGATAGAAAGATAGATAACCTTTTGAAAGCTATGACCAATAGTGATAGGAAGACCACCGAAAAGGTTAATGCCATCTCGACTCATTCTCCCGAAGCTTCCGGTATAAAAATTAATGACCCAAGTAAGTTAGCCAAGCACGTTCAATTCGTCAATACCATCACCTTAGTGAAACCTAATGGGACTAATGACGAAGCGAACCATGAGACGGTACTTGAGGTTAGTGAGACTCCTAAGAATGAATCGACCGATGAAGTAGATGAAGTAGGCGATGACTATTTCAATAAGTTTCCTACGGAAGAGGAACTCTCTTGCCACCCACACTTAGTGCGCGACCTCCATCACATGTATGTTAGGAAAAGCCCTAGGATCAAGTTTAGGAACCCTTGGAATCTCAATATACCATGTTGCATAGGACATCTATTTGTGGCAAAGGCCTACATTGACCGCAAGTCCCCAATAAACATCATGACTAGTGCATACTATAATTGGGTGATGAAGAAGCCTATCCCAACTAGGCAAGATCCCGATAATCCTAGAGTTAGATGTAATTTCCTTGGTAGAGTTAAGGGATTGCCCGTCTATGTAGTTAGTTTCACGTATCCTACGGATTTCATAATTGTGGATAATATTAGTATGGCCATAGATCCTAGCTTGTCCCACGTTATTCTAGGAAAGCCTTTCATAGAGAACACCAGGATGACTAATGATCCGTCGTTAGAAATAGTGAGATTCAAGGATGAGACCGATGACATAGCTTACCAAATGCCGTTTAAGATTGAGAAATTTTCCTCATTATCCAATGATGAAAAAGAACTTAAGCTATCGGTCTACTATAGGAATGAGGAGGATAAGGAGAAGTGAGTAGATTATGTGATGGATAAGATTTTTGATTTCTATAAGGATTGCTTGAAACTAGGACCGGAGTATAAAACCAATTGGGGAGAAGATGACTTCTTAGAAAGGTGCATAATAGGGCACTACTATAACATGGAAAACCCCAATAGAGACCATCGTGAGGAAGAAGGTGATGGTAATGAAGTCACGTGGGGCACGACTTCGAGTCTAGCTACAAGACTCATAAATAAAGAAAAGCGCTTCGTGGGAAGCAACCCATGCTTAATTGTTTGCTTGTTTGTGTGTCATATATCTTTTCATTGATTGTTTATTCTCATGTTTGAATTTGTGAAAATGCTTTATTTTATCTTTAACCTCGTCTTAATTACATATAAAGGTATTTTACAAAAAAGATAAGTGTAGGGAAGATTACACACGTTTTCAAAAGAACGTGAACATGAGAATTACAATTATTGAAAAAGATATATATATATATATATATATATATATATATATATGTGTGTGTGTGTGTGTGTGTGTGTGTGTGTTTGTTAGAGTCAAATGCTTGTATCGAGTCATAATGGATGTTTTGCAGGAATTTTTCCAGATTCTAAAGATGTAATTTTTCTAGAATTTTTCCAGAAAAACGAAGCAGACCAGTTTCTGTCAAGATAACCTGATGTCATTAGGATTTCAACCTGACGGCGTCAGGAGGAGTAGAAACCACTTATATTACTTTCTCTCGTTTTCTGTGCTACTCATAAATTTTTGGAATTTCTCAGGTCTTAACTTTCCAGAAAATCCGTAAACATCCATTCCACAAGCATTATATCCTAGTTTAGTAGAGTCATATATAGTTTTACCGCCGATTTTACGCGAAGGTTTCGTCTATTTTCTTAAGTGTGCAAGTTTTATTTATCAAGAAGAAGATACATAAGATTGGATGGATCTTTTCACGCATACATTCTTCTTGAAGAAGAATTTAACCACTACTTCACACGGATCCTACCGAGCTAATCAGGGAAGTATTAGTTTCTTTCGCTTTAAAATTACCTTCCATTATCATAACTTTGATACTTTCGGGGAACATTGGGGACAATGTTCAGTTTAAGTGTAGGGAGGGAGAATAAAACGGGAACTTTGAAACTATGTTTATCCTTGATTATTTGTCTTGTCCAAATTCATTTGTGTAATAAACCATGAGAAATATCGGTTAGGGTAATTTTGGCACAAAATTTAAAATTTTTCATGACATGTAGGAGTGGGCCATTAGTCTTAATAAAGCGTCTCATAGATAGGAAGTTATATGACTAGCACAAAAAAACCTTTACATCTCAAATTCCACCCCAAAAATGTGAGGTTCGCCCCTAGATTTGTAGGAATTAAAGCATTCATCTTTAATGCTTCGAGAGTGTATCGGTAGTGTAATAGACTCTAGAACTTGTTTTGTGATGCATCCCGAGATTGCTAGTGAGATTACACTTCTGTAGTTAGGACTAACTAAATGATAAGAGGCATTAGGATAACCCTTGTTTGATACCCTGTATTATAATTACTTCTTCCACATCGGTTGAGTAATTCCCCCACACCCTTGCGTTGTACTTATCTTTAGTACAAGATACCCTCAGAGCCTATACTTTTCGCGGTTCTCATGATATTTCGGTTTTTCGGAATATCAATGAAGAGCATTGTTTACAATCCACCCCCAAATGTACACCCAAATCGCCTTAGCCTACCTTGTATGCACTCACTTTTAGTGCATTATTGTTATCATACTAAACCCTTAGTTCAATTATCTAGTTACTTGCATGGTTGCTAAGTCGAGTCATATCTTTTGTATAGTTTTGGGACGATTGGGACTCATGGGAAAAGTTAAATTTTATGAAGTGACGGGAAAGAATGTTAAATTCAAATTCCCTTTATTTACGTAATAATGTACTCCAAGTGTTTTGATCTTTTCAATTCAGGTCAAATTAGTGTTAGAGTAATAAAAACTCAAGTGTAGGGATGTGCCTATAAATCCCTTATATTTTGATGTTATCGTAGAGGATGGTAGAGTAAAAGTGTATGAAAAAAAAATCGAAAAAAAGAGTGTTGAAAAAAAAATGAAAAAAATGAAAAAGAACATACGGGCTACCATCCTACATCCATCTTTAAATTTATGTTTGTTTATTTCAAAGTTATCTAGAGTTTAGAGTGTCGAGTCTTGGTTTAGCAATGCCATTCTTCTCATGCTTGTAACATAAAGATTTTTGACTTGCCACCACTAAATCGCCTATCCAACCAAACCCTTTGTTTTCCCTACCGTAAGCCTAACGTTACAACCCTTTAAAAGACCTCTTAGATAGTTTTTCCTAGGTACTTACGTGATACGCTTACACAACGCGTTCGGGGTCAAAGGAACTTCCTTTTCGTCGAGCAAGTTTTTCAACACCCTAGGCAGTGAACCTAATCGTTGTAGCGTAGTATTAGGGTATGCCACGGGAATTGATATCATTCTCTAGGGGAATAGGAATGCTAGTGAGGAGTTACTACACTAAGGTTGGGGTTGAGGAAGATTAGTTTTTATCTTTTTATATTTTTTAGGAAATGGAAAGGTACGAATCTCAGGGTTTTGGATTTGGGGGGTTGGTATTTCTACCGATTACTCTACTATCTAATTATCTAATTAACTAAGCTAAGGTGAATGTAGTTTATGTCTATTGTTGTGTGCTCGTATGATGATAAAATATGTATTTTCTTAGGCTTTATTACTCCCTAGTTATCTCCTATTGATGGTTGAATTGTCACGTCCTTATTCTTAATCGCGTTGTGTCTCTAAGGTCGTAGGGTATGCGTTTATCCCTAACTCTTTGAAGCTTCCAAAGGTTAATGACTACAAAATCTCTAGGATTTATAAACTTAACACTAAGGTATTCTTTGGATGTTTAGCCTACAATTACTCTAGGTGATTATAAACTAAGGTTCAACAAAGATTAATCAAGCATTAACAACACAACGAATGACCTATCGCAATACTAGGTCAATCACAGCTAAGATAAGAGACAACCAATCAATATTCAATAACTAAGTTTCATATTACCTAAGCAAACACACAAGTAAATTTGCCGGACATGGGGAACATGCAAGCATACACACAATCAATTGAAGACATAATTGAATTAATGAAGTAAAACACTTATCTTGATGTAAGATAGGGTATGGAACCCTAAAATACTGTACAAGACAGCCTTAGTTCGGTTTAGGTTTTTACTCCACAAAACTACCCTCTGAAAACTAAAAAATTCGGATTATATATATAAGGTTACAACTGCGACAGCGTCACTCTTTAATTTGTGACGCCGTCGGGTCTCCGTTATTAGGGTTTCGTCTTGGCCACGTTATCATTGTGATGGCGTCACCTTATGTCCGTGACGCCGTCGCCTTGAGTCTCTCACGCCGTCTGGATCAAATCTAGGCCGTATGAGCTGCGACACGCTACTCTTTTAAAACCTGATGCCGTCACTTGAAAATAAGCAATTTGGCTACTGTATCGTCACAAAACTTGTTCCGAAAGTATAACCTGACGCCGTCCCCTTTCAATTCAGCAGCTTGAGTGTCTCGATTCTTGAGTTTGGCCATTTTCTTCGTATATTCGCGCCTTTTCGTCCGAATAAGTGTCATGCCAGCAATTTACCTTCAAGAGACCTAAAAAGTGAAAAGGAATGAAATTAAGTAATAACGGATACAAAAGTGATCAAATAAGGGCTTAAATGACCCCTCAAAAAGGTACATTTTAAAACTAAACCCTTAGTTCAATTATCTAGTTACTTGCATGGTTGCTAAGTCGAGTCATATCTTTTGTATAGTTTTGGGACGATTGGGATTCATGGGAAAAGTTAAATTTTATGAAGTGACGGGAAAGAACATTAAATTCAAATTCCCTTTATTTACGTAATAATGTACTCCAAGTGTTTTGATCTTTTCAATTTAGGTCAAATTAGTGTTAGAATAATAAAAACTCAATTGTAGGGATGTGCCTATAAATCCCTTATATTTTGATGTTATCATAAAGGATGGTAGAGTAAAAGTGTATGAAAAAAAAATCGAAAAAAAAGAGTGTTGAAAAAAAATATGAAAAAAATATACGGGCTACCGTCTTACATCTATCTTTAAATTTTTGTTTGTTTGTTTAAAAGTTATCTAGAGTTTAGAGTGTCGAGTCTTGGCTTAGCAACGTCATTCTTCTCATGCTTGTAACATAAAGATTTTTGACTTGCCCCCACTAAATCGCCTATCCAACCAAACCCTTTGTTTCCCTACCGTAAGCCTAACGTTACAACCCTTTAAAAGACCTCTTAGATAGTTTTTCCTAGGTGCTTACGCCAAAGCGGTGGAGGTTTGATCTAGTCTCAAGCCTATGGTAATCTATGTACTAGGACCGGTTATTGAGTGTTTATCTTCCATTTCTAATTTTATATATTTCATATACACCTGAGAGATGAGAGTATCCAAACACCACTTGTGGGGTGCTAGTATGTAATTTTCGTGCTTGTTATGAATTTTGCGGGGCTTATACTTGTTGTGAATTGTTCTAAACCAATGTATCATGCCCCCTAACTTATAAATTAATTGGCCAAAAGCACATTTGCTTGAGGACAAGCAAATACCAAGTGTAGGGATATTTGATAAGGATTTAAAAGGTACACTTTTGAGGGGTCATTTAAGCCCTTAATCGACCACTTTTATATCCGTTACTGCTTAATTTCGTTCCTTTTCACTTTTTAGGTCTCTTGAAGGCAAAATGCTGGAATGACGCTTATTTGGATGAAAAGGCTGAATATGTGAAGAAAATGGCTAAAGTCAAGATCAAGACACTCAAGCTGCTGGAAATGCACCCGACGACGTCACAAACAAAGGGCGACACCGTCCCTCTAATTGCGACGTCTCAGGAGTGAAATTGCTATTTTGTACCTGACGGCGTCAGGCTTTGAAGAGTAGGGCGTCATGACTGAGACGGCCTAGATCAAGATTCAGAGGGCGTCAGAAGTTGAAGTTGACGACGTCACAACCACAACCTGACGCCGTCCCAAAGTTGACTTGGCCAAAACGAAACCCTAATGGCGGTGACCCGACGGCGTCACAATTAAAGAGTGACGCCGTCGCAGTTGTAACTCTATATATAGAATTCGATTTTCAGACTTTTTAGGGAGGTAGAATTATGGAGTAAAAACCCTAAACGATTTTGGTTTATCTTGAGCAGTATCTTAGGGTTCTCATACCCTATTTTACATCAAGATAAGTAATCTACTTCATTGATTTCATTATGTCTTCAATTGTATGTTTGTATGCTAGCATGTTTACCATGTCCGGCTAATTTACTTATGTGTTTGCTTAGATCTATGAAACTTAGTTATTAAATATTGATTGGTTGTCTCTTATCTTAATTGTAATTGGCTTAGGATTGCAATAGGCTATCGTTTTGTTTTTAATGCTTGAGTAATCTTTGTGAACATTAGTTTATAATCGCCTAGAGTTATTGTAGGCTAAAAATCCAAAGATAACCTTAGAGTTAGTTTATGAATCCTAGAGATTTTGTAGGCAATAACCTTAAGGTATTCTCAAAGAGTTAGGGAGAAAAGCATACCATACGACCTTAAAAGACACAACGCGTTAAGAATAAGGACGTGACAATTCAACCATCAATAAAAAATAACTAGGGAGTAATAGTATCTAGGTAAACACATTTTTAATTATCATACGAGCACACATCAATTAGACATAGACTACCCCTTAGCTTAGATAATTCGATAGTAGGGTAATCGGTAGAAGTACCACCCCCCAAATCCAATACCCCGAGATCGTACCTTTCAATTTTCTAAAAAAAGAAAAAAAAAACAATCTTCCTCAACCCCAACCTTAGAGTAGTAATTTCTCACTAGCATTCATATTCCCTTAGAGAACGATATCAATCCCGAGGCTTACCCTAATACTACACTACAACGATTAGGTTCACTGCCTAGGTGGTTGAAAAACTTGCTCGAAGAAAAGGAAGTTTCCTTTGACCCCGAACGCGCGTTGTTATGATGCTTAACAACTAACACTCTATTTTGCACATGTAAAAGTTCATATGAGGTCTTGTTATGATGCTTAACAACTAACACTCTATTTTGCACATAGCAAGCAGTATTAACTGCTTCTGCCCAAAAAGTAGTTGACAACTTAGAATCAGCTAGCATAGTCCTAGCAGCCTCAATTAGTGTCCTATTTCTCCACTCAGCAACACCATTTTGTTGAGGAGTTCTAGCTACACTATATTGTCTCAAAATACCCTTTATTTTACAAAACTGATTCATCTCTTTATTTTTGAACTCAGTCCCATTGTCACATCTAATGTTCTTAACCTAGTGATTTACTAGATTTTCTCTCCTAGTTATAAAGGACTTAAGAATCCCACTAGTCTCATCTTTAGTAGCTAGAAAGAAAACCTATGTAAACCTACTGAAATCATCTGTGAAAACTAGGCAATACATTTTCTTCATTAAGATTTTTACAAATGTTGGACCAAACAAATCCATATGCAACATATGTAAAGGTAGACTGATTGAGTTCTCTGTTTTGGACTTACAAGAGGCTCTGTGCTGCTTTCCTTTCTGACAAGCAACACAGATTTGATCATTTACAAAAAGTTTGGAAGGTAAACCTCTTACAAGATTTCCCTTAACCAATTTATTCATAGTTTTAAAATTTAAGTGTCCTAGCCTTCTATGCTAAAGTTTAGATTCATCTAATGTGGCTTTTGCAAAGAGGCAAGTTAAACCTCCTTTAGGAACTATGTTCTTTAAATCAATACTATACATATTGTTCTTTCTTGGAACTCTAAGTAAAACTTGACTTTCATCAGTTAACTTAAAGTTTGGAGATAAAACAATACATTCAGTGTCATTAAAAAGAACATTATTCCTTTTGTCACACATTTGTGAGACACTAAAGAGATTAAACTTTAACTCTCTCACTAAATACACATTTTTAAAATCCAAGTTACCAGTTTTAATGGTACATTTCCCTATGATTTTCCCTCTTTTGGGGTTACTTCCAAAAGCAACATATCCTCCATCAATTTCCACATAATCTGAAAGATAGGACATGTTCCCTGTTATGTGCCTTGAGCATCCACCGTCAATAACTCCTTGATCTTGTAAATTCATCTGTGGATTGCCCTGCACAAAGGTAAGAAAATCAGTCTCTTGTACGGACCCAAGCCATCACTGACTTGGATCTGCCTTGTGCATCAACAAAATCAAACTTTTTCAAGGTGATTGATGCACTGTTGTATTTAGAAACATGGTTTAAAACTTTAATATTTGGTTTCCAAACCCAACAAGCTGAGGCCTTAACAACATAACCATGATTTCCCTGAACAACATTAAATACTGCTTTTGGTCTAGCAGTATTAACCTTGTTAGCCTTAAAAATATTAACCCTTTGATAAATATTATTGTTTCTAAATGCTATTTTCTTTTGAATGGGACTTTTAACAGTTGAATGTGTTGTCTTAGAAAGATATGAGATTGTTCTAGCAGCATTCACTGCTCTTTTAGAGTGAGCAATATTAACTTGTCTAGCAGTATTAACCAATACTGTTGTTTTAGAAACATTTTGTCTAGCAATATTAATTGATACTAAGCCAGACTTCATCAGTATTGCTCTTGGAACCATGTTCTTATTAGCACATGGGTGAGTCTTTTTAGCAAAATTCTAATGATTAACCCTTTGAGCATTGTTCCAAGCAGGTTTTACCATCTTTTGATTAAAAAACTATTTTGGATGGTTATGGCAATTAACCTGCAGATGATCAAACTTCTACACACATAACACGATTTATTAAACATCTAAAATTACTTCCTAATATTTGAGACATCATATTATTCCAATTTCTTTGGTTGCCTTTAGGACTGTGTGTGTTTTGCCCAGGTTCCTCAACTTGTTTAACAGTTTTCCTAGCAGTTTTAGTTTTGACAAACAAATTCTTTGTCATACTAGGCCTAAATATTTTCTTTCAGTTTTAGGTTGAGCACTAACATCTTCCTCATCATCTAATACCCATTCATCAATACTTGGGGAATCAGAATTCTTCCTATCTAGCTTAGACTTTTCATTACTAGACTTAGCTTCCATATTCTCAACTACTGGTTCATTAGTAAACTCATCTAAGCCAATAAAGGACAAGTCAGGTGTATGAGGCATAAACTTTCCTGTGTATGGAGGTGGAACAACATTAAACCCTAGACCTTTTAGGTAGTTGTCAACAATCTGACTCTCTATGATCTTGTTGACACTTTTAGATGCATATTCAAGTGTATCTACATTTAGTTGTATGCCATCTTTTTCCTTTTGAACTATGTCAAGCCTCTTCCTAAGCTCACTAATAGCTGCTTTTACATAAATTTCAACTTCTAAGCTCTTAATCTTTTCAGCATAAATAGACTCATTAGTTGTATGAAATCAAGCCTTTTCTCTACTGACTCTAAACCTGCTTTATAACCTAGAACCATTAACTCAGACTTTTGAAAATCTTTTAATAATTTATCATATTGAGATTTAAGTTCCAAGCAAGATTTTGATCAAGTAATACCATTTGATACCTCAGAGTCAGAACTTGAAGAAGAGTAAGCCATAAGTGCATAGTTGGGTCCTTCCTCTTCTGGATCACTCCAGTCATACCCACCAAGACCATCACATGACACCAATGATGTGGAATTAAATGTTTCCACAAGCACACTCCTTCTTGATCCCTCCTTGTTCTTGTGGTCTTGAGTTCTTGGTGCCTTGCACTATCTAGCAAAGTGTCCCCTTTTGTGGCAGTTGTAGCACTCCAATTTGGACTTATCAAAGCCAACTGACTCATTGTCGTTGACATTGAGCTTCCTCCTAGTATTCTTCAAAAATATTCTGGCCCTCATGGTCAACATGGCCATTTCCATCTCAAATCCATCTCTTCTAAGTCATCTGGATGAATTTGATGTAAGTCCTCATGTGCAAGTTGAGAACTATTAGGTTGACCAGCAAAGAAGGAACAAATAACAGCATCACTCAAGCTATCAATATTGGCAACATTAACTGTAGGATATTAGTTTTCACATACACATCAAACCATAACACAAGGTGGCGTATAGATGGAATTCTAGAGAGAGAAAGTTAGAGGTTTAGGGAACTTAGTGAGAGAAAGTGAAAGATATTATTATGAGCTCCAACTCTCTACCTTGGGAGGTAGAGAGTATTTATAGTCTTACATAAATCGCCACACATCGGGCTGTGGATCAGGCATACAGTGGGTAAAGACCCGTCCGTCCTCCACGGTGTTACTTAACTAAATACTACTTAACATAAAAGAACTACGACTACGAGCTTTCTAACGATTACATATACTTGAGGTGACCGACTCTTTAATACCTGGAATTTCTAATTCCTAACAATCTCCCCCTAAGGGAGGTCACCTCAATCATGTACCAAAATTACATTGAATACAAATAGATATTACATTAAAAAATTATTCTTGCATTCTTGATGTAGTCCTTTGCTTCTAAGCTCGTAGTCATTGATTCATCACATTGCATGTTTGGTTACTCCAAGTGGAGGTCTTTTACTGATCCACGTGATAATAATTTTGAGCCATCATTTGAGATCATCAGCTTTCAAAAAATCTCTGTGACATCCTTTGTGGTGTTGGTATTATGTGATGTTGTGACCTTAGGACCGACATGCTCACATTCTGGATCATGATATCTTCACATCAGAGTAGCGGAAGCTTTAGTTGATTCATGATATTGGCAGCAGCGTAGCAGAAGCATGGAGTGAAAATATCAGAGTCATTGATGCACTAATCATGATTTCTTTTGAGATGAATGTGTTAAGTGAGCATGCGGCTATGGATTGACCACTTCATTCTGATCAGCTGCAAACATCGGGTGTACCTGCATACAACAGTTAGCAATAAATCGCACGAAAGTGTCTTTGATCACTTTCGTTGAATTGAGGTACACGGCCCACGGTTCCCCGTTGATCAGTACAAGTACTGCCTGTGATCAGGTATAATTCCGAAGAATTTCCTTGACAGGGTTTCGCAGCTGCTCTAGCTGTTCTCAAACCGGAACGTCTCAAAGAGGACAACACGGAGTGAGTGAACCAGCGAATTTTAAGTCCACTGATTGATGAAAAGAGATTTGAAAAACAATCGTGTATTGCTCAATAGAAATTGTTTTTGCAATACAACGAAGGTTTTATTGAAAATCAATTATCAATCATAAAAACACCTTTTGGATTGAAAAATGAGTAGACGGTCGATGTGCTAAAGAAAAAGATTGTTAAGCACAAAGACCGGTTTTTCAAAGGTATCCGTCAATCCCTAACCTGAACCAGGACTGATTCAAGAAATTGAATCGCCCCATTGTTTCTGTTCAGTTGTCACATGGTTGATCCATATAATAGATCTCACATACCACCTACCAGGAGCTTGTTTGATGTTGGCTCCAGAAGGCTTTCCATCTTCATTGTGAATGTGTAAACACATCATTCAGATGTTCTGGCAATACCACAAGGATAATGCGTAGGACTCAAGATATAATCTCTCTTTCCACATTGTGTGAAACAGAGAGTCTTCATTGAAAGTGTCCTAATGAGATTTATTGATGATCTCGTGGCTCTAGACTCAATTAGTGCATATTTGGATCCTGTGCCGGAGACTAGGGAGAGGGTCTCCTTCTTCAATATCAACAATCTCTAAGAGAAAGTCGATAGATAATGTCGGTTCCCCGTGAGAATGAAACAAGTCCTTTTAAGAGGAACTTGAGTGGTTTGGAAAGTTGAAGTGCAGTGCGTCACTGGGTCCATGACGTCTTGTCTTCAATACCGATGTTACCATCAGTAGCATATGAATTGAACCCGGTTTCTGCCCTAAGGTTGAATAAATGGAGGGCTATTTGTTTTCACCCTTTTCTCATTCAATTCTTTTTAATTCTTCAACCCCTTCAGTGCTTACCGAGATTTCATAACTAGAACCTTGTTGGGTTTATTCCAGTACTAGCTCAGTCTCAGTCTGCACTCTTCCCATTCCTCATTTTTCTCCTTTTATTATCATACCTAAGAACTCTATACTAACTAGTGGATAGTTCCTGGGTAGATCCCTCCGGTTCTGGCGGATCTTGGGAACAAAAACCTAACCTTATCATCCTTATATCACCGTACATAAAGTAAGGTTGGTCGGTCTATTTGGTATTGTTCATCTGCCGTTGGAACCAATTGAAAACCATTTGAAAATCAATTCAGATACTTGTGATATATTATCAAAGCATTTTGTACCTGAATTGTTTTTGATATTTTTAGAACGAGAACTCCCCCTCAACATGTGCATCAAGTATTTGAAAATGTTTTGCACACTGAGGCAAGAGAAAGAATTAACTTCTTTGATTACCATTTTCTAAAAGATATCAACATCACTTCCCACATCAAATCAAGTAGATATAGCATTTCCGGGAAGGATGAGGTTTCCATAAATTTGCTCCCCCTCAATATGTGCCTCGAGGTTTGAAAAGAGTTTTGCACATACTAGAGGGAACTTGCACATTGAGATAAGTTGATCACATTTCAAGTCATAGGTTTAAGATAGATGCTCCCCCTCAACATGTGCATGGAAAATTTGAAATCGTTTGTCACATGTGGGCAGGATAGCATGTACATCCTTATAAAACCATTTACCGAATTATCAGTTTAAATCCAATTTAAATCACACATTCTCCCCCGATCACAATTATCAAATCATTTGAGATTTGTGATCTCTTATAGATTTAAATTGATTTTGAAAGCTTTTAAGGATAATTGTGACTTGATTATGAAAGCGTTTTAACTGATAAGGATCGGATTTTAAGACTTTAAACTCCATTGATAAAACATGCATGTATATCTTTTGAAAACAATTTAATGCCAAATAACATTTTAATTTAATTGAAATCATTCTCCCCCTCAATCAATGACATAGGTTGTTGATTGAGAGATAGAGATTTTGACAAATAAGTCCTGATGATTATCAAAAATAGAGATCGAGTTATTTTTCAAAGCATTTAGTTTTCAGCAGATAAATGTTTATAGAATCAGAGCATGGAATTTTGAAAACATGATAAAACATGGCTCTGTTCTTTCTTTTAAAACCGGGTTATTGCCTGAAGATGACAATAAACCATAGTTTCTCTTTCTCCCAAAAATATTTTTTGATTTTTTGAATTTTTGATTTTTTTTTTTTTTTTTTTTTTTTTTTTTTTTTTTTTTTTAATAAAAATTCGAACAATATCTAAAGTCCCGTGTCATTCTTTGAATGACAGCACAAAGACCGTAGATATTATCGAATCGAGAAGAAACATGACAGAATGACAATATTTTTTTGAAGATTTTTCGAATTTTTCAAATTTTTATGGATTTTGAAAGTTTTATATTTTTCTATTTGATTTTTGAAGGTTTTATAATTTTGTATTTTGTTTTTCAAATAAATATTTACAAGAGATAGATGAAGATAGACCTTTACTCCTCGTCTTCCTCCTGAAGACGTTTGAGAGTTTCTGGTTGAAGGCTTTTCAAACCAAGTCGTGGAAGAATAAACTCAAAACGTTCTCTTGGAAGAGCTTTGGTGAAGATGTCTGCTAACTGATATTCAGACCTCACAAAATATAGTTCCACCACACCTTTTTCTACTTGTTCCCTGATGAAATGATGTCGAATGTCGATATGCTTTGCTCTTGAGTGTTGAACGTTGTTGCATGAGAGAGCAATAGCACTTTTATTATCACAGTACAGAGGGATTTTGTTGAATTCAAAGCCATAGTCAGATAATTGAGATCTCATCCATAAGATTTGAGCACAACAAGATGACATGGCTATGTATTCGGCCTCTGTAGAGGAAATAGAAGTACTCATTTGCTTCTTTGAAGACCAGCTCACAAGCTTATCACCCAAAAACTGAGCACCTCCTGACGTACTTCGACGAGTATCTTGACACCCTGCATGATCTGCATCTGCATATGCTGTTAGTGACATACCGGTGTCTTTTGGGTACCAAAGTCCCATATTGATGGTTCCTTGGAGATACCGAAAGACCCGTTTAACCGCTTCAAGGTGCTTTTTAGTAGGCTTAGCCTGGTATCTAGCACACATGCAAACAGCGAACAAGATGTCTGGTCTACTAGCTGTGAGGTACATCAGGGATCCAATCATACTACGATATTTTGTTTGGTCAATCATGATCCCTGAGAGGTCCTCATCTAGTTTGGTTCGGTCAATCATGGGGGTGTCAACAGGGTCACTTGAATCAAATCCAAATTTCTTTAAAATCTCTGTTGCATATTTAGATTGATTTATGAAAATGCCTCCGGGACTTTGTGAAATTTGTAATCCCAAGAAAAATGACATTTGTCCCATCATTGACATTTGAAACTTTGAACTCATTTCATTTGAAAAACGATCACATTCCATTGGGTCAGTCGAGGCAAAAATAATATCATCAACATAAATTTGAACATGAATTAAATGTTTGCCTGACTTCCTGGTGAACAATGTAGGATCAACTGGTCCTTTGATGAATCCGGTTGATAGAAGAAACTTTGACAGTGTATCATACCATGCCCTTGGAGCTTGCTTTAAACCGTAAAGAGCCTTCTTCAAACGATAAACGTGAGTAGGATGCTCTTGATTCACAAATCCTTCAGGTTGGCTGACGTAGACGACTTCTTTAAGATCTCCGTTCAGAAATGCCGTCTTCACATCCATCTGATAGACTACCATGTTCTTACTAGCAGCATTAGCCAGAAAGATTCTGATTGCCTCGATTCGAGCAACTGGAGCAAAAGATTCTTTAAAGTCTATACCCTCCTCTTGACGATATCCTTTAGCAACTAATCGAGCCTTGTTCTTCAACACATCACCATGCTCATCAAGTTTCACTTTGAAGATCCATTTAAGAGCAATAATCATAGCACAGTCTGGAGCAGGTACTAACTCCCATACATCAAGTCGATCAAACTCATGAATTTCATCTTGCATGGCATTGAACCAGCTATCTTCATTCATGGCGGTTTTAACATCTTTTGGTTCGATCTTAGATAGTACGGAGTTGAAGAAACACCATAAGGCATCGGTTGCAAGTTGTTTCCGGGTTGATACAGGACGAGAGGGATTTCCAATGATGTTGTCTAATGGATGATCGTGAGTCCATTTTCTGAGGTGTTCATGTGGCAGTTGTTGAGGAACTGAGGTAGCTGAGTCGATGTCTCCTGAAGAAGATGGTTCTGATGATGATTCAGGAGTAGCAAATATGTTTTCAAATGGAGCATCTTCAGGAGTAGCAAAGGGATTAACTTCATCATTGATGCCATAAACATTTCCATGATGTACATTTGAAGAATGATGATTTGTTGATGAGACTGAAGGATCAGCAGCAGGTGCTTCTTGACTTAAAGATATTGAGACTGAGGGATTAACTTCATTCACAGGAATATGAACATCCTCTGTTGTAGGGATCAACACCTCATTAGTAATTGAATCATACAGTTCATCAAACATAGGATCAAACAATTTCTTTAAATCATCTTCAGATGGAGGTACATATGGAGTTTCTTGAGAAGAGTTTGGAACAAGGGATGAACCAATGGGACTGTTTTGAAGTGCGGGTCCTGAGCTGGAGTGTCCAGGAGCCATTTGACCGGTCAGCTCATCAAACGTAACGTGAATTGTTTCCATGATATTTCGGGTTCTTTTGTTGTAGATTCGGTATCCCTTTTTGTTTGAAGCATATCCTACAAATACTCCAATGTCAGCTTTAGCCCTAAGTTTGCCTAAGTCTTGACCCTCATTAGTTGGATAACACAATGCACCAAACACACGAAGGAAAGAGAGATTAGGTTTTCTGTTGTGGACAAGTTCATATGGAGTTTTTCCATGAACAGTGTGAATCAGAGAACGATTTTGTGTGTAGCATGCAGTGGCAATAGCTTCACCCCAGAGAAACATTGGAACCTTTGAGTAAATCAACATTGTTCTAGCGGCTTCTACAAGAGTTCGATTTCGTCTTTCAACTACACCGTTCTGTTGAGGAGTTCAAGGAACGCTTCTTTGATGGCTGATTCCAATGCTTTCATAGAAGTCACTAAGTTGTTTGTTAACAAACTCAGTTCCATTGTCTGTTCGGATAATTCTGACGATTTTGTTAAGTCGAACCTGCGGCTGTTTGATAAGTTTGATGATGATATCAGGAGTTTCATCCTTTGTCCTTAAGAACTTGACCCAAGTGAATCTAGAGTAATCATCAACCACAACCAACACATATTTCTTACCAAAGATGTTCTGCACTCTCATTGGTCCACACAAATCCATATGAAGGGTATGAAGAACTTCTGTAATTGAGTTAGTAGGTTTGGGTTTATGGGCATACTTCTTGCTTTTTCCCAATTGACATGCTGAACAAAGATGATCCTTTTCATACTTTAGTATAGGTAAACCTACAACTAAGTCCTTTCTGGAAAGATCATTGATGGTGCCGAAGTTCAAGTGATTGAGACGACGATGCCATAACCATGACTTTGTTTTTGAATCCTTTGATAACAAGCAGATTGGAGAAGCCCTCATCATATCATCGATAGAGATGGTGTAGAGATTTGAGCCACGAGTTCCTTTTAACAGCTCCTTACCATTAAGATCTCTAACAAAGCAGGTATGTTTTCTGAAGGCTACTTCGAGATCAGAATCACAGAATTGACCAACAGAGAACAGATTATGACCCAAACCTTCCACATAGTAAACTCTAGAGATGACACTATCACCAACAACATAATCTCCATAACCCATAATAGCACCGAAATGATCATTACCAAATCTAACAGTCCCGATGAATTTGCTCACGAAGTTCATGAGCCGCGACCGGTCTCCAGTCATATGCTTGGAACAGCCTGAGTCCAGGTACCACAGAACGATTTGAACGATCTGCAGTTGAACACATACAAGAATGGATAACTGGATAATTGGGATCCCCATGCAAGAATGGGTTCCATTTGGTTAGTAACAATGTTTGGAACACCCACATCAGAAATAGAAGCATTCATATCAGAAAGTGAGGCAATGGAATCATTGTGAATAGATACAGTACTAGTGTCAGCATTAGCCCTGTACACAGTGTGATCACTTCTTAAGGGAATAGTTCTACCAGTAGGCATCCATTTACTAGTGGGCATTATCTGATTAGTCTTATGACCAACAGGTATCCAATAAAAGCCTATCTTACTGAATGTTCTTCCTGTGGGTTTCCACTGTTTTCTAACTTTCTTTCGTTTATGCCTTTTAGCCTTTTTAGCATGAATTTTTGCATTAACAATATTAACTGGACAATTAACATCATTAAGCGGAACATTAACACCACATTCCTGATTAGAAACAGAATTCAAGCAGACATCAGTACAAGGTTTGCAAATAGTATCGGAATTCGAATTAATTACAGTACGCCTATGGCTAATACTAGAATCAACACGATTCGTTTTATTCAATTCAAGCTTAAAGTTCCTAGATTGTTCTTCTACTCTCTTCCAGTGCACATTCTTAGCTTGAGAGGTCCTATCATTCCTTGTATTGTCTTGAGACTTTGACCTTCTCCTTTTAATGTCACTGATTACTCCTGTAGAGGGAATGGGAACATTAGTTGGTTTAACTACTCTTTGCATCACCTGTTTAGATGTGTTGGGATCTGAACTACATGCAGGTGCACTATGGTTCACATTCTTAAAACTAGAGGTACTGAGATTTGTACTCCTAGAAGGCACACTTGAGTTCTCTTTCTTAGCATTGACAGATCTATAATCTGAACTACTCAAAGGCACACTACGGTTCACATTCAAAACATTGGGAATCGAGTGCATATCATACTTGGCATTAGGCATCGAACATGGAATCAAAGGGTTAACTCTCTCTCCTAATGTCTTTGGGCATATTGTGATCAAGCATTCTAAGATTTCTTGAGATCGTTTGGCATATAAGCATGCATGTCCAATTGCATTATCATGAGGTTTCTCTAGCTTATCCTCTTCAACAATCTCACGCAGGCATTCTAAGCAATCCTTAAGAGATGAGAAGTATGTTTGAATAGCTAGTTTGTTGTTCCTTAGATGAGGAGGGACATATGTTACAGACAAAGCATATTTATTACAAGATTGAACCTTTGATACACCATTCTCCCCATTGGTCATTGGCATTTTCCCTTTTACCTGACTCTTCAGATTCTCAATTTCCTTTTGCAATGAAGCTATTTGTTCGTTATTCTTGTTACGAGTGACCTTAATTGATTCAAATAACTCATTGAAATGACGTTTAACCTTTTCATTTTCTTCTAGAAAACTTTCGTTTTCCTTTTGTAAAGCATTTACTAAGTTTTGAAGATGAAACGTTTGATAATTCTGAGAATCTAAAGGAGGAGGCATTTGGGAGCCTGTCATATTGTTCGTTTGACCCTTTAATTGAGAGATTTGGGCTTTCAACTTTCTGACCGTGTTGCACTGAGCTTGAATCTGTTCATCATGTTTGTTAATTTGAAAAACTGCATCAAACTCTGGAGCATCTGAAGATGTCTTGACATTTGAAGTTTTGACATTTTCTTTGAGATGTTGATATTTTAGTTGTAAATTAAAATGCTCAACTTCTAGTTTAGAAAAATGTTTAACGAAATTGTCGTGATCATCCAGTTCAATTTTCTCGTTTAATTTAGAATTAGTTTTTTCAAGCTCAATGACACGATCATGGGAGACTTTCAGGGCCACAGATAGTTCATGAAATTTGGAAGCATTAATAGAGCAATTTGAAGCAGTGAAAAACACATCTTGAGCAACACATTCACTAATAAGATTCTCATTTAACGTATGCAAGTTCTTTCTCTCAATCTCATTATATTTCAGTGCACGCTCATAGTCACTAACTTCAACAACCATTGCATCAAATTCCTTTTCCATTCCCTTAATATCAGTTTCTATCCCCTTTTTAAGACTCTCAAAGTGATCTTTTAGAAGTTTAAAGAAGGGCATGACCTCAGTTAAATAACATTCTTTCATTTGTTCAAAACCCCTTTCTCCTTCAGTTATACCAGTGGGTGTGATCATTTTCTTGCAAGTTTTCTCAAAATCAACAAATAGTTGAAATATAACGTATTGGCTAATTAATGTCTTGCTTTTAGTGGCAATTGTTCTAGGTACAAGATGCATTGGTGTATTAGGAGGATACACAGTCGCTCTAGGCATTTTCCAAAGGGGAGGGTTTGTTTCAACAATATTTTCCGCTTTCTGCTTATCTAAATCCTTTTTCCAGAAGACTTGCTCGGGAGTCAGCAATGTCTGAGGCTTATACTTGTTCAAGGAAATCCAGTTTTCCTTCTTGTAGTCATGAGGAGTGATAATTATTTTTTTCTCTTTGCATTTAGGATCATTTTGTTTCTTATTCATCTTTTCCCTAGTGATTTCATTTGATTTCTTATCTTCCTCAGTGCACTCAACACAACTAGGTTTCTGTCTGGGCTTAAGGATTTCATTACCATCATAAAGCACCTTATGAGCATTTCTAGCCTTTTTAATTACCTCTGGATTTGGTTCCTCAATAAGGGGAATGCTATGCTTATCGCTTAAGACTCGATGTTTAGTGACCATGTGAGCAGTCTGAATGGTGTTTCCTTGTATGTACAACTTGTTTTCAAGTTTGTTTTTCAAAGTTTTCAGATTAGAAAAATCTCTCAAGAGTTTTGATTCCTTTGCATTAAATTCTTGCTTAAGCATTTTCACATTTTCTTGAAGTTCTTGTTTTTGCTTAGCTGTTTTAGAAAGTTTTTCTTGCAAGGAATTTAATTCTTGTTTCAATACTTCTTCTCTAAACTTACTTTTTCTAATTACTATACGCACTTGGTCATCCATTTCCTGCTCACGAGTGGTCAACTCAAATTTAGCCCGTTGTTCATAAATAGCAACACGTTCTTTATAGGCATTTATTTCAGAAATTACAGAATCATCAGGGGCACATGCAGTGTATTCATCAAAAACATAGTCATTGTTGACTGCAGAAGATGCATCACTTGGTACAACTTCACTTTCACTTTGTTTCACATATTGATCATATGGGACAATATCGATATTACCCATATTTTCAATATTTGATTCAATAGTTTCAGTTGATTGTACTTTGTCATGCATCTGTTGCACATCAGCATCATCGTATAGTTTTAATACCTCTGAGATGAGCTTGTCATGGGATGGGCCAGCTAGTGGTGAAGAAGAGACCTTGGGAGAAACCATTGGAGAAATGCTAGCCATAAAAATTGTGTGTGCCGTAGGTCCATCATCCACATCAGAGTCGTATGCATCACAGTCAGCGACTTGAAAGGCATTCTGATGATTGTGACCTATCTCCTGAATAGGCTGCTCATCCACATTTGCATCATAGGTCTTGGCATTGCCCTCAGCAAGAAACAGCAATTCCTCTTCATCCAAAGCAGCACCATTGTCCTGAGCTTGTGCCAGCAGCATCTTATCTCTGAAGTAATCAGCATTCTGTGGACGCTTTGGAGATGTGCAGTTCCTTGCAATGTGTTCCTCACCACCACAGTTATAACATTTGATTGGCTTAGCTTGACCTTGGTTACCATTCCTTCCTCGATTCTGGTTGCCAACATAACCTCTCTCAGCTCCACCTCTTCCCTGATCATACTGTCTTTCCTGAACTGGTTGCACCACGATCCTTCCATCTTTAACAGTGGCTTGATTGTGTGGGTTAGATGCTGTTCTGAGGTTGTTGTTGGTTTGTGGGAGAGAATTCATGTTTTGACTAATGAGAAGAGCTAGTTGATTAATGAAGTTACCCACGTGTGTATCAGCATCAGCTTGTTTGAACATAGGATCAGGAATGAGTTTGTGATTACCATTACCCAAGGGTATGACTTGTGATGCTTTGGTTGTGATTCCGATGTTTGAGTAGAAAGCTGTTGAGTCATTAGACGAGCTTGTCTCTCCCTGGTTGGTTTTGAACTGATTGAGAATCAATTTTTCAAACATAGCATGTCTCTCATTCTGAAGGAGGAAGGCATAGAGTTGCTCATAGTTTGTATTCTTCAATCCTTTAGTGAGCTTCACAGCGGTGACAAACTTGTGCCATTCGGGATTCATGTTGTTCACAAATTTTGAGTTCAGCTGAATGTTAGGCATAGTCATTCTGATGTTCCTCATGTCATTCACTAACTTATGAAATCTCACATAGTACTCATAGACATTCTCATCTGGTTTCATCTTGAAGTGCTCAAATTCGTCATAGAGTTGGGATTCTCTGTCTTCCATAGTTAATTCTGAAACTGAGAGAAGCATCTTAACATTATCCCAAACTGCCTTTGCATCAGTGTTATGATTGATCAGCTTGTAGATGTCTTTAGGAAGACCTTGAAGAACAATGTTTGAAGCCCTGATATCTGCATCGAATCTCTTTTTATCCTTATCATCAAGCTCATCATACATCTTAGGTCTGTCCATTCCGTAAACAGGAGTACCATCTTCATTAGTATCAAGTATGTCTCTAGTCGTCTCAACTCGATATGGTCCTTCATCAATGGATTTGAGAATGTTGACACCATTTTCCTTTCCAAGGCAATACAATCTGATTTGTTGAGCCCAAGAATCGTAGTCAGTTATGTCAAGCATGGGTGGACGAGTATCTGAGCCAGCTGCTTGAACATCCTCGGCAACAGTGGAGATGATAGTAGGAACGTTGGTAGAGATGTTAACAGATTATACGGGATTTTATAACTCTATGATTAAACCGGGAAATAGATTCTTTCACGGGATTTTACTAAATCAAGAGAAAACCGTAAACAATCACTCAAGTCGCTAGAAGATAATGCACTAAGTCGCTAGAAGATAATGCACTAAGTCGCTAACACTTAATTCGCTACACCACTAAGTCGCTAGAGTCCCAAGTCGCTAGACAAATGCAAGTCGCTAAGTAGTAACTCGCTAAGCCTCAAGTCGCTAGCAAAATTTTGGCAGCAATTCGCTACTCAAGTCGCTAAAGATACAAGTCGCTAAAGAGCAACTCGCTACAGACCAAGTCGCTATCACCAAGTCGCTACCCGTAGTGGAGAGTCCACTACTTGTACTGTAAATCGCTAGATCTAAGTCGCTATGTTTAAAACTGTAACTCGCTACAAATTTGTAAAGAAAGTCGCTACGAAGAAACTAATCCGTGAGTTAAGTCGCTAGCATGAAAAAACCACATAAACATCACTTTTCAATCCAAAAACAACCCAACCAAGATGATTTAAGCTTACCAAATGAAAACCTACACACTTGTGATGATTCTAAACCTAAAAGTACTAACAAAATCCAAACTTTAACCCGAGAAATCAACCAAATGATGCAAAAACCACTAAACTTTTTCAAACTCAAAAACCACCTAAAAACCACTAGAAATCCAAAGATGTGCAAGATATGATCTAACCATGGCTCTTGATACCAATTGTAGGATATTAGTTTTCACATACACATCAAACCATAACACAAGGTGGCGTATAGATGGAATTCTAGAGAGAGAAAGTTAGAGGTTTAGGGAACTTAGTGAGAGAAAGTGAAAGATATTATTATGAGCTCCAACTCTCTACCTTGGGAGGTAGAGAGTATTTATAGTCTTACATAAATCGCCACACATCAGGCTGTGGATCATGCATACAGTGGGTAAAGACCCGTCCGTCCTCCACGGTGTTACTTAACTAAATACTACTTAACATAAAAGAACTACGACTACGAGCTTTCTAACGATTACATATACTTGAGGTGACCGACTCTGTAATACCTGTAATTTCTAATTCCTAACATTAACTTGAGTGCTAGCAGTAGAAACTCCATAAGCAGTATTAACTGCTCCTTCAATATTGTTATTTGCAGAGGACATAAAAGCCATGTTTGTGCTTGAACTTGAGCTAGATTTCCCTTTAACTTCTGGTTCATACACCTTGAGGTTGTTACAGAGATCATCCATGCTCATTGTATCCTAATCAGCCTTGTTTCTCCAGAAAACAGCATGTGTGTTCCACTCAGATGACAAACTTCTGATTGACATCTTCTTGGGAAATCTTTTCACCTAAAATCTCTAAGTGACTGACAAACTTTTGAAGCCTATCAAAAGTTTCATCAAGCATCTCAGAGCTTGAAGCAGTGAAGTTCTCATATTGTTGCTTGAATACATTTCTTTTGGTCTTCCTTGTAGCATCATTGCCACCAAATCTCTTTTCAACAACTTCCAACAACGACTTGACATCTTTAATAGAGTTGAACTTTAATTGATGTTCATTGGGAATGCCCATCATTAAATTAGATCTATTATTCACCTCCAGTCTTCTTTGTGCCTTATCTTAAGCAGATGTAATAAGCAAAGCTATCACAACACCTTCCACAATATTTGTTTTTGGCAAGGTGTTACCATCCTCTATGACCTCCCACAGAGAATAGTCTATCATCTGGATATACTGCTCAATTCTCATCCTCCAGATCTTAAACTCACAAGGTTTGTTTAAGAATAGGAACCTTGGATGCTGCCACCAAGTGTGTAGAATCTTGATCCATGTCTTCTTCTACTTTACAGTTTCCAATTCACAAGCTCTGATACCACTTGTTGTTCCCAGTAACACTAGATCTCCTTCCTTAGCTTGTATAAAGAACTAGTTATATTAGATAAATCTAACATAACTAATGATAGAAACTGTTCTTGAATGTATTAAAGATTATTTGGAATCTAATCTTTAGTATTTAAAAGAATTCTTTAATGAAACAGTAAACAATGAACACAATTCAACAAACAAGCCTCAATATTATTAATGATAATAATACAAATACTCTAACAGTATTAGGGTTACAAAACCTTGAAGCTAATCGACTTTGTGTTTCTGTATATATTATGTACATCTAACACAATGCCCTAGGACCTCCTTTTATACACCAAGGAGTCCTAACCAACTTACAATACTTTCCTAAGTATATCAAATCTTTTATATACTTATCTATTACAAAACTTGTATCAAAAGTAATCGCATACATAAGCAGTACTAAAAACATCCAACAATACTAACTTAAACCTAACAGTTGTAACTTAGACTCAAGCAGCAGTAACTTCATCATCAGTTGTAACTTTGTGCTAGCAATAGTAACTTTGCTCTGACAGTCTTAACCTTTACACCAGCAGTTGTAAAACACTTAGAATATTTTCCTTGAAGTTCATGAGCAGCAGTATCTTTACCTGATCAACAGTAACATTAACATAAGCAGCAGTAATACAAGCAACAGTAAGGAGTCTTTAAATCCCAATAGTCTAGTTTGCCACGTGTCACCAGCCGAGTGGTGCCACGTGGCGTTGGGAGTTATAGCAAAGCCTGTCTCGAACTTGGGACCTCTCGTTTGGGAGTGAAGAATGTTACCTGCTACATTGCAGCATCACTTCAATATACTTACACATTATTAATCTTTTAAGCCATATTGCACACAGTCCGTTTATATTAAATAAAAAAGGGTCATATATGATTTTTACCGGTCATTAAGGAGTTTTAGAACGCTTCAAAAAGTGAGGAAAGTACCGTTGGATTATTTTTTTCGTGCTCTTTTCAATGGAGTGCTCGGAGAATTTTTCCGACTTTCTTAGAATCTCGATAAAGTCGAAAATATCATCAAAACTCATCTGAAAATCACCGTTTTTGCTTTGTTTTCAACCCTTGTACCTGAAAGACATAATAATACATTCTGAACATATTTGCAATATAATTTCATGTATTTCATTGTTATTAGTCCATTTTAGTGTGTTTCTAGTATACAAATGATGTATGTTTAAGCACACATCAATGTACCAAAGCATAATTAATATGATAACATAATAAAAGCTTATTTGCATATTTACAATGTCATTTTAGAACCTAAGACGCAATGTATATTTTTAGGTTGCTCGTAGGAGTTTTCTTGGCTTATTCATTACTTTTGGGGTGAGAAAACATGCTTGTTTCACTTACAAACACTTTACTTGTTTAACTGAAACACTTTACTTGTTTAACTAAAACACTTTATTTGTTTACTGAAACACTCAAAACGTTTACTAAAATACTTTAATTGTTCACTGAATCATATTACTCGTTTTAATTAAATACTTAGCTTGTATTTACATACGGACACAAGTACATTAAACCTTTGTTGATTGCCTAAGTTACCACATTTGCCATAAAAGTGTCCATTATCATGAGCCGTTAATTACGTTATAAGCGCGAGTGTTGTGAATAGATATATTTGGGGTAAACTCCCCCGGCCGTGTTGGTCGCTCCAACTAGAAACGGACGCATTTCATTTGATATCGTACAGGTGTTAGGCAAAGCACCTGGTGGAGGTGATACATGACTAACTGCCAAGGCTTCGGTGTCATGAGCTTAGGGCAATAGTTATACTTTTTATATATGACATTGTATTTGTTATAATGGTTATATATACAAATTTTTTCGTTGAAATCTTGTGGTCCGCATTTGACATTTGACTTACATCATGAAATTTATTTGCAAAGACTTTTCAGACTAATTATTACAACCAATGTTTCGATTTTGACTGTAGTACTTTGACTATTTCTATCTTTAGAAACAACTATTATTATGAATTTATACGTGGACCTAAGATGTTACAAATCTTGTATGGGTAAGATTTGTAACAGGATTAGGTTGACATATACTTGTCATGAGGATTTACTTTAAAATGTTTTCATCTTATTTACAATAAACCTATGAACTCACCAACTTTTGTATTGACACTTTTAGCATGTCTTTTCTCAGGTCTGTAAGGCATAACTTTGGCTTGGAGCATTTGAGTCGCACACCATGTTTTGAAGACCGAGATGCATCATATTTTATCATTCAATATCTTTTAAAATTTTTTTATATAACTTAACACTTTGGACCTCTTGTTTGTAGCTATGATATTTTATATTCATTGAATGATAATTTCTTTCAAAACATCTCATTTATAGGTCGTTTTATGCAACTTATACTTTGTGCTATGAAGTAACACCCTAGTGACATTATCTTCCGCTGTGATATTTTGGGGGTGTTACAAACATAGCCTACGGTAGTCGAGCCAAGCGTAAGCCCTATTGAGTTCAAGCATCTGTTGTAGCCCAACTCATCACAACTTAAATAAGAAAAAAATGAAAAGAACTTTGCTTAGTAACATAGTGAAATACTATATCTATTTCGGGGCACATATAATTTTATACAGAATCCAATATGATCTACTTTCCTTTGGTTTCAATGGTTTAACTATTGAATGTGGCACATAGGCAACAGAACTACATCATTGACATGCTTCATGTATGGGTTTGATTATCCCATATCCTCCGAAAACAAATTCTTTGAGATCACAGAGAACTTAGATAGTCTTTTAGCAAATTAAAAAAAAAGGTTTGAAAATGAAGAACCTTCTGATCTCTGAAAAAATGTTTTCTTCCATACAGGCTTGCACCTCATCACTTGATGGCAACCCATCCATCAGTTGCTTTATTGTTGTGTCTATTTCGACTACTGAGCTCCCTATGCCACTAAGGATTTCTGGTAAAGAGGGTGACGATTTTGACAGCTCGATCAATTTAACCTAGATACAAGTAGCAATGTCATTAGAAAGATTAGAGGTGGTGATAACCTATTTATATAAAAACAGTCAGCCTAAATTTTATTCCTGCTTCTAAATTAGTTTTATGGAAGTAGCAGGTTTTATCAGAGGTGGCATTGTTTTTCATAACTTGCATCATGGTAGAATACATGTTTTAGACTTCAGATAAGAATTAACCTTTTTTGTTGACCAATTCTGAGATGTTAGAATTTTAAAACCATTAGGAGAATATGGAGAGAAATGGAACCAACCAGTTTTCTATGAGGTATGTTAGCCTTCTACTTTAGACAAGGGCCTTTAGTCATTTTACTTTGCACATAGACGAAAACCGCAACCCACAATTCCCTATAGAGATGCTGTCTGCACTTTCGAAAGGTTAGGGATGAAACATGTAATTTGGCCAAACCACACGGACGATTTTTGCAATTTACTCTTTTTTTTAACTACACTCAAAATTATGACGGCTTTCATACCGAAGCAATCTAAAATAAACAACTACAATTTGTAACTTTTACTTTAAGCATTAAGAGTGAACTTAACGTCAATGAGCAAGTTCATGATCGGTGTTGATCGCTATCACAATCGACATCGACTCATGAAAAGTTGATGTGTGCTCCAAAAGTGAGCTTGTGTGTCTTTCTCCCAGTCATTACAATGGTCAAAAAATTTCAACAATACAAAAATGAAATGAATGTTTTTTCTATAATTCTTTTATTGACTCTTATTCTTTTTCCTATTAATACATTATATCTTTAATCATCTAAAAACACCTCATTGTCTTTTTCCTCATTTTAAAAACCTCAATAAAAATTAAGACTAAAATACACCTTTGGTCCCTAAACTTGTTGTTGCGCATCGCGATGGGACAAACTTGGGCTTTTTCATCGTCCGGAGTCCCTTTTCCAAGTTTCATACTCTTAACTGGTCGTTTGACCATATTTCCGTTAGTCAAGGACGTCAGTTGCCATTTGATTTGTCTTTAGTCCAAGGGCACAATTGTCATTTCCTTATTTCAATACAGCGTGTTCTATACACTTTTCTGTGGGTGCTACAGTAATTAGTGGCTAATAAAAGCAACTCTTATTCACCACTCATCCCTAAAGTCTCCTCTCAAAAAAAAATCTTATCCTTAATATTTCCGATCAAGTTGTAATAATGGTGCATTGTGCTTGTAGTAGGCGGGCGGTAGTAAAGACCTGCTGGAACAATATAAACGCCGGCAGGCGTTACTTTGCTTGTCCTATTCAAGTTGTCTAGTCTTTAAATGATAATGCTTTTATTATTTTAATTTAACATGTTATGTTTATAGTTTCATCTTGGTGTCAGCTTTTAAGTGTTTTCAAACGTTTGATTTCTGATTTTTTAGGGATCTAGATGTCCTATCAATGGATGGTTGGATCCACCATTGACCACGAGAGCAAGGGAGGTAATCCTCTACTTGCAGAGGCACATCCATCGAAATGAGGCGGCATTACAAGAATGCCAAGAAGCCCTCATCGGTGAGACCATGGAGGCTGTTAACGTAGTCGCCAGGGCCAATGAGCTAGAGGCTAGTCAACAAGATACCCTAGCTGAACTCCTTCTTGAGAAGGAGAAAATATGCCGTTTGAGGAACTTCTGTGTTTTCTCCTGGATATTGATCATTGTCGTCTGTATATGGTTTATCTAGTGGGTTTACAATGTCGGTGGTTTTTTGCCTTTTAAGTCGGTGGTAGGGTCTCTGTAATTAGTCTTGTGATGATGGTTGACTTGTGAAAAGTCATGGTTTGATGTACTTTGGTCCTTGTACAGTACAAGTAGTTTTACTTTTATGCTTTAGTCCTTCTAATGTTATGCCTTTAATAGTTGGTCCTTCCCTTAATAAATGATCAAACCCACATCACTTGCTACACAAATATTATTCAATTCAAACCACACCTTAGTAAAATGATCAAACTCATAACACAGATACAAGTATCAAAGATGAATGAATGATCAGAGATGGATGAACAGACACCACTTTTGAGTATCAACGTAAACTTGATATGGTGTTGTTCATCCATTTTTGATTCTTCATTCCTGTTTGTGATAATAGAATAACAGTATCCAACTCAAAACACAGATCCAAGAAAAACAGATCCAAGAATCATAGACGTATGAAGTCTCAAGGATGGGTGAACCGACACCACTTTTGAGTATCAACATAAACTTGATATGGTGTTGTTCATCCATTTTTGATCCTTCATTCCTTTTTCTGATAATAGAATAACAGTATCCAACTCAAAACACAGATCCAAGAATCATAGACGTATGAAGTCTCAAGGATGGGTGAACAGTAATTGACTTTGTAAAAGTCAACAGTTACTATGCGTATGAACTAGTAACAATACGTAGAAATACACGGTAAAGTGGAAAATCAATACAATAAAAACACAATTTAACCCATAGACTAACATGACATGATTTCATACATAATGCAAATGGATATATTTCCAAATGCATAAAATTTTGTAGTCTACAAAGTTCAAAAACAGACATTGTTTAAACACAGCAAATAATGTTTAGGGGAATACATATTCGATGGAAAACATTGGCTTTCATATGCTTAACCAACATTTTTTTTGTGGTGAAGACAGCTTTGCTGCTATAATCTTGGTCTTAGTCCAAAATTGTTTTGGAGACCCACCAGAAGCAGCATCAACTTGAATTCCAGATTGAGACTGCACCACACTTGGATGAAAATCACCTTCAGATTGAGCATCAGTTTGACACTGAGGTTTTTCATTTCCTTCAAAGTTGTGACCTGTAACCTTTGCCTTCTTCTTTGCTGTAACTTTTGGCTGGGATGAACCTGTTTTTTGAGACTGTTGTGTACTGCCTTGACTTCCTGTTACACCTCCTTGCCCAAGACATGTTTTCTTGTTGTGTCCAGCATTGCCACATATACCACAAACCACACTCTTACTAGACTGTGACAAGTTACTGGTTTTGTCACTATTATCATTTTTTCAGTAAAAGCCCTAGTTCTCTTCTTTCGTGGCCTACCTAATGGTTTATGATGTTTAGGTGGAAGAATGGTTCTAGGAACTTGTGACTTTTTCCAATGTTGATAACCATTTATTGGCTGGATGTGGTGTTTGTAAGTTTCTTCCCAAGTCTTAAGCAAGTAACATGGATGAACCCATGATTCAACATATCCTACTTGCATTCCATTGAACCTTATACACCGGTGGGTAGCAACAACATGTTTACATGGCATACCTGTAAACTCCCATCTTCTACATGTACAAGCCCTAGCTTCAACATTCACAAAACACTTATCTCCCCATCCACTGACCTCATACTTATCTCCTTCAACCCGTAAAATGGTGTACTTATAAGCCTCTTTTTTTATCAAGTCTAACATGAGTGTTGCCTTTGGTGTTAATGGTCCGGCACACTTGTGAATCACATTCACAACATTCACTATTCTTTTCATACAATATTCTCTAATGTATTCCAAAGCATTAATGATGGGTTTGTGCCTACCTCCCAATAGTTTCCCATTGAACACCTCACACATGTTATTAAGTAAGACATCAGAATGAGCCCTACCTACACATTTATACAACATGTTTGATTTATACAAACATCAGTGTTGAACAATGTCGTAGAACAAAAGATGTACACGTAGACATAGATTTGGTTAGTTACCTGAAAAATGCGACCTTGAACAATGGGTTGGCGGTATCTTACTTAACCAAGCATGGGCAGGTTCGCTAAACCTCTTGAATGTCAGCATGGCTGCCTCAAATTGTTGAACGGTTGTTGCTGCTGCACATCTCCACAAATGTTCCTTGTATGATTTAGCATTCCATTGCAATTTCATATTATATGGACGTGCTTCAAACAACATCTATGTTCAGCACTAGGGAATACTGCTGCTAATGCTGGAATGATACCCTACACAAATAAACATCAATTCATTACTAATAAAACTTGCATTTATCGAAAATACAAGTGAATCTAATCAACTAAATGGTAACATCACCTTTTTCCTGTCGCTTATAAAAGTATGGTTGGAGTTTGGTTGCAAGTCAAGATCATCTCTTAGATATTCAAGAAACCAAATCCATGAGTCTTTGCTTTCAGCTTCTGTAACCGCGTAGGCTAAAGGGTATATTCCATTGTTGCTGTCTATACCGACTGTTGTAAGAAGCTGGACAGGAAAAGGACCCTTCATAAAAGCACCATCTAACCCCAACAACTCTCTTTGACAAGCTTTATATCCTTCCTTCAAAGCACCTAAGCATACATACATTCTCTTGAAAACTCTGGTTGGACTTGTTGCATCTGTTGCAGTTTGTACACTTATCCTAACTGTTGTATATGGGTTTGTTTTCTGCAACTCTTCAACATAGTCTCTTAAAAGGGTGTATTGCTGCTTATGATCACCCCTAATCTCATTTTCTGCCTTGTTTTTTTGCCCTTAATGCCTTTTGCATAGACACCTGAACTTCAAATTGTTTACTGAGCTGATCTTGAACAGCCTTGATTGGAATATCTGGATTGACTTGAACTTTTTCAACTATTTGCTTCGAAAGAAACTTGTAGTCACAAGCTTTAATCTCTCTTGATTGCAAACATTTGTGTTCATCCCTGAAAGTTCGAACAATCCATACATCTTTAGCTGTATTTTTAGCTACATACAACAACCATGGGCAATCTGTTGCTTGCTCCTTGAGTGATCGCAAATATACATCCCTTCCAAGGCCTCTAGTTTTCGGACCAGTCTTCCTCTTTGGGGCTTTTCCCAACCCAACACCTTCGGTTATTCCACAAACAGGTATTTTTCCAAGACACCTAACCCTAATTCTCTGTTTGTCATTCTTAATGAGTTGCAATTTCCTCCTAGTCTTTATTGAAAGCAGATAGATCCTATCTTTCACTTCTTTTGCAGTTACAAAAGTTTGACCACAGAAAAAATATATTTCGTCCTTTATTTGTGCTGCCTCACCTAACTTTTGTTTCTTGTATGCCCTTATTTTTTTCTTCCTAATAACATACTCATCATCATTCTCAGAACCACTTGCAAAATCATTATCATCTAACAGATCCAACTCACTTTTCTTTAGAAAAATCATCTGGTATCTGGCTGGAGGTACCTATATATGGTAACTCTGTAGTCTCAGTCACTTTGAACAGATTAACATCAAAATCAGGCTCCTCAAAAGTATTAGCCTCATCGACAACTGTGTTTCCATCACGTTTGTTCTCAATATCATCATCATCACTCATATAACTATATGTGTCACTCACATTGTCATCACTTAAAGCTTCATCGATTTCACATACCTGTACAGATTTACCTTTTTGGATATGCTCCACAGGATTACATATTTCCTCCTCATGATGACCTAACTCTTGATCATTTTGACATACCTCTTCAGGACTATCTATTTGGATATGCTCAACATGTTTATCTATATGCTGGTTGACATCACCTACAACATCTTCAGTATGACAGACCTCTATAGATGAAAACAAGGGTTCTGTTTCTGGCATCTGACTAGATTGTACCAAAGTATTGACTTCCAAAGGTTGATGTGTAACCTGACATATATCCTCTACCACAGATTTATTAACAATGTTTTCTAAGAACAATTTGTTTGAGCAATATGGAACAATAGCAAGAGCTGCCTTTTTCTTTGTTGCATCCACATCAGCAATAACTGTCCTAATTGACTTTGGTGACATTTGATCAACATCCAATGTTGTCTTAACATTTTCAACATAAACCTCTATCATCTTATGGTCATCAACAAGATCTTTCAATATTTCTAAATTAGCACTCTCACTTAAGCTATACAAACCATCATCTAAATTACTACCAGGCTTAACAAAGTAATAGTAATTTTTTGAACCAAGCTCATAACCCAATTCATACATAAGAGCATCCAACTCTTCGACTGACACACTATCAACATCAACCAAATCAACTAAATTTTCCATACCTCCAACGTAGATTCTACCAGGCCAGTATATAAAGAAACCGTTGTGATGAGCCCTCATGCTAAACATATTAGATCTACCACCTGAAAACATGTCAATATATGTTGAGGGCATTCTAAAAACTTAATTGGCAAACAATAAATACCCCAATTAAAAATTCCAATGACTATAATAAAAAAAAAAAAAAAAAAAAAAAAAAAAAAAAGTTCCGTATTTCTTCTTAGCAGAGTCGTTCAGGACGGTATCATCAACTGGATAACCTGGATGTCTTCTTACTTTTCATAGAGTAAAGTCCATGTTTCGGTTTTATGATTGATAAACAGGGGTTTTGTGACATGCAATTAGGGTTTGTGAATTATGATAATTCTTGTAACGAAAGTTCTGGGACGAAAAATAACACAGACTATCTGTTTATGGAGCGGGAAGAGGGTTACATTACATGTGGCAATAATTAATTTTTTTTTAATTGAAATAAGGAAATGACAATTGTGCCCTTGGACTAAAGACAAATCAAACAGCAACTGACGTCCTTGACTAACGGAAATATGGTCAAAGGACCAGTTAATAGTATGAAACTTGGAAAAGGGACTCCGGACGATGATAAAGCCCAAGTTTGTCTCATCGCGATGCGCAGTGATGAGTGTCTAAATACTCATCATTTTTGTACTGTTAGAATGCCAAAAACATCTGAAAACACTCAGAAACACATCAAAATGATAAAAATATCACAAACAAGTGTTTTATATGTTTTAAATGCAAAAAACATCAAAATCTGGTGAAAAACGTATTAAGTTTGCATAATTGGCAGTTTTAGTCCCCCAAGTTTGAAAATATGTCAAAATTAGTCCCTGGTAATTCAAAAACTTGTAAAATATCATTTTAGGTCCTTGAGATTCAAAAGTTGTCAAAACAAACCCTTTAAAGTTTAAAAATCACAAAATGACAACTTTAGTCCTTTAACTTTGGAAAAATGTCAAAAATAGTCCTTGGTTAATTTAAAAAGTAAAAATTATCAAGTTTTAACCTTGTTCTATTTATAAATGACAATATTGGTCCTTCATGATAACTTTGGAGAAAATTACATGTTTGGTCCCTCAAGTTTCAAACTTGACAGTTTTGGTCCCTGGATTTACAAAAATAATCAATATTGGTCCTTGTACTATTTAATATTTACAGGTTTGGTCCTTGTGAGAGCTTTGGAATAGTATCAAGATCAGCCCTTCACTTTCAGAATATTACAACTTTGGTCCTTGTTGTTAACATAAACCAAATGGACCCTTTATTAACTAAAAGCCCAAACCAATCTCTGGCCCAACACCTTGACCCGGCCCAGAATTCAAAAACAGAGATATCGCGCCACTGTTCACCATCTCCCACCTCACACCTGTTACCTCTCATTCACCTCCACCTGCTATCACCACCTCACCTCCACCTTTCCACCTCACCACCACTTGTATACTAACCCCCCTCCACCTCCAACAAAGTCCAAGAAGCATTAAATGCTTAAAACCTGCTCCATGACTTTTTCCCGCCAAAATCCACATGGACGATTCAGATGAATTGATAGCTGGAATGAGGTGGGATATTCTCAGATGTCGACAAGAAGATATTTTCAAGTCAATAAATATCAAGAGGAGCAGTATTGTAATCAATCTAGTGTAAATTTTAATTTTCATTGTCGTTTTAGCTTAATTCTAAATTCCAGTGCATTTTAAAGCTTTTAAATCTTGTATTTCATGTTATCAGTGTAATATAAAACTTTTACAAGCATCAATTTCACTTTTGAAGTCTTATCTCTTGTTATGCAATTTTAACTATTTCAAAGAAATATCAAAATGTTGAAATGTTGTTAGAAGATGTTAGTTTGGACTGAGAAGCTCATATAAGCTCCTTATTAAGCTTATAAAAGCTTTTAGATATCTTAAAAAGCAGTTTATTAGCCAAAGTCAAAAATTCACAAAAATACCACTTAATTAGTTAAAAATAAAAAAAACCATGGTGAGTGTGATCAAGAAGCTGGAGCAAGGTATATTTTGGATTGCCTTGGGATTAGTGCTTCATGGGAAGCTTTAGGATGTGTTCTCTGTCCTTGGTTCTCCATTTTCAGTTGAAACTCACTTGTAAGCCTTTTGATCAATTTTTGCATTTATATGTTTTAGTTGTCTAGAAAGTGTAAAATCTGTTTCTTAGTGCTCATTAGTTATAATTAAGTGTTCTCAAACCTTAAAACAAGTAGTTTGTTAATTTAAATCAGAAGTTATTAAAAACCTTATGTGGACAGTGAAATATGCATAATCATAAGTCTTGTTTTTGATAAGGTTAGCACTGTTGGATCATGTCCTTTTAGTCTCATATATTGATATTGTAAGGTCTGAAATCAAGTTTATGGTTCACAATTTTGATTTGGTTTGAAACACATCAACTCAGTCACAAAAAGGAGTGTTTGGTTTATCTTGGTAATCTGTGTAACAGGTAGTTGCAGACCTTGTTCTTGGTTGATACATGTTATACTAGTTCTTAGTAACTCATACAAGTCAAGAAAACAAGTCCTTATTTTATGAAAAGTCAAAATCTCACTTAATCTCATTTATCAGTCCACTGTTGGGATTATTAGTTGCAAGAATCATCATATTAGCTCAAAATTAGTTAACATAGCTTAATATAACTTTATTACACCTTAATACATCAATATCAGTGTTTTAGATCAATTACAAGTTCATAAAAGTCAAACTGAGTGTGTAATCAAAAAGTCAAAATCTGTTCTGTGCATCAGTTTTTACACCCAAGTTCAAAAGCTCCTACAGAGCTTAATATTTGGTCAAATCAAGTGATTTTTGTTTCTTTGGATAGCCAAGCTGGTCCTTTTTAGGTTCCAAGTTAAAAATCTCAATTTGGAGCTTATTTACCAGGGCTGCATAAGCTTATAATTCTGTCCCATTTTACTCAGCATTAACTGAGTCTCAAATCAGTGGGTTCTCAGGTTTTTCAAAAGCTTCTCAAAAGCTTATTTTAGCTTGTTTTGATTTCATATTTTGTTTTTAGGTAGCCAACCAGGTCTTTTCCAAGTTCCAATCATTTCTTTTCAGCTTTAGCTTATTCTGTGACCTGTGCAATAGCTTAAAGTAGAGTACCAATTTCTGTTTTAATAAACAAGTCAAAACCTCAAATCTGTGCTCATTGGTATTTCAGAGGTTTAAGCTTGTTAAAACTTGTTCCATTTAAGTTCTTTTAGCTTAATATAGCTTCCTTATCAGTTTGGTGGTCTTTGGTTAACATTTAGCTTTTTCAAGTGCTTATTATTAAGCAGTCACAACTGCAGTTGCTAATTTCTCCAAACAAGACCATGTTTTTCTATTTTTCATAGATTCAGTATATTAAAATAGATTTTTCCTGAAATTTTCATTATTTTTCATAACTGTTTGCTATTTTTAGTAATTAAAAACAGTTTTTAGGTATTTTTAAATAGCTTTTAATACAAATAAATTATAAAAAGTCCAAAAAAATGATTTTTCAATTTTCTTAGGTTAAGATAAATATAAAAGTAATAAAAAGTATTTTTCCATAATTTTCTTAGTTTAAAAAGTATTTTTTAGCATTTTAATTAGTTTTAAATAGTTTTAAATTAATAATAAATACATAATAAGTCTAAAAAATATATTTTCAGTTTTAAAATAAGTTTTATCATATTTTAGATTTTTCCAAGTTATAATTTCATTTTTCTAGGTTAATTTTGTATTTTCTTGTATTTTAGTGCATTTTAAATACTTAATAAATAGTTTTTAATTAATAATAATTAAATAAATAGTTGTAAAAATAATTTTCTTTTTCTAATAATTTTCTTTTATTATTAGGATTGTTAAAATATCATTTTCATATTTTTAGCTCTTTTATTTCTTTAAAACTCACTTTTTATTTTATACGTAGACGTAATTTTAGTTTAAACGTAAGTTTTAAGTTTTAGGTTATAAACGTTCATCGACTTTAAAAATAGTGATAGCGTTTATTTAATAGATTTTATCTTTTATATCTTTTTAATTTGCATTTAAGTCGCTATTATTTGTTAATCTTTTCTTTTAGTATAATTTTCCATCGAAAACCCTACTGATTGCTATCCTTAGTGATCTTTCTACCATCTGATTAAGTGTTTTAACACCAATTCATCCTCCGTGGGACTTAACGACCCAGGAATTCCCTATATTCCTCTGATCTTAATTGCATTTGCGTCTGAGCTGTTTTAAGTCTTTTTGACTTGACTGTTTGGACGCAATCACGCAGCAACAAGTTTAGGGACCAACGGTGTATTTTAGTCAAAAATTAAAGTAGATTATGCTTTTATTTACAACTTTTTAATGAAATATCGAGATTTGAAATCCAAAACACAGTTATGAATAATATTTAAGTTTTTATTTAGTTTTATTTGCAAAATTAATAAAGTAAAAATAACAAAAAAAAAAAATGATGAGAAAGCATGTTAATATGACGTTAAATTAAAGTAAACTTCTTAATTTGATTAAGAACAAAAAAAGTAAAAACCAACCTAGATTGTGGTCGTGATGGCAAATGCAAATGCTCTAAATATGGTTAAAAGATTATTTAATGTTATTAACAAGTTAGGTTATTGAATTTCGATTTTCTGTGTTAAAAAATCTTAAGATCATCGTTCATACCCACATCCATTAAATTATTTATGAACTTCGATCGACCATCAATGATTTATCTAATTTTTATGTAAGTCCGTTGAACCTTACTCACAACCATATCAATTATTGAACGACGATTGATATCTCACGAATCAAATTAGTTCTCTAACAATGGGTGAACATCATGATCAGGACGACTAATTAAACGCAAGCTAACCCATAAACCTCTCCTAAGACACGCTTAAGTGGAAGATAATAAGGGCATGGAGGAGTGTTGGCCTACAAAATTCTACTTTCTGTTAGTAACTTTGATTTTAGAGAAATGTTTTACCTTATGACCTCTCAAAATATAGTAACAACACATCAAAATCCATAAAAATGTCGAAATTTTAAAAGTGACCATTATTCGTCTTATTTTACCGCGTCTATTTTTATTTTATCCGATAAAATATTAAAAAAAAAAGGGTTTGACTATTTGATTATTTGTGTTAATTTTCCATTTTAGCTTCTATTTATTTATAGGTTTTTGTCTTTTATGAATCTATTTGAATCATACATACAGTTTTTAAAATTCTTAATGGCAATACTTAAAGAACTAATTGAATGAACTAGATTATATTTTTCTTTGCACAAAAACACGTTTTATGCTAGAATAGTTTCGATTACCCCAATTGAGATGCTCAAGCTCCGCCGAAAACACATACTAGATTCCATAATCAATTAAATATACAGTATATGGTGTCCATTTATACATGTTTACACCATACTAGAGCAACCAATGACTACACAACAATATATTATTTGAACTCAACAAATAGCCGAATTTATGGATGAGATTCCAATTAATTGTGAAGTTTTTTTTGTTACTAATTGGAAACCAAAATGTTATTTCAATAATTCAATTGATTAGTTTGATGTCGACATAAGACGCTTAAAAAACTTGGTGTATAAGTCTTGATTCACCTATTTGCGCGTTTATTTAAAACATGTCTCTCTTCACTCAAATTGTGCACTTTTATTTAAAACACTTTTCGCGCATTAAAAAAAGTTCTTTGAGTACCTTATATACGCTTAATCATTCTGTCTATAGGTGCTTAAACTGACAAAACTCTTTTTACAAAATCGAGTCACTAAGAAGGAAATAACTTTATTTTCAAAAATCGTCATACGATAAATTTATAGCAATTAAAAGCGTAGATTTTGTCTTGTTTTTCAACAACAAATTTCGTATAAGCCATGATCTTGTTCATCATCAACCATAAAATTACACATTTGCATGCACATGAAGAAAAAAAACAATACTCATAATAATTAGACTAAAATACACCGTTGATCCCTAAACTTGGCAGGGTGCATCGCGATCGGCCGAAACTGGCCATATTCATCGCCATAGGTCCAAAACATGGCCATTAAATGCCAGATTAGTCCTTTGACCAAGTCAAAGTCTGATTTTTGTTTTGTAGTCGAGGGTATTTTAGTCCATACACATTTATACTTTTATAACACATTTATGTTTTACCCCTTCATCTTTCATCCTCTTCATCATCTACCCAAATCATTCATCTCCCCAACATTCATCATTCATCTCCCCAAATTATTTAGTTATCTATCATCTGCTTTACTCCTTTTAGACTGGGCATGTTCAATGCATCCAGGAAATATAAGTGAAAGCTCCAATTGCATAGAAACATAAACAAGCATACTCGTGATTGAAAAATAATAGTCCTTCAGCCTATTTGTTTGGATGTGATATTAAATATTCAGAATCAAGTAAGCAACTTTGGCAACACAGGTTGTAAGAAATTGTATTTGGATGTGCCACTACTATTTAAAGGTGCAATACCCTTTGATATTACACTGAACATGTTGCAGAAACTTTGTGGATCATTTCTGTTGTTCTGGGAAAGTATTCCACACAGAGTTATATGACCATGGTTCCTCATGTTTGCTATTGTTGCATCCAGCATTTTTCCACCCACGTTGTCAAAGTATACATCAATTCCTTGAGGGAAGTACCTGGTTCAGTAAACGTACCAAACAAACCTTATGTCCAGTCAGATAGCTAGTATTGTTGTCAGTTATAACCTATATCAATATTCCAAATAACATCAACAAAAAGAAATCATGAAGCTTCAGTAATTTTAATATGCAGATGTGTGGATTGATATTAGACTTTGAGAGACTTTCTATCCGGCCCATTTGACATGTTCCTGTTCTAGCTAGATATACATATTTGGCTCATTTTACCTATCTGAAATATATAACATAACCCAAATCGATCCATTCAATAGTAAATGTACAGTAAAAAAAATTATGTATCAGTTTCAGATTAACTGGAACCTTTGCCTTTAAGTTTCGATGTAGAGGTATGTTACGCGCAAACATGTAAGAAAACCGTTAACTTTTGCCATAGACTATAACAAATGAGCAACAGATGATAGATTAACTTATTGGTGTGTGAAAAGAAGCCATTAAGTATTTTACTCGATGGTACAAAGGTCAAAGAGATCTCTCTTATGGTTCTCATAAAACGCAAGATACAGTCTCAAAGGCATTAGATTATTTATAATACTGTGATAAGAGATCATACAGTGGAGTGTGAATTTTGTATTGTGATAGATATAGTCAACCTAAGTTCAGATTGTAAAAATAGCTACAATTTGATTTCAAATTCTGATGGGGAAGTTTGGAGAACCGCATGTTAACTATTAACTTGATTTGAAATTAAACTCGAAGCTTTATATATGTTCTTAAGGTTTTTAACATGTTAACTATAAAATGGCACACAAAGTGATACTAATAAATACATTTGATATTGCTTTTGAATATTTATAATAGTAAAATACAAGAAGCTGTTACCTGGCCAGAGATGCTTCAAGGTCTGATTCTTCTTTGTAGTTGAAGGCTCCATCAAATCCAAGCTTATTCTTCAGAAGTTCCACCTGATTCCATGTTCACGTAAGTTTCGTTCTTGATGTGCCTATCACATCTACATACAATCGGTCATTTCAGGGCAGGTGAATGTAGTTGGGTGTCGTAAGCAAAAGATATATGTAAGTTTAAGATAAAAGAAAATACTTGACACAGTATCCCTTTTATTCCAACTAGAACAAAATTTTACACTTTGTTCTTATGTACCACTCACCAGACGTGGCTATTTGACTCCGTTATTTATGAATGGGTCGATTTGGGTTGTGTCTAATCACAAACGGGTCAAATTCATAAATTTAGCTACAGGTCACCCAAAGTCTATCTTAATGCATAAACCTCCTAAATAGTTCCATTCATTTAAAGAAGTGGCTAAAAGTGTTGTTGTGGATCAACCCAGCCTGAACACACCTGTTTTGACCCATTACCAACCCGTCAAACCCACCCATCATGCCAGCAGTAGTATGCACCCAAGCTCAAACAGATAAAAGGTAGGTAAGAGAATTTCTCAGTTTACATTGCCAGAAAAAAACTCTTTTTGAAATTCAAATGCCTCTAGTGAGGAAAATTGTAGCGACCATGGAGTCATATAGAGTACTATGATACTTCTTTTGCTGATCTTTATTCCTACCAGAAACTATTTTATATATCTTTCGGACAAAATTATTTTATACAGAAACGTGTAAGTTGGTTATACTTTTGTTTTAGCAACGAAATCCACAACATTTGCAAGTTTGGAAACTTTGTGATAATCTTGAGTTTGTATCCAATCATTTATTTTAAAGGAGTGATCATGTCTTGAGAAAAAATAATGTCCTACATAATACATACTTTTTGGTTTGTGCCAGTGCTTCCAACCACATAGAATCCATGTAACTTAGCAAGTTGACCAACAAGCTGTCCAACAGCAGAGGAGGCAACAGATACATAAACATAGTCTCCTTTTTTAGGAGCACAAACCTCATAAAAACCAACATAAGCTGTAAATCCTGAAGGACTATTATTTTTCAATCACGAGTATGCTTGTTTATGTTTCTATGCAATTGGAGCTTTCACTTATATTTCCTAGATGCATTGAACATGCCCAGTCTAAAAGGAGTAAAGCAGATGATAGATAACTAAATAATCTAGGGAGATGAATTATGAATGTTGGGGAGATGAATGATTTGGGTAGATGATGAAGAGGATGAAAGATGAAGGGTTAAAACATAAATGTGTTATAAAGTATAAATGTGTATGGACTAAAATACCCTCGACTACAAAACAAAAATCAGACTTTGACTTGGTCAAAGGACTAATCTGGCATTTAATGGCCATGTTTTGGACCTATGGCGATGAATATGGCCAGTTTCGGCCGATCGCGATGCACCCTGCCAAGTTTAGGAACCAACGGTGTATTTTAGTCTAATAATTAGTTTATTTGATTATTAAAAATGAGGTTCTATAAAGCAACCCGATTACACCATGATCGATAGACTAAAAGGAAACACAATACAATGACTTAAACATTAGTTAAGGTGACTTTGTCACGTATTCAACAATCTCCTCATGGTGAAACTCATGACACCCACACGCATCACAAAAAAGGGCACCCTCAGTGCCCTCCTCAGCTCGGTGGTCCGGCATGAACTCTTGGCACCCATCAAGAATAATTTGTCCGGGTACATTAGAGAAATTACGCTCGCATTTTCCATAAAAAATTGGTAACTCACATTAAGCGACAAAGTACTTGAGTCATCATCAGATGAATCTGTTTCATGTTTTGGACTCTTTTTCTCGTCTGTCATTTCCCCTTCAACTTCTCAACAAAACCCCAACCCTAAGGGCTATTAATAGTTGCAATGGTCTTAAAATAATATAATTCAAATTAATTATAGTTTAAAGTAATAAATGAAAAGGAAGAAAAGGATAAGATCAAATACACACATAATATAATATAATAATATTACATATACACATAATAAATTAGATATTGTACATTCACATATACTCATATATACTGGAAGATTGAGTACATAAAATTGAATGTGGAGTATTAATGACATCAATTTTGAAGTGAAAATCATATAAAGAGTGAAAATTCATCTATCCGAGTAATGAGTCTTATGATTTAAAGTGGAGTCATAAAGAAGTGAAAATATGAAAGGGTAACCATTAATATAAGAAACCAAAAGATTATAACCCCTCCATCTCTTTGCCTCCCATGAGTTAAAACTTTCAAGCAAACCATACTAAACCATTATATAAAGATTTGCGTGAGAATGTGTAATTAGTTGGCGGTGGAGGTGGCGATGGCATGGAAGGATCGGTTCCATCTCTAATATCAGTTCAATTACTGTGCAAGAGTGAGTCCAATTTCCATCACCTAAATTAATGAAAAAGTTCATCTAATTTTTTTTACTATATATTGCTGACTCCCATTTTAGGCTATCTGAGAATCTAAATTTGTAAAGTCAAAATACAAATTTTTCTCCATATTTGTAACTTTGTTTCCTGCAGTGCTTTTGAGAAATCATTTCAAGCTCGATTGATTAAGGTGAAACATCACATATATATGTTCTTTTACCTCCATATGGTTGACTCCCCTTTAGATTTCAACCATCGTGCCTTTTATTATGTATTGAACCCTATGAAACATACTGCAAAAACTTTGAAGATGAGGAAACCACTGGGATTGTATTCAGAAACATATATGTGTACACATTACTTCGCCTTCAATATATTCTTTGGTATGTACATGCTAAGTTACGAGTACGGAGTACTATGCTATATAGTTGCCATCAACTTTAGAGTTTTGTCTCACTGTCTCTTTTATTACAGCTTCGTATTTCAATTCTTAGGCTGACATGTTTAAACAAAGTACAAAGACAAACAAGAACGTCAGAAGCAATGGATCAGGTTGATCAGTTTTCATGCATGCATACTGTATCAACAAGTTTCTGATGGTTTTTGGGCTTTTGGGTGTCGTTGGTGATGGAGTTGGGATGCCAATAATGTTGCATTTCACCAACATCATCATTTTTAGATGTGCCAACAGATCCTCTATAGGGGGTAAGACAGTTTAGGCCATTTGGTATCAGATTGTGTATACTAGAGAACCATTTTGTGTAGTGTATTTGTGAGAGATAAAATGCAGAAATATGTGTAGAAATCTGTGTAGGGAATTAGTGCAGAGTAAAAGGAAATAAGGAGGGAAAAGTAACAAGAAAATAATTGTTATATTGATTGTATGATAACTGTTAATACAAAGCCTATATATAGTTTGTGAACATGCATGTTATGAATGGGTGTGATGGTTCAGTTTGATCCAAGAGTCACAACCCTTCATAGATAACTGTCACAAACTGTAATCCAAACTATAATAACTGTCTAAACGCCATGTCATTAATCCTAGTCTATTGTTCTGTGCAAACTTATTGGTTGAATACATTGCTGCTAATATAATACATAAAAATACTTAGAATGTGTCTGATATAAACTAAAAACATGAAGAGCATTTGAGCTTATGAATTCCAGCATTCCTCCCTAAGATCAAATGCTTGATCCTTTGTCTTCTGTCTTGGTGTAATCAACTGATGATGGTAAAATCATCAGTTGTGTTGCTGTCATTGTCTCCTTCCTCCCTTTTCTTGCTTGATTTTTCTTCTTCAATATGAGTGCTCATTTGATGTGCTTGATCATTGCCATTGAGATCTTCAAGCTTCACGCCAAAGTGCTCAATCTTCTTATCCTTTTGAATGTTCATTGCAGTAGGTTTGATCACATGACCTTTCTGATCTTCATGGCAGTTTCTCTTGCTCTTTGAAACAAGTCCATCTGTTTCAATGTGTGATACCCTGGCTGTGTTATAATAACAATTGAAAACATTCAAGTAGATATTATAGCAATCTTTGATCCCTTGACCATGTTCCTTTTGTAGGCCAAAAATTTCAGCAATATATCCAAAATCATTTGAAAATTTTACACTTAGGTATCCCCCTAGTGTTTCAACAAGCTTATAGAGATCCATTAAGTGGATCTCTTTCCCATGGATTCTGGGTGGTAAAGGTCCTGGTAAGTCCCTTTTAAGATAGACTGTGTAAAACCATTTGAAGACTTTAATGAATTTTTCTCTAAAAATGTCCCATTCTTGACTAATGATGTTGTCATGTTTTAATAAATCAAGAAATGAAACATAATCATTAAAAGAGTTGATTGGGGTATGAAAATGTACACCTTTCACAAAAACATAGTCTTTGTCTTGTGATGTGCTTTCATCAGTTGATATCTTGAATGGACACATGTAGTCATAGTGCCCTCCTTCTTCACATATGTTGCATTTCTATGAGAAGATATCAGCCATTTCTGTGTGTTCTTCCTTGTGATGAGAATCTTCATCAAGCAATTTGAAGTAGCCTTCCATGTATTCATTTTTCCTTTGATTCATCTTGTTCTGATCAAAGTAGCAGTCTGATGGATTCTTGAACATGGGAATAGGTTTGCACCTACTTCCTTTGAAAGTCAGTTCTAGACCTTGTGCTTCCAATTGTTATGCAGAAAGGATGTTGAGTGATACATTTGGTGTGTAATATACACCAGGAATGATCAGGACTTCTGATCCAAATCTTATATGCACTTCTCCAATTCCATGAACAAACATCAGTCTGTGCATTTCTTCAATCTTCTCAACAATAAATTTCTCCTTCAACCTTGCAAAACAGATTCAAGTTAGAGCAAACATGCCTATTAATTTGGTTGCTTATATACCATATTTTATCCCAACCCTCCTCATATGTTCCTTCCACCATAAAATCAGTGGACAGATGAATGAATTCTGGATAAGTGCTTTGAATCTGTGAAGTCTCTGTGTCCTCTGTGGAAAACTAGAAGGGGGGGTTGAATAGTTTTGCCAATTAAAACTCGTTTTAAACTATTTAGATCGACTTATGTCAATCTATTTAGATGTGTGTTGGTTGTTGACAAACAAGCATATAGAAATATAAACATGTAATGAAAAGATAAAGAGTAAGAAACCACAACGCGAGTATTTATAGTGGTTCGGCTACAAGGACACTTTCCTTGCCCTACTCCACTCCCTGAGTCACCTACTCGAGAGTTCGTAATCACTACACAAAACCAACTCCTTATGGTGGAGAAACCTTCACAACGTTGCCTATTCTTTTTCCGGTACTAGGCTAACCACCGGGTTCTTTCACACCAAGGTGAACCACACCTACCACAACATCGCCTACCCTTTATCCGATACTAGGCTAAATACCGAGTTCCATTACAATTGAGGAACTACTACTCAACACTACACCAACGGCTAACCCCAAAGGAGACCAACTCCTTATTACAACATCATCAAGGATATCAATATCCTTGGTACCAATATTAATCTATCTTGTACATCGAAACACTCCATATCGAATGTACATCTTAGGCACCTTTCACTAATGCCTTTGACTAGATCTTCAAGACACTTTTCACAAATGTCTTGTGACTTGACTTCTAGGCACCCTTCACTAATGCCTACACTACAGACGATCGACACCTTTCACTAATGTCTTCATCTTGACCCTTGAGACATCTTTCACTAATGTCTTCAACACTACACTTCTTAGAAGAAAGAAAAGAATCATCAACAAGAGAACTTTAGTAGTCTTGATGATGAGGAAGTATGGCAACTCATGGACTTGAGCTTGCTTGACTTCAAAGATGGTGATCTCGCCTTTAAGAGGAACCTAGAGGATCACACAAAAACAAAACTACAAACATAGATCACTTGGATCTGGGGTTAGTGAGTTTTTAACTCAAGGAGAAAGTATGTGAAGAAGGGGTTAGAAACAATTAAGAAATGGCTCACTATTTATAGAGAGAAAATGCCTACTGTTCCCCGGATCCCACGGATCCCTCCCACAAGGGATCCGTCTAGCGTAAAGCTAGGTATCCGTGGGACGCTCCTCTTTGCCCATGGGTATTTTGGTTATGGGTCATGAGTCATGGGTTATGGGTTGATCCATGGGTCTCTTATTAGATACAATGTATCTCATGAGTGAAATGCACCTAGTCAAATGGGTATGGGTCAATACCATGGGTTATGGATAATATCCATATATGACATAAGCATAATGTCATGCAATGGGTTATGGGTCAAGCCCCATGGATATGGGTCATGGACTTTGGGTTATACCCAACTACATTTAATGTATTTGGTCAATGGGTTATGATACTTAAGTTTCTACCCATTTATATTACCCAATATACTACATACTAGTTATGTGTATATTTTACCCAAATATGTAAACACTAGTTGTTGTACATATGTATTACTAAATCAAAAAATCACTTATACTTGTTTTAGTGTTTTATGTGAAAACGTAAGTGTGTTAGAAAACTATTAGCTCAAACCATTTACGTATTTTTATTTGTTTCGTTAAAATGATTTTACGTTTGTTATCGACAAAACATTAGAAGATCGTAAAATATAAATAAATGTTTTTACGGCTTATTTGTATTAACATCCTCCTTCAAGTCTGCAGTCTCCTTCTTCTTTCCTTTACTTGGACAATTGGCTGCAATGTGTCCTTTGATCCCACACCCATAGCAGACATACCTTTTGTGTCTTTCTAAATTGCTTTGAGGTTTTGGAAGTGTCTGATTGTATTTTTCAATGTCATGTAGTCTCTTCTTCAACATGTCTTTACACCAGATTGTGTATGATAGAGAACCATTTTGTGCAGTGTATTTGTGAGAGATAAAATGCAGAAATAAGTGCATAAATCTGTGTAGGGAATTAGTGCAGAGTAAAAGGAAATAAGGAGGGAAAAGTAACAAGAAAATAACTGTTACATTGATTGTATGATAATTTTTAATACAAGCCTATATATAGTTTGTGAACATGCATGTTATGAATGGGTGTGATGGTTCAGTTTGATCCAAGAGTCACAACCCTTCATAGATAACTGTCACAAACTGTAATCCAAACTTTAATAACTGTCTAAACGCCATGTCATCAATCCTAATCTATTGTTCTGTGCAACCTTATTGGTTGAATATATTGCTGCTAATATAATACATAAAAATACTTAGAATGTGTCTGATATAAACTAAAAACATGAAGAGCATTTGAGCTTATTAATTCCAACAATCATGTTAGGTCACTAGATTTACAACACAAGCTTACTAGAAAGAGATAAAGGCGATTGAACAAGTAAACCAAACACACACACACGTTATACTAAGACGGTTATGCGTAGATGTATGTGAAAGGAAATAAATTGAACAACCAACCCTCAAGTGAGGGTTATTACATAGTATTTATAGGCAAGGAGCTAGGGCAACACTCCTACTCCTTCCCTTTTCCTTATTGGACATGGGCCTAAGCTTATGGGCCTTCTACATAAGCTTGACCTTAAACAAACATAAAGGCCATAATAAACTACCTATTACATATGAGTAACAAACACTTGATTTAAGGTTTAGGAGTGATTCCAACAATCTCCCCCTCAAGTGTTGGTGATGAAAAACGGTGAAGGCGTTGATGTAATAGTAGCTTTGACGTCTTTTGACATTCTTCTTTCTTGTGAGAAGGAATGCCTTGATTCGAACAATCTCCCCAGTGTAGACAGATAGTTATCTTTGAACAGTTATGCTTTGACGTCATCTTTAACTTTGTTCTTTAATCATTGTTCTTTGTGATGAAAGTGATAGTATGTTGTTGTCTGCATCAAATCTGCCTCAGGTCTGCTTCGCCGCTACAGTGTGTCCACGTCATTCTTCAACATGCTCACACGCTCTTTGACGTTGGAAATCAGTACTGATGAAGTTCTTTAAGTCTTTAACTTTGTAGATTGTTTGATTTGACGAAGAATCATTCTGACTGTTGTGTTGCTTTTGGATAGAACTTCCATTAGTGATGATGTTGGCGTGAGCATGAGAAGAATCTGCATGATCATCCCGCTCTGGAGCTTCCATAAGAAGAAAACATTTAAAACGGTTAGTAATAAGCGGATTCTGGCACTTACAGGTTCGAACTTCGAGAGTGTTAACAGCATAGTTTGAAAACACAACTCTAATTCTTACAAGGGCCGTTCCTGAACTGGAGTCCCACAAGTGAGATAACGCGATGTACCGAAGTACACCTACAGTTCAGATGAGTCGCTGAGGTACACCGAAGCATCACCTCACGACTGTAGACCGTTTGAGACACACTAAGCGTAATCCACGGGGAGTTACCGAAGTGACCTGCTGTCAGGGCTATTTGATGTTGACCCTGGTAGGAGTTTCCATTCAATCACTGAGGATCACAGTTGTGAACCTCTCATAAATGTTCTCGACAGATTGCTAAGATCTGTGAAGGACTCGATAACGTACCACTGATGTTCTTATTGTTGAACATCGAGTGATGATATGTCAAGTGTACCTAAGAGATCTTTTGATGAATCTCGTGGCTCTAGACTCAATAGTGAGTTTTGGTTTTTCCTGTGCGGAGACTAGGGAGAGGGTCTCCTTCTTCAATACCAGCGATCTCTAAGAGAAAGCCAATAGTTTACGTAGGGTTCCCTGTGAGAATGAAACAAGCTTCTGTTGAGAGAAACTTGAGTGGCTAAGAAGGTTTAGTGCATGCGTAACTGGGTCCATGACGACTTTTAATCTTCAATACCGGCATCACTAAGTGACAACCAGTAGCATATGAATTGAACCCGGTGTCTGCCCTAAGTTGAATAATTTGGAGGGCTATTTCTTTTCACCCTTTTCTTTGCATTTCTTTTTAATTCTTCAACTCCTTCTTTCTCCGATTCTCATTTCTCCTTTTTATAATCATACCTAAGGACTTCTAAGTACTAACTATTTGTGATGTCCTTAGGTAGATCCCTCCGGCTCTGGCGGATCATAGGACGGTTATTCCTAACCTTAGTCACCTTATCACTCCATGACTAACCTATGTTGCCATAAAACCAATTTTCAAGAAAATCTCTCAAAGGGTTTGTAAATGAAAAACATGTTTGAACCACTGTAAGAGTTTTATCTTTTAGCAGAAATACTCCCCCTCCACATGTGCTTTAGAGTTTTGACGGAAATCTGCACTGTGTGGGAAGAGCGCGCACTTTTGAATTGATCAACTCAAGATAGACACTCCCCCGCGAGACACGGTTACGTTGCATAGTTAAAGAGTTACATTGTCAGCTTTTAGGTGACAACTAGCTCTAATAACTACCTTGAAGGTGTAGACAAACCTCGAAAGGTTGTCAAACCCGTCAGAGTTCATGTCTACCAAGAGTATCTCGAATGGTACTTTCTACTTGGACAAGTCCTTTGCGAGACACGTTTACATTACTAGCGAACTAGCTTGAAATTATTACCCGTCCAGGACAAGTCTTTTCGAGTTACTAACAGTTTAGTACCGTCAATTCGTTGGTTAAGTCTATTACACAAAGATTCATTTGCATTTACACAACATATTTCTTATCACATAATTTTCTCCCCCTCAAAAATGGCATATATAAATGTTATTTTTGAAAAGTTGAGAATAAATATGACCATTTCGAGTGTTGCGGGAAGATGACCACTATGAACAATTTGTGAACAAAGTTTTAATTCAAGTACTCCCCCTCAACAAGTGATATAAACGGTTGAGGTTTTGAAAAACATACGGGGAAGTACTTGTCCTTTTGAGAAAAACCTTGAAAAATGAAAGGTTTGATAGGTTTTACTCAAAAGTAAGAAGCTTTCGCTCCTTTTATAAGGATTGTGGCACTGAAGCGTACCACAGGGTCCTTTCTTGACAATTACGGGTTGTACACTATTATGTGTGCACAAGCCATAGACATATTAAATCACACATCCAAATGTAATAATGGAAGAAACAGTTCAAGAGGTACCGGGAAGTCCAGTGATGTTGCCAGGGGTACGAACCGGGCGTTGATAGCCGGTGATGTTAATCCTGGGTCGACCACCAACAAAGCTTTCCAACGTTCTGAACTGATCCCTTCGAAACAACCTTTCATCAATCATTCTGATGATCCTCCGCACATCCTTTCGATCCTGAGAATTCCATCGCTTAGGAGACCCAATCTTTAGATGTATATCCTTCAATCGATAAGCCAATCCGTCCCTAACCATCTTCAAAGTGTGATCCCAAAACTTGTGAAGATCGCTGCACGCCATCAAGAAATTGCGTTGAAGCTCACTGCGGTAAACAACACCGAACGATTTGCTGATGAGCGTGTGTTGTGGAAGCTGGTTGATGTCGGGAAGATCAAGCTGTGGTGGAGTGAAGTTGACACGGGTCTGATAAGATTCAACAGCAAGTTGGAGATCTTCTACACGTTCTTTGATGACTATGCGTCTGATGAAGATGAGCAATGACTTGATGAATTCACGTTGTACTTCGGTTGAAAATTGTCTCATGCGACCCTGTACTTTGGCAAGGTACATGTCTTCAATGTCGTTGATAGAAAAATTCTCAAAGTCAGCTTCAGAGAATGTATAATTCCGTTCATCTTGCCTTTTGACCACGATCTTCTTGAGAAAAGTGTAGTCCCATTTGGTCGAAAGATCAACGTGTTTGATGGCAATGATATCCTTAGTACTGAACACTGCATGTTGAGACTTCTGAACCTGGCAGCTTCTGTAGTAGATTCTTCGGCATTCCGGCCAATGATGAATCCCGTACATTGCATCTCGGTCGTATGCTTCCACTTTGTTGGAGAACAAGTGATTAGCTCTTTCCTCGATAGCTATGCAGTTTGAGTATATTGCTGCGGGGAATGGAAGTGTCAAAGATGTAGCGTATTTCCTTGAGCCATCGCCACTGTGTAGAAGAAATTCCAAGTCTTTGTTGAAGAAATATCTGAATGGAATCCTAGGTTCATCTGGTTGGCCAATTGTTGGTAGAGGTTTTGTCCAATCGGTGTAATGTGGAGGGTTGTCCCGTTTGGTGAAGTCGATGTTTGCTTCTGGGTTGAGCCAATCCATGTTGTTAGACATAGCTCGAGCAATGTTATCAAGGTGATATTTAACCTCGATGGCACTTTCCGAGGTGTCTTTTAGAAGTTGAAATGCTTCATTCTTGATTCGCTTCAACTCGGATTTCATCATCTTCTTCACATGGAACTTTTCTTGCAGAATCTTAGCATGCTCCAATGTATTACCGTCTACCAGATCTTGACCTTCAGATGGGTAGGGAGTGAAATTCACAAGAGTAGAGAACCATTCAAATTCCTCTGTTTTATCGTCATCTAGCCATGATACGACGTCAACCATGTGCGCCTTCTTCTTCTTTTGTTTAGGCCTAGATGAGGATTCTGGTTTCTTAACTTGTTTGGGAGAGGTGGGTTGTTGTAGGGGCTCACGGACTTCCTCATCGTCACCACCCGTATACTCAAAGTGATCACCGGTTTTTTGAGTCTCGGTGGTAATTCAGAAGAATCCTGAGGTTTATCTGTAGAAGAACGAGGAGGTGACCTTTGTTGTGCCAGAGTCCGTTGTGGTGGAGGTTGCATCGAGTATTGAATAGAGGATGATTCATCAGACTTCTTTGTGCGTTTGGGCTCTTTATCCTTATCCTGATCTTTGTCTTCATCATCTCTTGAACGTTTGGGCCTAACAGCTTCTTCTCGGAATGAGGACCTGAGTTGGTATTCCAGTAGAGCTTCAAACAGTTTAGCTTCATGTGAGGCAAACGTTGCAGAGCGTTTCGACATTTGCGCTACTAGCCGGTTCACCAATTCATCATCTAAGAAAATTATGGATTCAACTGGATTGATGCTTAAATTCATCGGAGTTGATTTCATGGCTTGTTTGGCTAGGTGCAAGAGATTTGGATACAGTTTTCTGGTATACATCTCCTTTGTCAGTTTCGGAATGACCTCCATAAGGAACTGGTGAGTGTATCCTTTGATCATTTCGTCCATTTTCCCGTGAAGATCATCTTTCATGAGCTTCTGGACATACTCCCTTTCATCTTGCATCTTGTCGATATCATCATGAATATACTGTATCTGATCAGCGTAGAAATTCATCTTCCTGTAGAGCATGTCTTTCTTTCTGACTTGTTTGACAGCATTCCCAATTCTTTTATGAGCATGAGATATCCAAGATCGAGTTGGCTTCTTCACTGATTTGGATGTTGATTTGGTTGATCTTTTAGATGGTGGTGGTGAGGAGTGAGATGATGAATCTGATGAGGAGGAGACATGAGGAGGCTCAGGGTCCTTTGGAGGTGCAGAAGTATCCTCCTTGGAACGAGTTGGACTATTGAGAAGAAAGTCATCATAATTCTCTTCGTTATCTTGTCCAGATTTAGCCTTTTCTTCCGTCTGAGCCTTAGCTTCTTCATCAGTCTTTTCTTTCTCAGTCTTATCCTTTTCTGGTTCCTCAATGTTATAATCAGTAGACTCCTCCACAAGCGTTTGTTGTTGCACAAGAGTGGTGGCACCAGCTCCCTTATCGGGTTGATTAACCGCATCAGGAGTTGGTTTAGAGTGGGCAGCACCACTTGATCCTCCGGGGCCACCCATTTGGTCTTTTGCAAATTCTTCAGCTTTTTGAAGGTGTCTAACGAATTTAAACTTCTTCCTGTATGAAGTATCCAGTTGCTCTTCATCTTCATCTGAGCTTTCTTCATAAGGCGCAAGTACATGAGTCTTCCCTTTTTCATGTTCAGCTGGAGGACTGGGAGGTTTAGATACCGTTGTGGTTTCATCTTTAGCAGTTTCAGAGTAGAAAGTCTCTTCTTCTGATGCAGTACCTTCCGAGTCCTCGTCAATTAGCTTTCTCTGCGGTTCAGTTTTAGGTACGGGAATGGGAACAGCTTCCTTAGAAGGAACAGTCCTTTTACGAGGAGGATTCCTCTTGGGAAACTTCCTTTGACTTTCAGTACTTGCAGCACTTCCTGCACTGCCTCTTCTGGTTCTCCTTATAGGTGTTCCAGAAGACTTTTCATCGAGATGACCAACTTTGCCTTCTCTTACCGCTACTAGATACCTTTTGTATGTCTCGAGCTTTTTGATTTCATTAGACAGAAGGTGATCAGGTAATACAGCACCCTGTTTCTTTGTTGACGATTCCTTGATTCTGACTGATAGGGTAGGTTCAGTCAACATATCGTGATTGTCTGGGTCATTGAGCCTTTGTGGAATATCGGGATGAAGTCCAAGTGCTCTCTGGATCAACAATTTTGTGTATCTGACATAGGGAATCTTTGAGCCAAGTTTCTTGTGAAATGACATCATGTCTTCCTATAACAGTGCTTCAATTTCGATGTCCTTTTTGTTGATTAATGACCAGAAGATTTGAAGTTCCATGAGCTTGGGATGCTCATAGCCACTATCACGACCAGAGACCGATTTGGTGATGATGATGTAGAGGGTTCTCCACGGTTGAGGAATGTTCTTAAGCTCCACATGAGAGTGCTTAGTGATAATTCCTGAAGCTTCATCATAGCCAATATCAATCAGGAATTGAAGAACTGTCTCCTCAGTAGGTGTGGCAAAGAAGTCGGTTGGCTCGATTTCAGGAATGAGAAGAACAGCCCGTAAGTCTGCATGAGTGATGGTGACTTGTTTGTGATTGAGCGTCACTGTCACTGCACTTTGACCTGTGATCCTCTGCATTGAATTCCAGAATTGCTGAATGTGGATTTCCGGTACTGTAGCAGAGTGTGAGAGCATGTTCTGGTAGGGATGATTCCTTAGAATATCCACAGCAATGAGACAAGAAGATTCTGAGCATGTGAGGGTTTCAAAGTCAACCCTAAGGTTGTTCTTTCCAATCTTTCTCGGATAGCCATTAGGGAAGATGTCAGCAATTGTGAGAACTTCTGGTGCATCCACATTCATTTAAGCAGCCATGTCGTGATCTGAAATAACATTAGCCAAAAGAACCAACATATCGAAAGACATAATGTTAGTCAATAGAAGGTTTTTATTGTCTAATTATTGAATGTACAATGTTAATGATTGTTACGAGTCCTAAGTCACTTGTTTGTCCAATAGTCCAATGACGTCGTGAAACGATTCGTGAGTTAGTTAACTTTAAGTTTTAAAGTTTATGTTATCACTTATAGATCACAACATATCAAACGTTAAGTTTATTAGTGACATTATTGGTTTCGTGATGATATGATTAGTTTATTTACAAGATTGTACATGTAACAATTCAAAATTAAGGTCAATCCAGGCTTAGGCGTAGAAATGATAAAGTTACGCGTAAACAGGAGTGGTATACGCGTAGGCGCAAGCTTATGCGTAGGATCCTTACTTACGCGTAAGAAATGTTACGCGTAGGAAAAGGGGACCTTAAGCGTAGAGCTTACGCGTAGGCGTATATAAACCTTACGCGTAAAGCTTATTCGTAAGAGTAGATCTTATGCGTAGAGGTCACTGTTTACGCATATCCTTCACAGGATATGCGTAGTCCCATTGTAGAACCTTACGCGTAATAGTTACGCGTAGGATTACTCTTACGCATAACTGTCTACGCGTAAGGTGATCCTTATGCGTAGAGTAACAAAGACCTTGATTCTGAGTTGTACGAGTAGCAAGCCTGAAATAAAATCATCATATCATCAATCTTAACACATATATTTATTCTAAAACAGATTATGGCATGAAAGCTTTTTAAACATGTTACGCGTAGAAAGTCATACGCGTAAGTCAAAACCCTAGAGTTTAAAAATTACGCATATGATTTCTAGCCATAGGAATTGCACCAAACGTTTTCTGGTAGGTCTTAGATGTTATAAGAGTCTAATAACCAAGTTTTAACACTCAATTCGTGGTGAATCAAAAATACCCAAACTCAAGAACATTAAACCCTAATTTCTAATTCTGACTTAATTAGTGTTTATGGGTTGTTATAGGGCCTGGATAACATTAATTCATCATGAAATAATCATCACACAACAATCTATTTGACCAAAAAACAATCACATTTGAAAACGCCCAAAACCACGCATAAACCCTAATTTTGAAAACCCATCAATTCGTGTTTCTGGGTGGATTTTGAGGATAAAATTAGTATCATTGATGTTAAATACATGTTTTGACACAATCCTTTTAACCACAAACACACACCAATGATTGTGTGTTCATACGCTTATGCGTAGAACACATAATCACAATTCACACATATCTAGCGTTTTAGCCGTTGGATTTGCATGAAATTCAAAACCTTTGCTTGTAATAACGTTAAGATTATGAAAACACTTACACTTTGATGATCAAAAACACATATTTCTTGAACGATTTCTATGCGTAGGATTAGTTTGGTTAAGTGTAATAAATGTGAAGTGAAATGTTAGGTGGAAGAGTTTTTATTAAAATGACTTTAACCTTTTGGCAGTTTTGGTCCCTCCACCTTTTCCTTTTTCATCCAAAGCCATTTAACTTCCGTTTTGGTTATCAAACAAAGATTTTAAGAAATAAGCTTGACGACACTCCCCCTCGACTTAAGAAAATAATGAATGGTTATAAGTTTTAGTCCGAGGAGTGTCATTTAACCAGAAAAGTTTGCTACCATTGATAAAAGAAACAACAAGTATAAAATAACATGCAAGTACACGAATGTTTTTGAAACAGTTTGGTATTAATTTTCTCCCCCTCAACACTTGATCTGAAAAATACTGAATTTTGAAAGATTATAGTGTTGATGGAAGAAATGTACTTGCCATGTTGAAAGAAAATTAGATTAGAAGAATATTTTTGTTGTTTTATCAGGTTTTATATTTTTGTATTTTGTTTTTGAAAATGTATTTACAAAAGATAGTTTGGTGTTTGACAGGTTTTTAAGACTGTTTTAGGAGGTCATTCAATTCCTCTTGAGTCAAACACCTCATACCAATTCGTTGGACCAACTCATTAAACCTAGCGGGAGGCAAGGCTTTGGTGAGAAGATCTGTCAATTGGTATTCTGTACCCACGAAGTATAATTCAACTGTACCCTGTTCCACGTGGTCCTTGATGAAATGATAGCGAAGATCGATGTGCTTTGATTTCGAATGTTGAACTGAGTTGCATGAGATAGCAATGGCACTCCGATTGTCGCAGTACATCAGGATTCTGTCAAATACGTAACCATAGTCTTTGAGTTGTGTTCTCATCCAGATGACTTGAGCACAACACGCGGACATGGCTACATATTCTGCTTCGGTTGATGACAGCTATGTACAATCCTGCTTCTTTGATTGCCAGGACACCAGTTTATCACCAAGAAATTGTAGTGCTCCTGAAGTACTTTTCCTTGAGTCTAAGCATCCTGTGTGGTCAGCGTCTGAAAAAGCGATTAGTTCAAAACCAGAATCCTTCGGATACCAGATTCCCAAGTTAATGGTTCCCTTGATGTATCGGAGGATTCTTTTAGCCTCAGAGAGGTGTGTTTTAGTTGGTCGCGACTGATAACGGGAGCAGAAATATACGGCAAATACAATATCAGGTCTGCTAGCTGTTAGATACATGAGAGACCCAATAATACTTCGGTATTTGGTAGGGTCCACTAATTTCCCATGTAAATCAGCGTCTAGCTTCTTGGTATGAGTCATTGGTGTGGCATAAGTGTCACAGGTTTTCATTCCAAATTTGTTTAACAATTCAAGGGCATATTTGGACTGACTCAAGAAAATACCACGGGGTGATTGATGAACTTGCAATCCTAGAAAGAACGTGAGTTCACCCATCATGGACATTTCAAAATTTTTCTTCATTAGTTTTGCAAAAGCGATTGAAAACTTTTTATGTGTAGACCCAAAAATGATGTCATCCACATAAATTTGAACAATTAAGATATGTGCCCCGTGATATTGTATAAAAAGAGTAGGGTCAACCGAACCTTTGGTGAAATTATTAGCAATGAGGAAAGATGATAGCTTATCGTACCATGCCCGAGGGGCTTGTTTGAGACCATAAAGAGCTTTGTTCAGTTTGTAGACATGGTTCGGGAACTCAGAATCAACGAATCCTTCTGGTTGGCTGACATAAACCGTTTCTTTCAGTTGTCCATTGAGAAACGCAGTTTTGACATCCATCTGAAAGACCGTCATATTCATATGAGCCGCGAACGCGAGAAATATCCGAACAGCCTCAAGACGAGCAACCGGAGCAAAAGAGTCTTCAAAGTCTATTCCCTCTTCCTGACGATAACCCTTAGCAACTAGACGTGACTTGTTTCGGATTACGTTCCCTTCAGCGTCCAATTTGTTTTTCCAAATCCATTTGAGACCAATGACGTAGACCCCTGTTGGTCTTTCAACCAGTTCCCGTACTTCAAGACGTTTGAATTGGTTGAGTTCTTCTTGCATGGATTCAATCCAGTTGTCTTTTGTCATTGCGTCTTTAATGTTTTTAGGCTCAGATTGGCAGACTGTGAGTGCATAAATGCAATGTTCACCATCTGTGTGAAGACGTTGTCTCGTAACGACCGGTTGATTCGGGTTGCCAATAATATTTTCCAGAGGATGGTCTTTTGTCCAACGATGTGTAGAGGGTTGATGTTGGTATACATTGTGCAGATTCTGAGGATTCAAATGGTTTGTTGATGATTCCGCGACATTAGGTGCAGCAGTGTCATTAGCAAACGCGTTAAAGAACGCATTTGGATCAAAATCTGCAGGTGGGGGTACTTCATTAAGAATATCATCAGCCGGTTCATCATTGTTGGAAGCGGTTTGTTCAACTGTTGTGGTGGAGTCAACTGGTGGTGCTTCTTCAACAGTAGTTGTTGTAGCAGGTGTATCAGGTATAAGAGTATTATCAGGTAGAGCAGCGGAAAGAGCGGATACACCTGGAGCACGTGCATCAATATCGTCACTAAACAGAGGAGCAAATAACCTTTCCATTTGTTGACGAGTGAGCTGGGGGCTTTGTTCAGCTTATGATGGGGGTTGAGGGAAGTTTAAACGGTTGTGTCCGGGTTCTAAGCTGTTATACTCAGAAGCCATGACCACCTACACATTCTCTCCCCCTCGATGTTTTCAATGATTCAGAATCATACACCACGTATGTTGATGATGAATTGAAGACAGCGAAACCATGTATAAGGAGACAGCGAAACCATGTATGTCCAATTGATCGAACAAGTGTGAAGTACCAAAAATATTTCGAGAGAGTCAACTGCTGATAAAACATCTCTGTTCATTATGTTGATCATCAGCTGTGTCATTGTTGTTGGAAGCAGTTTGATCTTCTGTTATAGAAGATTCGGTTGTTGTTGTAGATTCAGGTGTATCTGAAATTAGAGTATTATCGGTTGTGCAGCGGAAACATTCGATACATCTGAAGCACGACTTTTGGCAGAATCTTTAACCAGATGAGCAAGCAATGTTTCCACTTCATGACGATTAAGTACAATGGTGGAACAGCTGATGGATCATGATATTTTTGACGGTGAGAAACGGGTCCTACGTTGTTTTGCAGTAGGAGCCATAGTTGTTGTACCTGCATAGAAAAATAGAAGGGGGGCAAGAAAGAGAAAAACATGGATCCCCAAGTGTAGCTGGGTTCCAGATGTTAGAAGCATAAAGATGTAGTGTCAATTATCTTCTTGACACCTGAACATGCTATTTTGATGATTTCCTTTCCTGCCTCAGGGATGGATGTTGTTGGTATCGCACTTGTTTTGGTGCAACTACTTAGTATCTTGCCTGTAGGAATCCACCTAAGACTAACAGTTTTGAAAATCCTACCCTTTGGTATCCATCTAAGGTTAGATCTAGGGGATGTTAAAACTTCTTTTGGGAAGAGTCTGCGTCCTATATGGATCCACCTATTAGGTTTCTGACAGTTTACATTTAGATCAACGGGTTTATTTCTAACTGTTTGTTGAGTTAACTTAGGTTTTGGTTTGCTACTACAGGTAGTGTTCAGTAATACACTCGAAGGTGATACACTAGGTCGTGAACCTAAGATTCCATCCTTTTGAAGTAGTGCCCTTTTCCTAGCCTTTTCTAGATCATAGTTCTTGTATGCGTCATTTGAATCATATGAATTTTTACGTTTAATGCTCGGTTTAGACACAGTGTTCGAACTAATCCTAGATTGACCAGAAGCAGGTTTAACAGAAATAGGTTTAATAGAAACAGAATCATTATTCTTAGGCCAGGAATGTGGAGTGACTGGTTTTATCAAATGATTATTCTCAACAACTTAGGAGGTAAACCGTGGTTTTGAAGATTTTGAACGTTCATATTTAAATGCAGTTGGTTGTCTAACTACTGATTGTTTTCTGAAAGGTTGTAGAGACGATTTCCCCAAGATTGTTGGTTTTGTAAAATTAGTATCCACACTCTTGTCAGTGAATCTTCTCAGTTTGTTTAGTAAAGCAACATGTGCAAGCCCCTTTGCTTGAAGTTGAGCCTTTAAATGCTCATTTTCTTTAACTAATGTATCCACACGAATACTTTGTTCATTCAAAGATTTACTTTTTGGCTCTGAGTTTAAAACATTGTTTTGCAGTTTAAGTTCAAGAGAGATGCAATGAGCCTCAAGTTTTGAAAAATCTTTTTGAAACTGAGAAATTGTCTTTTTGAGAAGAATGTTTTCAGATTTTAGAGTTTGATTTGACGTTTCAGTTGAATTGTTAACAAGTAAGGGCTCAGACATGAGATAGTTGTCTGGACATTGTGCAACACACTGGTCAACCTCTCCTTCATTACTAAATTCAGGTTGCTTAGTATGTTGTGTCGCATTTGCAGTCAGAATATGATCAACAGTAGATTGTACCTCGACCATCTGTTCTGTGTCAGTGCCATAGGTGGGTAAGATATCTTCCTCAACCATTTGTTCTTCGTCACAGTTGGGCTCGGTGTCGTAGTTAAGTATGATATCTTCTCCAGATCTGCTGCTGTCATCCTGCTTTTCCAATGCTACAACCTCATTGTCCGCATTACCGACAGATGCAGTAATCACAACATTCTCAACGTCCATTTGAGCATTCCTTTCATGTACATCAACTCTTTTTGAAAAATATTTTTGCACGACTGCTGGATATCGGGAATTTGATGATGTCTGACGCTTTAATGCCAGAGCCAGAGCCATGTATCCTTCTTTCAATGCCACAAATGGATCTTTATGATCAGAATCCATTTCACTCCCCTGCAGAAGAATCAAAGAGAAGAAAAGGTGCAAAGTCGATATAGCACACAGAAGGTCGATATAGTGAATTGCAATTTCCCTCCAAAAATAATTTTGAAAAATTTTGACTCTCAAAATTTGAAATTCACTATAAAATTCAATTCTAAGGTTGAAAGAAAAATTTTGAGTTATGACAATTTTGACGCAAAATTTTACCCGAAAAATTTGAATTTGGGCCCAAAAATTTGAATTTTTGACCAAAATTTTCACAGTTAAACAAAAATTTGAATCTCGCGTAAAAATTGAATGTTTAATCTCCCCTAAAAATTAAATTTTACTCAAATTTTCCCGCCAAAAAACTTGTGTTGATGGATCTTTGTAGTCAAATGAACCTTTGTTGATGAAGTATCCTTAGGCGTAGAAATCACAATAAAGCTAAGTAGCACTTAAGCGTAAAAAACACCAAAGGTACGCGTAGCAATCAAGAGTTACGCGTAGGTTTAGCTTACGCGTAAGTAGGGAAAAGACACTAAAGTTATGCGTAGACACAAAGTTAGGCGTAGAAACTTAGGCGTAGGATTACCTTATGCGTAAGACTAGGCTTAGGCATAAGATGAATCTTATGCGTAGGATTTCTACGCGTAAGCTTTATGCTTATGCGTAAGTTTAGGGTTTTGCCCAAATGATCTTTTACACTATCACAGTGCAAAAGATATCCAAAGTCGACGTATTTTCAGGCTTATCCAAGCAAGAAAACACGGAGTAAACCACGAAACAGAAGATCAAACCACGGATAAAGTTACGCGTAGAACTAGGGTTTTGATACGCGTAGTTCTACTCGTAAGATGACTTTTGCCCAAAGTTGTTTCTAAACCAGATTTTTGTTATGGAATAGCTTCAATATCACCAAAATAACACAAAAGTGTGAAACTTGATGAACCAAAACGGCTAAACAGGTTACGCGTAGAACGACACCCACGAACAAAAACAAGCTTAAAAACTATGATCCACGCATAAAGTTTGAAACTTTTTTGCCAAAAACAGTTATTTTAACACCTTAAAACATTGAAAGTACAAGAATCTTGGATTAAAAAGTGTAAAAAACGAGTTTTTAAGCGAACCAAAGTATCACATTAGCCTTACGCGTAGGACCAAAAACCCACTTCAAAAGCAATAATGATTCACCCAACTAGTAGGCGATTGATACCACTGTTAGGTCACTAGATTTACAACACAAGCTTACTAGAAAGAGATAAAGGCGATTGAACAAGTAAACCAAACACACACACACGTTATACTAAGACGGTTATGCGTAGATGTATGTGAAAGGAAATAAATTGAACAACCAACCCTCAAGTGAGGGTTATTACATAGTATTTATAGGCAAGGAGCTAGGGCAACACTCCTACTCCTTCCATTTTCCTTATTGGACATGGTCCTAAGCTTATGGGCCTTCTACATAAGCTTGACCTTAAACAAACATAAAGGCCATAATAAGCTACCTATTACATATGAGTAACAAACACTTGATTTAAGGTTTAGGAGTGATTCCAACAAATCATGAACACCATTGGAGAATCGTCTTCGTTATCTAAGGATGTCTACACTGACACAATTAATCAGGTTTCGGTTGAACTATGCATTCTTATATTATTACCAAATGTACCATGTTTGGCAAGATGGAAAATTTGTTTCCGCTAATTATTGTATATAACCCAAGTTTATACTGATTATGGTATACAAATATAATGGTGTTTGGGCATCGACATTTGATTATAGTTCTAGAATTTAGACTAACCAGGTTATTAGACATGTTGCATCAGTATGTACTATAGTTATTTGCATGTATGTACGCTCATGCATGTCATTTTTTTTTATTTTGTAGCGAGTAATCGTTAAATTGCTTTGAAATTCAAGTGATATGCCAACGCATCACGATGATAATTCAAGTGCTATAAATGGCATACACTTTACGAGATGATCTTTGATGGTTAATGGGATATGGAGATAAGATCTTGGTGTAAGCTTGGATTTTATACTAATTTTTTGTTCTAATGGTAGTAGTTGAAACATGTTGATATATGTGTTTTGCTTTTTTAATGACTTTTTGTGCTTAATGGAATAAACATTTAGTTTGTGAAAGGTTTTATGGATATTTAAATATACGTATGTCCGGATTCGAACTCGAAACTTCGGGATTGCACACATTACGTATGAGAGTTGATGTTAATAATTAATATATATAAAATGTTATTATTAATTATTAGTCACGAAATAAAACATAACGATAGTTAAATAATTAACGAGGTTTGGTTAACGGTCGTTAAATATAAACTAAAGGGACTAGAGATGAAATTACAAGTCGGAAAAGTTCTAGAACCCGTTGTGGGTGCTTTGGCCGATCGGTTATGGGTTCCCAAACCCTAACCCACTCAAACTTGGTCACCAAGTTAAGTTACCTATAAATACAAACCTTTGTATTCATTCATAACTTAATCTTGGATCACCAATAACCTAATTTCTCTTCTCCTCTCCTCTCTCTTTTTCTTGGCCGATCGGTGTAACCCCCTCCTCAAGGGATCGATTTTTCCAAGCTAAAGAAACAAGTGTTTGGTTTTATTTGTGATCCAAGAAACTAGCTTTTCACATCAAATCGCTAATAGTATGTGTGTACAAGAACGAAGAACAAGTACGCTTGTGCTTGTGAATCTTGGTGGTCGACTTCTTGGTGGGTCGAATTGTATAAACCCTAAAGTTAGGGTTTTGGGTTTTGGTTCTTGTTCTAATTACCGTTTGATTCTTGAATTGCTAAAAGGTACGCGTTTTCTTATTCGGTTAATTACTTACATGTATTATTCCTATTTACTTTCGCTGCATGCTTTAATGATGTTATTTGATTTTATATAATTGTTATGAGTATTAAATCCCAACAGTGGCATCACGAGCCGTTAATATGATGTAATTAATTACCGAAACACATAAAAATTGAATCTTTATGATTATATGCATGCTTTTTATGGTTTCTAGGGTTTTGAATTCGAAACCCTAATTTTGATTATACGGTCGATTACCCTTATTTTATTTAATTAGGTTTTAATTTTGTAAAACTTGTAGAAACCCTAGGATTGCATGCTAATTTTATGTGGTTAATTAATGAATAATTGTTATGTTCCATGTAATATGCGTATCTTGGGTGATAATTGTTATGTGGAATCCATGGTGGAACATGCATGTTTTGCCATGGAGTATTGTTTGTAATAAATTGTTTAGTTGATACACACATGTTCTATTTATTTAATAATTATTGAATTGGGGAAGACCTCAATTATAACTAATAAAAATGCGTTACGTGCTAATTGGTATATTATTAACTTTGGCTTATGCAATCGACTTGTCGATGTATGTGGCTCTTCTACCTTGTAGTTGAAAGCCCTAGTTAATGTATGCATTATTTACGCCTAGAATTGTTTATTAGCGTTTATCGAAATAATTATGCATGTGGCTAATTGTTTTTACATATGTTAAAATTGTTTAGTTATATGTTTATATTATTTGAGTGTGTTTAATTTTTATTAAAATGCTTTTTTGTTTATATATTGTTTGACATGTTAGTAAGCAAAAAGGGTTTTTATGAATAGAAAATTAAATGGACTAAATAATGGCGAAACTGATTTGTTATCTAAGAATTATTCTTGAACTTTTAATCGATTGATGCGACTGTACTAAATGGTTAGAATGGCTCATCCACTAGAACAAACTATAAAGGGGTTAATTAAGAAGTGCGCACAGTTACGCTGAAAGGATGTCTAAGGTTATGCTTTTGCGCTTACCTGGTCCTCTGCCCTCTGTAAGTTCGATTGGAGTTACCTAGTATAACCATTCAATGTACGAAGCATCTTAGTGCAAAGTTGTAAGTTTCTCAACGCATCAATTAAAACTTTGTAGAATTCAATCTTAGCAATTAAAATCTTAAGTAAGTTTTTTTGAAAATATTATGATATAAAGTTGTATGCATGCTTCTTTATACATAAGTTTTGATTACACGTCAAAAATTGTACCCTTTAAATTTAAGTTTATGCCATCTAATGATATGAAACACTTGAAGTTGTAATTTAGTTATGTGAGACCTTGATCTAGATTACAATGACAAGGTGAATTATTTTGTTGTGTGAGACCTCAGCTTAATTATTTGCAGTTTCTAAATTAGACAACTTAATTAAGTTAGTTAGTGAGACCTATGACTTAAGGCATAAGATGGGATAAAACATGCTTACGTTTTGAATTAATTGTTTTGGCAAAATTGTAAATCCCATAACTTTTGGAATTGAAAACTTGTTTGTCAATTACTGTTTTTCAACAATTACCTATTCTATACTTTCACCACTAGCAGATCAACTGATGTGGTGAAACTATGATAATGAGGATCCAAAATTCAAGGAAAATACTATGGTTAATATGAATATTGACCAAAGGGTATTTTATTTTCTTGAATGTTTACTTATCGAAAGTACTAACTTTTGAACTTTTATTTTCTGTAGAAATGGCGCAAGCTGAATCTACTGCACTAGCCTCGTCGTTCAAATCTATGTTTGATCGAGAGAAATTGACTGGTAGCGCGAATTTCAATGATTGGTATCGGCAACTCAGAATTGTCTTGAGGGTTGCCAAAAGACTAGATTATTTGACTACGCCTTGTCCTCCTGAACCTGCAGTTGATGCTACTGCTGAAGCACGAGCTGCATGGCAATCTGAGTATGACTGGTATAATGAGGTCGCCTGCATTATGCTCGGGAGTATGAACTCAAACTTGCAAAAGCAGTTTGAGAATTACTTCCCTAATCTCATGCTTGAAGAATTGCAAAGGTTGTTTGAAAAGCCTGTGACTGTAGAGTTGTATGATCTGATAGATGCTCTTCATAGTTGCAAGCAAGGAGAAGGGAAACCTGTGAGCGCCCACTGCCTGGAAATGATGAGTTACATGGACCAGCTGGGGCGACTCAACTATATCTACCCCAATGACATACAAATTGGCCTTAATAAGGAGTTTGATGGTTTCGTGCGCAATTACAATATGCATTGCACGGGGAAGACAGTCAGTGAGGTACATGCAATGCTCATTGATTATGAGAAAGGTTTGCCCAAGAAGGCCCCTACACCTGCGGTTTTGACCATCTAGAAGGGTAGGATTTCTAAGCCTAATAAGCCGCTAGCGAACAAGAAAGGGAAAGGTAAGGGTAAAGTTGATAAGGGAAAACAAGTTATGGCTTATCAACAAGAACCCAAGAAGTACCCTCCCAAAAAGCGTGAGAATCCGAAGAAGGATATGGCTTGTCATCACTGCACCGAGGTAGGACACTGGAAGAGGAACTGTCCACTATACCTTGATGAGTTGCGCAATAAGAGGTATAAAAATACTGGTACTGTGGCCAGTACTTCAGGTACTCTTTTCATGATAGAATTATTTTCTTTTCCTCATAAAATAAATTCCTGGGTATATGATACTGGATTGCCTATGGACAGCAATACCTGCACGTGGGTAATGGAGCACATGCAGTCGTTGAAGCTATAGGCACGTTTGATTTAGTTTTACCTTCGGGTTTAGTACTGTCATTAAACGATTGTCATTACGCACTTTCCATTGTTAGGGGTGTCGTTTCTGTTTCCTTGTTAAAAGATATTGGTTTCGTTCATACATTTACTGATTATGGAATTTCGGTTTCTTTAAATGGTGTTTTTTACTTTAATGTTATTCCAGTAAATGGTGTATTTGAAATTGATTTGCATGATAATATGATTGATAAAAATAATTATGTCTTTAGCATCAATAATAAAAGAATCAAAGGTGATTTGGATTCTTCATTTCTTTGGCATTGTAGACTTGCTCATATAGGCAAGAAACGCATGCAACAGCTGCAACACGATGGGCTTTTGCAAGACATCAATGATGAATCATTTGATAAATGCGAATCTTGCATATCTGGGAAGATGACCAAGAAACCTTTTACAAATAGTTTAGAAAGGGCTTCTGATCTTCTTGGTGTGATACATACTGACGTATGTGGACCACTAAGACATGTGTCAAGAAAGGGTGCTAGCTACTTCTTAACCTTTACTGATGATTTCAGTCGTTATGGTTATGTTTATTTACTTAAACATAAACATGAAGTCTTTGAAACATTTAAGGTTTTTAAGAATGAAGTAGAACTGCAACTAGGAAAGAAGATTAAAGCTCTTCAATCCGATAGAGGTGGTGAATATTTAAGCCAAGAGTTTAAAGATTATCTAGCTGAGTGTGGTATCGTCCAGCAACTCACATCTCCATATACTCCACAACAAAATGGTGTATCTGAGAGAAGGAATCATACATTGTTAGACATGGTGCGATCAATGTTTAATCTTACAACTCTTCCCTTATCTTTTTGGGATTATGCTTTAGAAATTGCTGTTCGCATATTGAATATGGTTCCAACTAAGAAGGTTGATAAGACTCCTTATGAAGTGTGGTATGGGAAAGCTCCCAACTTGTCTTACTTAAAGTTCTGGGATTGTGAGGCGTTTGTTAAACGTGACTCTGCTGATAAGCTACAACAAAGATCTGTTAAGTGTATCTTCGTAGGATACCCAAAGGAAACTATGGGTTACTACTTTTACTTTCCACCTGAAAACAAAGTAATTGTTGCTAGGTATGGAGAATTCCTTGAAAGGGATCTTATATCTCATGAATTCAGTGGGAGAGTTTATGATCTGGAATATGATCAAGAACATACAACACCTTCTGAAAACACTAGCCAACCTCAAGTAGAACCTGAAAGTCTGGGCGTTCCACCTGAGGTTGAAGTGGTTCCCATTCGTAGATCCGCAAGGGCTACGCGTGCACCTGAGCGTCTATGTCTCAACGTAGAAGCTGAGGAAAATATGTTAAGGGATCTTGGTGAACCTGCTAACTATAAAGCTGCCATGATGAGTCCTAAAAAGGAAAAATGGCGAGTTGCAATGAATGGGGAAATGCAATCCATGAAAGATAACGAAGTTTGGATAGAGGTTGACTTACCTCCAAATGCTAAGGTAGTTGGAAGTAAGTGGCTCTATAAGATAAAAACTGGCATGGATGGCAATGCACACACCTATAAAGCTTGTCTTGTGGCTCAAGGGTATACTCAAACCTTTGGGATAGACTACGAGGAGACATTTTCTCCTGTAGCAGACATTAGAGCTATTAGGATTCTTATAGCCATAGTTGCGTACTATGACTATGAGATATGGCAAATGGATGTCAAAACTGCCTTCTTAAATGGTCGCCTAGATGAGGACATCTATATGGCGCAGCCTGAAGGGTTTGTGAATCCAAAGTTTCCGAAGCGTGTATGCAAACTTCAAAGATCCATTTATGGATTGAAGCAAGCATCAAGGCAATGGAACAAGAAGTTTGATGAAGAAATCAAGAAATTTGGTTTCACTCAAAATCTTGATGAGCCATGTGTGTATCACAAAGCTAGTGGGAGTAATGTTATTTTCCTTATTTTATATGTCGATGACATATTGATCATGGGAAAAGACATTCCAAGTTTGCAAGATGTAAAGTCTTATCTTGGAAAGTGCTTTTCTATGAAGGAGTTAGGGGAAGCAGCATTTATTCTGGGAATCAAGATCTACCGAGATAGATCAAGGCGGTTAATTGGACTAAGTCAAAGTGCTTACATTGATAAAATATTGAAGATATTCAGTATGCAAAATTCCAAGAAGGGATATTTGCCGATGCAAGTTGAACATGGCTTAAATAATAAACTATGTGCGTCAACACCTGAAGAGGTGGCACACATGAAGAAAGTTCCTTATGCTTCGGTTGTAGGATCTATCATGTATGCTGTGAGATGTACAAGGCCTGATGTGGCGTTTGCACAGAATATCACCAGTCGGTATCAACAGAACCCAGGTGTGAAACACTGGCAAGCTGTTAAGAACATTCTTAAGTATCTAAGGGCTACTAAAGAAATGTTTCTAGTGTATGGAGGAAATCCAGATGCAGAACTTGATGTTACAGGTTTTTGCGATGCGTCATTCCAAACTGATAAAGATGATACGAAGTCTCAGACGGGTTATGTCTTTGTCATTAATGGAGGAGCAGTTGACTGGAAGAGCAAGAAGCAAACAACGGTTGCGATGTCTATTACAGAAGCTGAGTACATAGCTGCTTCAGAAGTTGCGATGGAAGCTGTTTGGATTAGGAAATTCATTTAGGGACTCGGAGTAATGCCCTCAATCGAATTACCTTTAAATGTGTATTGTGACAATTCTGTTGCAATAACATTTGCCAATGAGCCTGGAGTCATGAAGGGCGCCAGACATTTTCCTCGTTGATATCACTATGTTCGAGAACAAGTCGACATAGGTGAAATCAATCTACTCAAAGTTCATACAGATAATAATCTAGCTGATCCCTTTACGAAGCCTTTGCCAAAAGAAAAGCTTACTTACCATGCTGATGGGATAGGACTTCGTTTAGCTAGTAGTTTCATGCAGATCTGTGATTAGTATTTAGATAAAGGATGTTATGAACAAATATTACTTTAATGAAATAAAATAGTTGTTTATGTTTATTTTACATTTTCTTAATATTATATCCTATATTTGCATGTTTAATCCGTGAATAACTTATGTTATTCTAAATAGTCCGTTGTCGATCAATGATGTGGGAATGTCATTGAATTAAGACAAATCTGAGTTTTGGTAGAATATACTTTAAAAGTATATTGATGCGTGGGACATACCAGATTCACATGATATTCAATGAATTGAATATAGGACTCATCCCAACTTTACATGATGATACTTTATGGATCTTTGTCATTAAGTATATCATGAAGTGTTTATCCTCAGACTTGAGATACCAGATAACTGATATGAATGTAGTGCATTTGTGTAAGATAGTCTAACGCTATCCGTAACTGGTAGTTATAAAGGCTATTTTCAGAAGTGTTACAAAGTTCATGAGTTATGTTTGTAGTCAAGAGAATTTGTTCCTTTGAATTTGTTTTAAAGCATAATACTATATTTGGGCCCCTCGTATGATTGACAAGATGTTTGTATGGCCATACCCAAGATCTATCTGGAATACGTTCAGATGATTTGGTAATCTTGTTCAATCAAATACAACGAGAAACAGAATATTAACTTATGAAATGACTTGATCCATATTCATAGTTAATGTAGTATTAGTAACAAAAGGATAAGTAAAAATGATGAATCATTAAATGGTTTTTTCCAGGAGACCATACTCGATTCAATCTGGGGGCACTGGCGTGTTAAAGCTAGACTAACCAATGTCATTACTATATTTAGTAATATCCAAGTGGGAGCTTAAAAGGATTTATGGATATTTAAATATACGTATGTCCGGATTCGAACTCGAGACTTCGGGATTGCACACATTACGTATGAGAGTTGATGTTAATAATTAATATATATAAAATGTTATTATTAATTATTAGTCACGAAATAAAACATAACGATAGTTAAATAATTAACGAGGTTTGGTTAACGGTCGTTAAATATAAACTAAAGGGACTAGAGATGAAATTACAAGTCGGGAAAGTTCTAGAACCCCTTGTGGGTGCTTTGGCCGATCGGTTATGGGTTCCCAAACCCTAACCCACTCAAGCTTGGTCACCAAGTTAAGTTACCTATAAATACAAACATTTGTATTCATTCATAACTTAATCTAGGATCACCAATAACCTAATTTCTCTTCTCCTCTCCTCCCTCTTTTGCTTGGCCGATCGGTGTAACACCCTCCTCAAGGGATCGATTTTTCCAAGCTAAAGAAACAAGTGTTTGGTTTTATTTGTGATTCAAGAAACTAGCTTTTCACATCAAATCGCTAATAGTACGTGTGTACAAGAACGAAGAACAAGTACGCTTGTGCTTGTGAATCTTGGTGGTTGACTTCTTGGTGGGTCGAATTATATAAACCCTAAAGTTAGGGTTTTGGGTTTTGGTTCTTGTTCTAATTACCGTTTGATTCTTGAATTGCTAAAAGGTACGCGTTTTCTTATTCGGTTAATTACTTACATGTATTATTCCTATTTACTTCCGCTGCATGCTTTGATGATGTTATTTGATTTTATATAATTGTTATGAGTATTAAATCCCAACAGTTTGAAATAAGCATTTGATCAACTTATCGTTTGTGTCTTGGATCGACTGGCATTGTGCTCGATATTAGCGAAATGTTATTGGATTGAGATCAATGTTGTATGATAGGAGTTTGTCCCTTCATAAAATGCAATGAAAGAGTTTAAACTTCAAAGCACCATTTTCCTATATTTTATTATGGCGGTTGATTCCAAAGTGTCATGGTTTAATGAAAGTGAAGAAACATTGAACCGTGGTCCAAAAGGTTATGCTAGCAAAGTTAACCGTCTTCATTTGGGTTCATTTACCCATAATGGGTCAGATGTGGGTGGCGAGGTTGTGGGTTTGGTCCAAGTGAGCCAACGTTTGTGGTTAGTCAGGCATGTCGGGTGAATGTTGTATGTCGTCAACTTAATGTGGTTGAGCCAATCTCCGAGGACCGGGTGAGTTCAACCTACAAAGTTTAACTATTCGTTATATATGTCGAGACATTAGAAGTTTAACTTTTCAGTATAGATATATCGAGAGTGTTGCATTTAGCAATATATTAGTTTTCGTTTTTTTGTTTGACATTAAATTTAATAATTGTGTGTTTATATTCAGACAACCCATAGTACTCCACATTACTACAAGTAGTCTTTTATTTGCAATTAAATTTAATTCTTGTTCCGTGTTAAATACTCCTACGGTCTATAAAAACTAAATAACAGAAATCTTCAATATCAAACAAAACAAAATGGTTACTAATATATCCAGGAGTAAAAGCTATAAAGTGCAATTAAAATAAAGTTATATCAGAAAAACTTTCACAAAAAAATGTACAAATAAAAACTTGAAGTTATATTTTTACAACAAACTAAATTTTTTGTTTTAGATAAGAAATATAAGACAAAAAGGACCTTTTCTCTATTAGAAAGTGCTATAGATTACACTTGGTTTGATCTAAAACACCTATAAGCTACATTGACATAACAAAACCCAATTACTTTGTATGGAATATGGGTCATTTAAGATCAATAGTCGATTATGAAACATTAAGCCCAAAACAACTAAAACAAATCAAATATATTACATATAACTTTACCTAAAACTTATACTAAAAAAAACGAAAAAAAAAAAAAAAAAAAAAAAAAGCTTCTCAAAAGGCAACAAACAGCATCCTACACAATCTTGATAATACATTGATATAAATTCAACTATTCAGCCATCTGCAGAAATATTACGTACAAAACACATAGATACAAAGTTTGTGCAAACATTACTCAATGAACAATTAGATACAGCCCGTGTGCATCGTACGGGTCTGAAGAATCGACAAAGTCCATTCGACACAATCTTGGTTATACATTGTTATATATTCAGCCATCTGCAGAAACATTACGCACAAAATACGTACATACAACCTTTGTGTATTGCACAGGTTCTGAAAGCCTCTCTCAAAAGGCAACAAACAACACCTGACGCAATCTTGATAACACATTAATATAAATTCAACCATCTGCACATATTCAACCATCTGCACCAACATTACTTATAAAACACGTAAATATTCAACGAAAAACAAAGCCGGTGCATCGCACGAGTTCGTATAGCCTCGTAATATATAAAAGTTTGACCAATAAGAGAAAGTAAATAAAATGCACGTAAATGCTACATACATAATAAGAATTATTGTCTCATTTAAGCAAGTTATACATGCAACGAGCGTGTATACTCTATTGCCAGTTGCGGCGAAATACATAATTGTAGATATACTTTTTTAGTATAAAATTTTAACAAAAATTACACCTAATTCAAGAAGATACTAAAGTAAAGTTTTATATGAATTAAGGATCGAGCTTTACACATGATGATGTACACAATTAAATAAATTAAAATTTCATACATCTACTGGGAAAAAAATATAGTTTGAAACACACTTATTAATATTTGGTCAAGTTCGATAACACTATTACTATAATTTTGATAAATAAAAAAAATAAGAAAAACTCAAAACTATTTAATAACACTATATATAATGTTTAAGAATTAATAAATAAAATATTACACATGAGTATTATTGAAGATTTGAAAACATTTTTTTTAAAAGCTAAAAATTAACACATTAAGAGCATGGGGTGTCGAGGGTTTTGCTCCTCGCCGAATCCGGCGTGTCACCCTCGCCGGTTTGCTTCGTGCCTCGCCACCACACCATTGAAGCTCGTCACTTGAGGATTTGTCGTTGCAACGACGAGAATAAAGACAAAAGCAAGTGTGTTTGTGTTTGTGATGTGTTTGTGAGGATGGGTGGGGCCCCAAATGAAGAGGTTTGAGTTAGTTGTGATTGGGGGGTATTTTTAAGTGAGTGTGTTGGAGTGATGTGGAGGTGATGTGGCACACGTGGGGCTCAAATGAAGAGAAGTGGGCAACCCACGACACCCCATGCTCTAAGAATGCTCCAAACTAGGAGAACTACATACAAAAAGAAAAACCAAACAGGCAACAAAACAAAGCTAAAAACTATGTACTAGCCAACATGTCAAAAGGGCGTTGAATCCAGGAGTCCCAATTAGCATCAATCGACTTAAAACGAGCTGAGATCCAAGCCTTTGAGATCCTTTGAATAGTCGGGAACAAGCATTCCTCCAGGATTCTAGTAACATCATTTTGATCCACGTTGACAATTTTGTTTCTCCATTTCCAAATACACCAAATCGAGCAACAAAAGACGCCATGAAGAATTTTATTAGTTCGAGGGCAACCCTGAGAAACAATGGACCCAGAAGCCATATCACCAACGAAAAACGAGGATAAATCATAGGAAGATTAAGATTCCATCATCCCCAGATTTTTCTCCAAACCCGAAGGATACGAGGGCGGAGAATAATACAATGTTCAATAGTCTCCTCAACATTACCACATATAGGACAAGAAGGGGAAGCTAACAGAACACCACGACGAAGAAGATTAACCCGGGTTGGAAGCTTATTAATAAGGGTGTTGATACTCACACCATCACTTTTTATACTTTCACCACAATCTGTGCAATACAGTGTTGTACGGTGTGCTATAGTGATTATACAAAATGGTGTAACTATCAAATAAAATGATGTGAGTATCAATACCCTATTAATAACAGTCCTCCAAACACATATATTGACCTTCTTGTATATCCACGGGTTTCATTTATGCAGTTTACTAGAAGCAGCCTTACTCAACATGGCGTCTTGAATATACTTACAGAGGGTTTTGGTCCTAAATATCCCCGACTTGTCAATAACCCAAGCATTTACGGGTCATTTAAAAAAGAAAAGGAAAAAAGAGACGTACAGAACGTAGTGTTTGGTATATCGTAATCAAAGCCGTAATGGAAAAGATTATTACAATGTAATGAATAAATGTTGTTTGTTTACATCTATAGAATGTAATGATTCATTAATAGTAATGACTCATTACACCATAACCATTCCTTAGGGATCCCCTAGTTTTTTTTCATTACATCTTGTAATGGAATCAAAATTACATAAAGCTCCATCATTAATTAACCACATTAAATAATCTTTCTATCATTAATGGGTATTTTAGTCTTTTTATTATCGATTTCATTACGTCTTATCATACAAACCAAACATGATTAATAACTACAACGAATCATTACATTACACTCTTTATTCCATTACATCGTTTATTCCATTCAGTTGACATTTCATTCCGTCCTACCAAACGAACCCAACAAAGCGTTAATTTGATCCATGTATTTATTTAATAGATCAATTAAATGCAGATTGTGTGATATAGAAAGTATTTAAGGGTAAAAGATGTACAGTGATACATTATAACTTTTATTTGTTTGAAGTGATTTTTTTTCTTTTTTCTTTTTTTTTCTTGACAAACTAAAATAGTAAAATGAGCATTTAAATCGGACGGTGGGAGAACAGAGAAATTATGGGTTATATGTAAACTTAGAAGAAAAAAAAGAGAAAGTAGCCTGCTAGACCCAAATCCTTGAGCCAACTTTACCCTTGTGCTTAAGCTTGATTGACAAATGTAATATGCTATATTTTGACAAAGGTTTTTTTTTTTTTTTTTTTTTTTTTTTTTTTTTTTTTTTTTAAACTATATATTAACAAACTTAATTTGGATTATGATTTTTACGGCACCGTTGCTTCCATTAATGTATATAATTGAGATATAAATCTAAATTCATCTTTAAAAAAAACGATGACAAAGAAAAAGTCGATAAAAGTCATGTCATTGCCATAGGAGTACCGCCTTTACTATTTTTCCATTTCCCATCTTTAGTCCATAGTTGCATCTCTCACTAAATCTTTTATTTATTTATATAATAAAGAAATTACAATATCTCGTAATAATTTTGTCAGTTTATTCTTATTGAAAAAATAATTAGGCTAATAGGAGAGTTCGATTTCGCCACGTAAATAAAATCGAGTGATATGATAGGTTACTAAAAGTCAAAATTAAATTGATTTTTGTCAAATTTTAATAAATTTGGTGGAGAAATTTGGTTGATAAAAAAAACACATAAAAATACAGGTATCAAATTTGTGAAAACAAAAACTTAAAAAAAGAGCAAGTAATTAATAAAACTTTAGTGGTTGAATTTTTAAAAATTATATAAAGTTAAGTGTAATATTATAACCTCCATGTCTTTTAACAACTTTGGATTATAAACAAATACCCCCTTATACTTTATATCTTAAAAAATATAATGTATAACAACATATAAATTTGCATAAGATTATAAGTATCAATTTTTTTACTCTATACATTCAATAAAGACTCATTTATTTTATTTTTAAAAGTTTAACCTATGTGGACACGAGTTTATATTTTAAATACGGCTAAATTACTGAAAACGAAAATATAATTATCAAATTGTAAGCACGGGTTACTTTAATATAAAAATAAATATATGCAATTATATTTATAACAATGACTCATGTAATTCTTATTTATTTATATAAAGATATCTAAAAAACATTTAAAAAAACTTTAAGGAGTATACTTTAACTTTATCAACGCTCATTATATGCTATTAAACTTGCATCATGTGTACAACATAATATCAGTAGTGAAATTTAAATAACAAAATCAACATCTTTGTCAGCTAAATAAATTAAATTTTGAGTTACCTAACAGAAATTTTTACAAATATTTTATCAAATTCTAATGGATATTAATGTATAATGAAAAACTCGTGCATAAGTATTAGTTGTACTTATATCACAACTTTCATGGGCAAATTCTTATATGTGTATATACTTAACTAAATTTAAAATAAATATGATTTATGTGTAAACTTCGTGCTTGCAAGAAACTTATAGCTATATAATTATATGCAATTACCTTTAAAAACACTATATTCAGTATTAACACAATTTTTTTTTTGTCAAAACCTCATGCGTGCACGGGTATTATAACTAGTACTACCATGCGTCTTTGTTTTTTAATTTCTCATCTCTATTTTATCTCCTTTTACTCAACCAATATCCATGCGTCTTTGTTTTTAAGTATGAGTATCTATACTACTTATAATGCATTTAAGCACTTCCCTCCTATTAAATTTTTAAGATTTCCTAATATAGATTTTAAGTAAATACAAGTAAAGAAGCATCATTTACAAGTATTTGACGCACAAATAAAACTAAAAAAACACTATTGAACACATACAATTAATACGCAATTAAATTTATCCCTTCACTAAAATATACAACTATTTAAGTACAATGTACAACCTAATTAAGCTTACAAAACAAAAATCTAAAATCTATCATCCCAAAACATAAATCTTCTATCCAGCAACCATATTAAGATAGCTTAGTTCATTATAAGCTTACATGGTAAACTATTGCTCTATTAGCTTAAAATGACCCACCATCATCGCTGCAAAACCATGACTCAGATATCTCTGCCCATATCCATTAGATGACAAATGGGTATAGTGGCGAAGTAGCTCGCCGCGTGGCACCCCGTCAACTCTCGTTGTCCGCTCGTCATGACACCACAGATGCTCGCCGTTTTGGTTCTCGCCGGGGAAGTGACGAAGAAAACGACAAACAAATTTTTAAAACTAACCGTTGCCAAACGTTTAACTTTTGATTTAATTCCTTTTTTTTAATTAAACCACTTTTTGTGTGTTGTGTGTGTTTGAGGTTGAAGCTGAGGAAGACGGTTTACTGGTAGTGTTGGTGAGATTCATTGATGGATATAAAAGTGAAAGAGGTTGGTTTATATGTGTGTGTGACTGCACATAAAGAGGTGTGAGATTTGGTTAATTGAATTAGGGTTGTGAAAGAAAATGATTTATATAATTTATTTTATTAAGGGATATGTGATTAGTTGGGCCTAAACTATGTTTTATACGAAAATGAGAGTTGAGTTGGTGTTGAACTTAGCTAAACTTTTGTTTATTAAATGGTTCTATCCATGTTTTTGACTAAAAAAATAAATGGTAAAAAGGTTGTTAAGGCTTAATTTTTGGTTTATTATTAGACTATTGTTAAGGCTTAAATTTTTCCGTACATTTTTATCCATATTATTTGGTTGCTTCGGATTGTTATTTTATTTTAATGAATGATATTTACAGTAGTTTATATGTTTCGTAATGTATTTTTTTATGAAATGGTATTGTCGAATAACATCATATTGCCAGAAAATTTAGTTACAGAGTACCCGCCGCCGCATCGCGCGAATACCCTGCTAATTCATACTGATGGATGTAACGAATAAGATGTTATAGGTTTAAGTTTTTCTTAAAACACTGAAATATTAAGTGGTTATTTCTCTTACCAAAAAAGAATATATTTAGAAATAGTAAAAACGAGCGGGGTAGCTCGCACGTTGCTGCGGGTTCGGTTTGGCTTTTGTGTTTTTTATAATATCGGTTTGTAATAATCATTTTTTGTTTTATAACGATTAGTATGCGTGCGTTTTTTATAATCAAGGTGTATTTCATTCAAACAAATTAGCATTGGCTTGTTATCCGCATTAACCGGATTGTCAACCTTTTAAAATCCACATTAGAATTAATATATATGGAAGTCGATTTATTTTCTGCCCCTAACTTGTTCGTATCATTAGAAGCACCAATCACGCCCTTAACTTGTGTATTAGTTGTCACTTGTTTCGCACTATTAGGGGATGTATTCTTCAGTTACACTTAATCTTACAAACAGAAATAAATTGTACTACTTTGTCACATTTCAATCAGTTCATGTTACAAACTGAAGATGATGCGTCATTTTTACTAATACATGAAAACGAATCCGACTTCACGATGTACATCGATTCTTACAATGTTTGTGCAACCATTTTCTCGGTTTATGCTAACAACAACACACATTGGGTAAAACAAATATACAATATTCCTATCGAACTATTTTCAATGTAAAAATGTTTGGAATAATTTTATGGCATGTTCCCTCTTCTTGTATCCTTATGCCCAAAAACAGAATCTGCAGAATTCAACCAAAAAAAAGGTTAGATATTGTAAGTAAGTATAGAATAGGAATAAGTGTTATTAAAAAAATGAAGGTAAATCCTGGAGTTCTTATGCTTCCAGATTTTTTTCCACTGGTTTCATATATATACAAATAATTTTTTGCTACCTGGTATCCTTTTTTTTGTTTTTAAATATCAGTAAACTGAATTATAGGGAATTGTATGTTGGAAAAAAAAAAAGAAAATGCAAGTGTGTGAAAGGTTGCTCATTTAATGCTAGTTCTTGGGGAAGACAAATACATCATAGTATCCAATGAGCTTGGTGGCTATAGGGGTGGCAATAAGCTACACTAATTATATTACTTACCTAAAGTAAATCTTCTCTTTAAAATACACACACACAATATCAGTTTTAGTTTCGAATCAAAGGGGGAAAAAACCAGAAACAGAAAAAAGAAAACAGAAAAAAGCATGACAACACCTATGCCATTTTGTGAAGAGCTTGCTTCTGTTGCAGGATCTAGTTTGGTCAGGTGCATGATGATTGTTCGTTTTCGAATGGAGGTGAGTGTTGTCATGGTGGATGAAGCAGAGCTGATGAAGAAGGCGCAAGAAATCAGAGCTCGTGTAGCTGAGAGGGATTATGTTATTGGAGAACTGGAGCTTCTATAACCATTTGACTCTTCTGTAGAAAACATTTCAGAATTAACCAAGCTGCAAACCGAAGATCTGACAGAAGCCGCAGCGCTATTGGTTAATGTTATGAAGAAGCAGAAGCGAGCACAGGAGCTTATGTCATTCATAGAAAAGCTGAAGGGCATGGTGTACTGATTCAGTTTATCTTGGTTTTTCTGAAATTTCTTTTGGGTTTAAGCAGTCTTGTGAATGGGTAGTCTTGTTATGTGAATGGGTAGTCTTGTTTTGGGTTTAAGCAGACTTGGTAATGTTTATGGTTTTGTATCTTTGAACATCTTTTTTTTTAATCATTCAGTGCCTAATGAATCTTAGGTTTATGGTAACATATTATTTGTTTTAGAACATACCTTTCTTTGATATATGTTGTAGATTGCCGTCTTGGTATAGGCATGCTGTAGTCACGTAGTACCAAACTGATCTTGGTAGCCTTTGGTTTGTTCCATAGGTAGTTGACTCTATAGGTAGCGGTATGTGCAACCTGAGAATGAGAAGAGAATGTGGTGAATACATTGAAAAATAGTGATACATACCAAAGGCATGGCGTTATTTTTTAAATACAGTAATCGAAGTCGATTTACAAAAATCAGCAAATAAATTGATAGCAATAATTTTCTAACCAAATTTACATGTGTCTGATAATAAATCATTAATAAACTTTAGCTACATATAAGTTTGCAAAGTAATTTCAAGTTAGTTTATAAATTTCGGTGCTAAGATTTAGCATCACATCAGATTTGGTTTTAGAATACATCAACAGTCTTATGATATAAAACATAGATTTGAGTGTCACACTTAAGAATATGTTTATCAGTTAAATAAAAGGATGCATGTATTAGTTTGTGTAACCATTTGAAGTTTGTAAAGTACTTTTAGGATGACTACGGATTACATTATCGATGTTTTTTTCTTGTGATTGGTTAGTCTACGTTGGTAAAGTGTAGATTTGTGGTGATGGGTTAGAAGTGCATATATAAAGTTTATTATATAGTTGAACATAAAAGATAGATTAAGATTATACCTTCTGAAATAAAATCTGTTCCATATCTTTGTTTATTGTCTTCAACCAACAAAGTAGAAAGAGCCTCTAACGACACATGTATGGTTGTCTGTGTGACTGCAATATTAGGAAGAAGCAAACAAATGAGCATATGTAAAAAATATATGGAAACACAGTGCAGTCTTTGTAGTGAACTAAAAGGACATATGCAAATAGTATGAAAGTTGGCTTTTAGTTCTGAAATGTTAATGTCACATATTGTATAAGTAAAATGCATATATTGACAGTAGCATATGTGAGCAAAGGTTTTTTCATCTGTGGAGGAGAAGTATGCGCAAAAAAAAATTTTTGGTATATTTGTTGTTCTTAAATTAGTTGGATATGTAAAAGCACACATGACCAAAAATGGCATTTGATCTTCTGGCCAGAACTCAATAAGCATTTATCCAACATAGATTGCATTGAACATAAAGATGAATGTATGCTACTCTCTTTTTTCCGTTTCAATTATCTTTTCTCTATATTGCATTGTCATATAACTGAAAAATTGTTACTCGGATTTGCTTAAAATAGACTAAAATAAGCAAATGAGCAGATTGTGCTTTTACATATTCCTATTTCATCATACTTATTGAAATACATGTGATATATCTCTTTTTGGGTTCTTCAAAGAATTCTTCCTTTACAGATTATCCACCATCTACTTTTTTGATATAAGATGATATTGCCAAATAATGTATTAATGAAAACGTATAATAAAAGACGTGCATGAATTATTTGTGCTAGATACCATCCAAGCAAATAAAGTAGAAGTCTGAAAAAAATAGTGCTGATTCTCTGTCTTTTGTTTTTTATGCAAATAGTGTTCAATGTGTAATTATGTTTTATACATATCAGTATTGTGTTTGTCATTATGCAAAAGGTATAGCCTTGTTTTTTTATTTAAGAGAGGCTAACTGGACATCTATTTGGTCATAACTTGTAATAAAGAAGGAAGTAAACACAATGTCCAGGCGCCCTAAGTGTGATAAGCTTAGAAGTGAAGCAAACTCGAATAACTGGTCTGATATGCTGGTGTTGTACTGTCGCCAAGCTGCAAGCCAAGATATTCAAATGATACAGCAAATGAATGGCCTATGTGCTAGCTTGGTCAGTGTTACTCGTGAGAGGCTTGATTTTATTCAAGAACTGGAAATAGTAGGGAATGTTTATGCCCAGAAAACTGCAGAATATTTAAGAGAAAACTGCAGAATATTTAAGAGAAGTACAGGCAGGAGATGAACAAAAGCTTATGCAAATGCGCATTCTGGCAGCTGAACTGGAACTAAACTTTCATAACAATGATTTGTTTATCGAGAAACTTAGGGGCTTAATGGATTGGTAAGCGTGTGTGGACAGATGGTTGATTCTGATGGTGGTGGTGATGTCTTCTGTATGTTGGTCTTTGTATTTGCAGTCATGTATCTGTGGTGAATTTTAGTTTGAGTGCCGTTGTGATATGTGGGTCTAGGCTTTGGCATATGGTTGTAAAATATTTGATTAAATAAAAGCTAGTCTTTCTGTTAAATAATTATATGATGTTCACCTTTTATCGTGGCTGCATTTCATGATCCATTCTGAAAGATCATCTTCTCCACTGTTTCTAGTTTAAATCTGTTTGACCAACTGTCTTTGTGGACCTGTTTACCTGTTAATGCAAGTAAATTGCATGGTTAACATATACATATGTGAATGTAAATTTTCAAATTAACAAATAACATTGTTTTTATATTGGATATTAGCTATTAATAACATCTGTGGTTGTAAGAATTATAATACCTTAGTATGATTATTCACACGAATATATTGGTGGCATAAACAATCGTCATATAAAATAAAAGATCACAATATTATTGGTCTATTAAATGCTATTTTATAACACATAGATCTGTATTCTACATAAGATTGATGCCTTATAAAATAGCATCTAATAGTTCAAAAATATTGGTTCTTATTTTTTTTTGTGCCTCCCTTTTTTTTAAAGGGACAGCCGTCTACGTATTATAGATAGGTCTTCGAACTAAGTTCACATGAGAGACTATTGCTTGAAAGATAACCTGCATCATAAAAATATGCGATAATCGTATTAGACATGTGACCTGCTGTAAGTGTGATGATACAATAAATATCCTAACAATTATCTGAGTAGCGATACTAATATTAGTTTTCTTTTAGCAACAGCGCATAATTTAATTTGTAAATGATACGTACCAGTAAGATACTGAAGCGCTCACTTTATCATGCAAAAAAAAAACGACGATATCTTTGGGCTGTTAAATGCTATCTTGTGGTACACAAATCGCTTGCTTTAGCAAATTTATGTTTCACAAAATAACATCTGACAGCCCAAGGATATCGTTTTTTTTTTCATACACTCGACAAAGATTCCTGTCATGCATCCTGCCACTGTGGGAAGTTAAGAATATAGGGTCAGTACGCGTAGTTATCATTTAATATGTAAAGTGTATACTAAAATAGAAACTTTAATTTGATTACTTTAGGCTATAGAAACAGAGAATAAATTAGGAACTTATCTTCTTTGAAAGGGCTTGTACAGCTACATATTTCATCTCGACAGTTACTGATTGCAGCCGTCTGCATATACATACCTGCAATAACAACAAATATCGAATCAGAATATTGGAACCTATAACCGGTATTACTTATAGGAAAATTTAAGTGTAGTAAAATATAAAATAATTCCTCGTTGGCATGAAATAATCAAAGAAATGGCACAATATCTGTTCATCTAATGCATCAAATCATGTTTACAGTAGATGAGAGTGATTCACGTGTGTAAACATGTTGTGACAACTGGACCCAAGTGTAGAAAACCACTTACACAAACAACGATACCACTAAGACTAAAGCAGTATATCAGTTACACCCAACGACATTGACATACAGCAGTAATGTCATCATAATGGCAAAACCGATATTAGCTAGCAATCTTTAAATTATAAGTTCATTTCATAGGTATAAGATGGTATGCCATGCCAATATAAGCAGATATGGATGCAAAATTACCAAATAAGTAACCTTTGGCCAGGTAATAGACTGGACTAATTGAATCCATTGCAACCAGTCCATGCTAAAAATACGCATTCTTAAATCTTAAAAGGAAATTTTGAGTTGTGAGAAAGTGGACAAAACCGCAATGGATGAAATTGAATGACAGCGGTCTCGCCAAAATTTGATAAATTTCAAACGGCGTAGGTCACATAAATCATTATCCTTTACAAAGACACAGATAGATGTCTACAATTCAGAAAATGGTGAACACGATGCTTACCAGTAAGCGTAAGATGTTCAGCCATCTTAAGATTTCGCATAACATTCCACTGCAGATATTGTTCCATGTCCATTGTCATTCGAATGCTGCATAAAAAAAATACCCAACATCCGTAAGTAACAGTGTTCCATTGAATATGTAAGATTCATCTTGAAAGTAAATACCTGAAACTGGGAAGAAATGAAATCTTGTATGGAAGGCTAAAGCTATTGTTGGATGGATTCTTCACATTTCTTTTGGCACATGTAGCCTGTAACATAAAAGTGTAATGAGTTGAATAGTTAAAAATCCTAAGTTCGTCACATTTTCAGTGTTACTCGTGAGTCATGTATTTGTGGTGAATTTTAGTTTGAGTGGCGTTGTGGTATGTGGGTCTAGGCTTTGGCATATGGTTGTAAAATATTTGATTAAATAAAAGCCAGTCTTTCTGTTAAATAATTATATGATGTTCACCTTTTATTGTGACTGCATTTCATGATCCATTCTGAAACAACATTGACTCAACTGTTTCAAGACCAAATCTGTTTGAGCGGCTGTCTTTGTCTGGTTGTTTACCTGTTAATGCAAGTAGATCGCACGATTAAGATATACGTATGTGAATGTAAATTTTTAAATGAACAAATACTATTTTTTTATATTGGACATGTGACCTGCTGTAAGTGTGATGATACAATAAATATCGTAACAATTATCCGACCAACGATAATAATATTAGTTTTCTTTTAGCAACAATGCATAATTTAATTTGTAGATGACACGCACCAATAAGATATTGAGGTGTTCACTTTATGAAGCAGGAAAAGGAAAAAGCGACAATATCTTTGGGCTGTTAAATGCTATTTTGTGATACACAAATCGCATGTTTTATTAGATTTGTTCTTCACAAAATAACACCTAACATCCCAAGGATATCGTGTTTTTTTTTCATACAACCAACGAAGATCCCTGTCATATCTCCTGCCACTGTGGGAAGTTAAGAATATTGGATCAGTACGGATATTTATTATTTAATATGTAAAGTGTATACTAAAATAGAAAGTTTAATATGATTACTTTAGGCTACAAAAACGGAGAATAAATCAGGAACTTATCTTCTTTGAATGAGCCTATTCAGCTACATATTTCATCTCGACAGCTATTAATTGCAGTCGTCTGCATATACATACCTACAATAACAACAAATATGGAATCAGCAGATGGAAACCTATAGTTAGTGTCACTAATAGGTAAATGTAAGTGTAGTAAAATATAAAGTAATTCCTGGTTGGCATGAAACCATCAAATAAATGATGCAATATTTGTTCTTCTAATGCATTAGAGCACCTTTACAGCAGATGAGAGTGATTCTTGCGTGCAAACATGTTGTGCCAATTGGACTCAAATGTAGAGAACTACTTACACAAACAATGATACCAATAAGACTAAAGCAGCATATCAATTATACCGAACGACATTGGCATTCAACACTAATGTCATGATAACGGCGAAACCGATATTATCTGACAATCTTTTAATCAGAAGTTTATTTCATAGAGATAGGATGGTATGGGGTGCCAATATAGATATATATGGATGCAGATTTACCAAATAAGTAACCCGTTGGCAGACAATAGAGTGGACTAATTGAATCCATGGCAACTAGTCGGTGGTAAAAAAAGGTATACTTAAACCTTAAAAGCAAATTTTGAGTTGTGACAAAGTGGACCAAACCGCAATGGCTGTAATTGTATGACTATGTGTTTGCGAAAATCTGGTAAATTTCAAACAATTCAGTTCACATAAACCATTATCCTTTATAAAGATGCACGTGACTGTTTACAATTGAGAAAATAATGAACACGATGGTTACCAATAAGCATAAAATCTTCAGTCATCTTAATATTTCGCGTAACGTTCCAGTGCAGCTATTGTTCCATGTCCACTGTGATTCCAATACAGCATAAAAAAGTTCCCAGCATCCCTAAGTAATATTATTATATTAAATATGTAAGATCCATCTTGAAAGTGAATACCTGAAACTGGAACAAAAGAAGGAATCTTGTATGGAAGACTTATCAGTATTCTACCAAGAAAAGTCGAGCCCAATACATCAGTAGTAGAAGTAGTTTCTTGTAAGATGAATAACGCTCACCACATTTCTTTTGGCACGGGTAGGCTGTAACACAAAATTGTAATTAGTTGAATAGCTAAAAATCCTAACTTTCTCAGATTCTCACCTAAATTATTAGAAACACCAAAAGGGCTATCTGATAAAACTAACTAAACATGTAAGCCTATCCTACCTGAACCAGCAGGATCTACTCTTTGAGGCAAGCTCCAGTTATTAAAGTAACTAATATGAATTATTTGATGCTGGTTATTTAAACTGGTTATTTAGGTATATGTAATTCATACGAAGCATTGCCGTTCATAAAGACACAGATGGTTGGTTACAATTGAGTAAAACCAAATACTATCCGTACCAGTAGGTATAAAGTCTTTAGTCATCCTAATATCTAGTTTGAGTCATCTTAATGTTTTGTATTAATGTCTGCGCTAACAGATGTATACATATAAGGTAATCGAAACATCCCTAACTAATATTATTCCATTAAATATGAAAAATTCAACTTGAAAGTAAATACCTGCAGGCGCAAAAAAACTGTAATCTTGTATGAAACACCAAGTTTTTTGGCACATGCATTATAGAAATCATAAGCGGCCATCAGTATTCGACCAAGAAAAAGAAATCCCAGTATATCAGTAGCAGGATTAGTTTTTCTTGGCCGAATACTAGCCACTACATCTATTTTCCCAAAGGTAGCCTGAAACCCAAAAAACAGAATGAGATTTAAATTTCTGACATTTTCAGTTAAATAATTAGAAACACCAAAAGATACATCTCATTAAACCAACCGAACAACCATTCAAAACATAGAAAATTTCATGTTAAAATTCCTAAAAAAGAAAATCTACAGTCACTTACCACTTAAACTAAAAAAAACCATATAACTAAACTGTTAACTTACATCCACCATACATCATGAATGTTTCTTCCAAACTAAGCTAAAAACCACAACAATTAAAATAAATTACTGAGAATATATGTAGAAGCAAAATATTTGGAAGATAACAGATAAAACCTAAACAGATCGTTGATAAGGATTTAAAAGGTACACTTTTGAGGGGTCATTTAAGCCCTTAATTGATCACTTTTGTATCCGTTACTACTTAATTTCGTTCCTTTTTACTTTTTAGGTCTCTTGAAGGCAAATTGCTGGAATGACACTTATTCGGACGAAAAGGCGCGAATGCACGAAGAAAATGGCCAAGTCAAGAATCGAGACATTCAAGCTGCTGGAAAATGAAGGGGACGGCGTCACGGCTTATTTGTGATGCCGTCGCGACACACCTTGAGACGACTCAGAGAGCAAATTGCTAATTTACAAGTGACGGCATCAGGTTTTAAAAGAGTAGGGCGCACAACTCAGACGGCCTAGATTTGATCCCGATGGCGTCAGAGGTTGAAGCCGAAGGCGTCACGAGCAGAAGGTGACGCCGTCACAGAGTTGACGTGGCCAAGACGAAACCCTAATGGCGGCGACCCGACGGCGTCACAGTTAAATAGTGACGCCGTCGCATACTGTAACACTATATATAGAATCCGAATTTTTCAGTTTTAGGGAGGTAGTTTTGTGGAGTAAAAACCTAAACCGAACCAAGGCTGTCTTGGGCAGTATCTTAGGGTTCCATACACTATTTTACAACAAGATAAGTGTTTTACTTCATTAATACAATCATGTCTTCATTTGTTTGTGTGTATGCTTGCATGTTTTCCATGTCCGGCTAATTTACTTGTGTGTTTGCTTAGATATATGAAACCTAGTTATTGAATATTGATTGGTTGTCTCTTATCTTAATTGTGATTGACCTAGTATTGCGATAGGTCATTCGTTGTGTTATTAATGCTTGATTAATCTTTGTTGAACCTTAGCTTATAGTTACTAGTGGAATTGTAGGCTAAATATCCAAAGATAACCTTAGTGTTAAGTTTATGAATCTCAGAGATTTCGTAGTCATTAACCTTAGGTAGCTTCAAAGAGTTAGGGATAAACGCATACCCTACGACCTTAGAAAACACAACGCGTTAAGAATAAGGACGTGACAATTCAACCATCAATAGGAGATAACTAGGGAGTAATAACATCTAAGTAAACACATTTTTAATCATCATAAGAGCACACAACAATAGGCATAGACTACACTCACCTTAGATTAGATAATTAGAATAGTAGAGTAATCGGTAGAAATACCAACCCCCCAAATCCAATACCCCGAGATTCGTACCTTTCAATTTCTAAAAAATATAAAAAGATAAAAAAATTAATCTTCCTCAACCACAACCTTAGCGTAGTAACTTCTCACTAGCATTCCTATTCCCTTAGAGAACGATATCAATTCCCGAGGCTTACCCTAATACTACACTACATCGATTAGGTTCACTGCCTAGGGTGTTGAAAAACTTGTTCGACGAAAAGGAAGTTCCTTTGACCCCGAACGAGCGTTGTACGCGTATCAAGTTTTTGGCGCCGCTGCCGGGGAATAGAATAGCTAGTTAGATTTTCACCTCGTTTAGGTTCCCTTGCTTGATTCCTATCAAGTAAGCTTTTTTTCCCATTTTTAGCTTTCTCGTAGTCTATCCCCCTTTTTCATGACCTTTGTTAGTAATCCCATCACTTTTCATCATGGAAGGTGATAATCAACCACCACTCATCAACTCACCACCAAATGACCCGCCAAGAGGCCGTACTCTTGGTGAATACTCAAGACCAAACCACCTAGGCTATAGAAACACCATTGAGCTTCCCGACCAAGCCCAAACTACGGCCCTTCGATCCGACACCATCCGGTTGGTGCAAAACGGATGTGCATTCCATGGACTTCGTTCCGAAGATCCTAATCAGCATCTTAAGGATTTCCTTAAAATCTTCGATTCCATCGACCTCGATGCTACTACTCGGGAGACCACGCGTCTGCGTCTCTTCCAATTCTCTCTACGGGACCAAGCTAGCAATTGGCTTGAGCGACTTCCCGCCGGCTCCATCTCAAGTTGGGATGATCTCACCTCTCGTTTCCTTGCTTAATTTTTCCCACCAGGGAGGACTACTAAGCTTAGGAATGAAATCTTGATGTTCCAACAACGTCAAGGTGAATCTCTCTACGAAGCATGGACTCGATTCAAGGACTTACTCCATAGAGTCCCTCATCACGGCATTGATCTTTGGCTTCAAGTCCAACTCTTCTATGATCATGTCAACTTCCCTACTAAGCGATCCATTGACCAAGCGGCCGATGGAAAACTTAGTGATCTCACCGCGGAAGAATCGTGGGGTATAATAGAGGACCTTGCTCTCTATGACAACGAAAGTTGGGACGACCCCCGTGAGTTGCCCAAAACTGTAAAGGCAATCTCTTTGCCTCCCATTGACTTACAATCTTCACGCCAAGTCTTCACGCCAAGTGAACAAAGTTTCTTCGTTGTGTGAGCCATGTAGTGGTCCTCGTAAAACTCGCACTTGCACAAGACTCCCCGAACAAGCTTCCGTTGACTACGCATCCTCGCGTACCAATGGAACGGAAGGAAGATTCCCTACAACACCCGGACCTAGGACTTTTAATAATGCCCGAGAAGCATGGAAGGGCAAGCCCGACTTCTATTGGGGACAAACCAAAGAATTCACATCTAATGATTTCTCATGGCCCCCATCTCACGCCCTAACCAACAAAACATAGAAGGGATGTTGCAACACCTAGTCACATCCCAAGAAGCTCAAATAGCTAAGCTCTTGGACCGTTTTAACCAACAACAAGCCGAGATGGATAGGAAGATAGATAACCTCTTGAAAGCCATGACCAATAGTGATAGGAAGGTTAATGCTATCTCAACTCCCGAAGCCTCCGGTGTAGAGATTAAGGACCCAAGTAAGTTAGCTAAGCACGTTCAATTCGTCAATACCATCGCCTTAATGAAACCTAATAGAATATATGACGAAACGAACTATGAGACGGTACTTGAGGTTAGTGAAACTCCTAGGGAAGAAACAACCGAGGAATTAGATGAAGTAGGCGATGACTATTTCAATAAGTTTCCTACGGGAGAAGAACTCTCTCGCCACCCACACTTAGTACGAGACCTCCGTCACATGTATGTTAGGAAAAGCCCTAGGATCAATTTTGGGAACCCATGGAATCTTAACATACCATGTTGCATAGGACACCTTTTTGTAGCAAAGGCCTACATTGATCGCAAGTCCCCGATAAATATCATGACTAGTACCTACTATAATTGGGTAATGAAGAAGCCTATCCCAACTAGGCAAGACCCCGATAATCTTAGGGTTAGTTACAGTTTTCTGGGTAGGGTTAAGGGATTGCCCGTCTATGTAGGAAACTTCACTTTCCCTACGGATTTCATAGTTGTGAATGATATTAGTACGGCCATAGATCCTAGCTTGTCCCACGTTATTCTAGGAAAGCCTTTCATAGAAAACACTGGGATGACTTATGATCCTTCGTTAGGAATAGTGAGATTCAAGGATGAGACCGATGATGTAGCCTACCAAATGCCCTTTAAGATTGAGAAATTTTCATCACTATCCAATGATGAAACAGAACTTAAGCTATCGGTCTACTATAGGAATGAGGATGATAAGGAGAAGGGAGTTGATTATGTGATGAATAAGATTTTCGGGTTCTATAAGGATTGCTTGAAACTAGGACCGGAATATAGAACGGATTGGGGAGAAGACGACTTCATAGAAAGGTGCATAATAGGGCATTACTATAACATGGAAAACCCCAATAGAAACCATCATGAGGAAGAGGGTGACGGTAATGAAGTCACGTAGGGGCACGACTTCGAGTCTAGCTACAAGACTCATAAATAAATAAAAGCGCTTTGTGGGAGGCAACCCATGCTTAATTGTTTGCTTGTTTGTGTGTCATATATCTTTTATTGATTGTTTATTCTCATGTTTAAATTTGTAAAAATGCTTTATTTTGTCTTTAACCTCGTCTTAATTACATATAAAGGTATTTTACATAAGGGATAAGTGTAGGGAGGATTACACACGTTTTCAAAAAGAACGTGAACATGAGAATTACGATTATTTAAAAGATATACATGTGTGTTTGTTCGAGTCAAATGCTTGTATCGAGTCATAATGGATGTTTTGCAGGAAATTTTTCCAGATTCTAAAGATATAAATTTTCCAGAATTTTTTCTAGAAAATCGCAGACCAGTTTCTGTCAGGATAACCTGACGGCGTCAGGGTCGCAACCTGACATCGTCAGGAGGAGTAGAAACTGCTTACTAATTTTTCTCGTTTTCTGAGCTACTTATAAATTTTTTTGAATTTTCCAGGTCTTAATTTTCTAGAAAATATGTAAACATCCATTCCACAAGCATTATATCCTAGTTTAGTAGAGTCATATATATATTGTTACTGCCGATTTTACGCGAAGGTTTCGTTTGTTTTCTTCAAGTGTGAAGGTTTAATTTATCAAGAAGAAGATACATAAGATTGGAAGGAGCTTTTCACGCAAACACTCTTCTTGAAGAAAGATTTAACCACTACTTCACACACGGATCCTACCGAGCTAATCAGAGGAGTATTAGTTTCTTTCGTTTTTAATTACCTTCCATTATCATAACTTTGATACTTTCGGGGAACATTGGGGACAATGTTCAGTTTAAGTGTAGGGAGGGAAAATAAAACGGGAACTTTGAAACTATGCTTATCCTTGACTATTTGCCTTGTCCAATTTCATTTGTGTAATAAACCATGGGAAATATCGGTTAGGGTAATTTTGGCACCAAATTTAAAATTTTTCATGACATGTAGGAGTGGGCCATTAGTCTTAATAAAGCGTCTCATGGATAGGAAGTTATATGACTAGCACAAAAACCCTTTACCACTTAAATTTCACCCAAAATGTGAGGATCCCCCTTAGATTTGTAGGAATTAAAGCATTCCACTTTAATGCTTCGAGAGTGTACCGGTAGTATAATAGATTCTAGAACTTGTTTTGTGATGCATTCCGAGATTGCTAGTGAGACTACACTTGTGTAGTTAGGAATAACTAAATGATAAGAGGAATTAGGATAACCCTTGTTTGATACCCGTAATATAATTACTTCTTCCACATCGGTTGAGTAATTCCCCCACACCCTTGCGTTGTACTCATCTTTAGTACACGATACCCCTAGTTAACCCCTCAGAGTCTATCCTTTTCGCGGTTCTCGTTATGTTTCGGTTTTCCGGAATATCAATGAAGAGCATTGTTTACAATCCACCCCCAAATGTACACCCAAATCGCCTTAGAATACCTTGTATGCTCTCACTTTTAGTGCATTATTGTTATCATACTAAACTCTTAGTTCAATTATCTAGTTGCTTGCATAAGTTGCTAAGTCAAGTCATATCTTTTGTACACAGTTTTGGGACTATTGGGACTCATGGGAAAAGTTAAATTTTATGAAATGACGGGAATGGGACGTTAAATTCAAATTCCCTTTATTTGCGTAATAATGTAGTTCAAGTGTTTTGATCTTTTCAATTCGGGTCAAATTAGTGTTAGAGTAATAAAAACTCAAGTGTAGGGATGTGCCTATAAATCCCTATTATTTTGATGTTATCGTAGAGGATGGTAGAGTAAAAGTGTATGAAAAAAAATATACACATACGGGCTACCATCCTACATCTATCTTTAAATTTATGTTCGTTTGTTTCAATTTATCTAGAGTTTAGAGTGTCGAGTCTTGGCTTAGCAACGCAATTCTTCTCATGCTTGTAACATAAATATTTTTGACTTGCCACCACTAAATCGCCTATCCCACCAAACCCTTTGTTTCCCTACCGTAAGCCTAACGTTACAACCCTTAAAAGACCTCTTGGATAGTTTTTCCTAGGTGCTTACGCCAAAGAGATGGAGGTTTGATCTAGTCTCAAGCCTATGGTAATCTATGTACTAGGACCAGTTAATGAGTGTTTATCTTCCATTTCCAACTTGATATATTTCATATACACCCGAGAGATGAGAGTATCCAAACACCACTTGTGAGGTGCTAGTATGTAATTTCCGTGCTTGTTATGACTTTTGCGGGGCTTATATGTGTTGTGAATCGTTCTAAACTAATGCTTCATGACCCCTAACTTATAAATTTATTGGCTAAAAGCACATTTGCTTGAGGACAAGCAAATACCAAGTGTAGGGATATTTGAACTTGAAAGTAAATACCTGCAGGCGCAAAAAAACTGTAATCTTGTATGAAACACCAAGTTTTTTGGCACATGCATTATAGAAATCATAAGCGGCCATCAGTATTCGACCAAGAAAAAGCAATCCCAGTATATCAGTAGCAGGATTAGTTTTTCTTGGCCGAATACTAGCCACTACATCTATTTTCCCAAAGGTAGCCTGAAACCCAAAAAACAGAATGAGATTTAAATTTCTGACATTTTCAGTTAAATAATTAGAAACACCAAAAGATACATCTCATTAAACCAACCGAACAACCATTCAAAACATAGAAAATTGCATGTTAAAATTCCTAAAAAAGAAAATCTACAGTCAATTACCACTTAAACAGAAAAAAACCATATAACTAAACTGTTAACTTACATCCACCATACATCATGAATGTTTCTTCCAAACTAAGCTAAAAACCACAACAATTAAAATAAATTACTGAGAATATATGTAGAAGCAAAACATTTGGAAGATAACAGATAAAACCTAAACAGATCGTAGATAAGGATTTAAAAGGTACACTTTTGAGGGGTCATTTAAGCCCTTAATTGATCACTTTTGTATCCGTTACTACTTAATTTCGTTCCTTTTCACTTTTTAGGTCTCTTGAAGGAAAATTGCTGGAATGACACTTATTCGGACGAAAAGGCGCGAATACACGAAGAAAATGGCCAAGTCAAGAATCGAGACACTCAAGCTGCTGGAAAATGAAGGGGACGGCGTCACGGCTTATTTGCGATGCCGTCACGACACACCTTGAGACGGCTCAGAGAGCAAATTGCTAATTTACAAGTGACGGCATCAGGTTTTAAAAGAGTAGGGCGTCACAACTCATACGGCCTAGATTTGATCCAGACGGCGTCAGAGGTTGAAGCCGACGGCGTCACGAGCAGAAGGTGATGCCGTCACAGAGTTGACGTGGCCAAGACGAAACCCTAATGGCGGCGACCCGACGACGTCACAATTAAAGAGTGACGCCGTCGCATATTGTAACACTATATATAGAATCCGAATTTTTCAGTTTTAGGGAGGTAGTTTTGTGGAGTAAAAACCTAAACCGAACCAAGGCTGTCTTGGGCAGTATCTTAGGGTTTCATACCCTATTTTATAACAAGATAAGTGTTTTACTTCATTAATAGAATCATGTCTTCAATTGTTTGTGTGTATGCTTGCATGTTTTCCTTGTCCGGCTAATTTACTTGTGTGTTTGCTTAGATATATGAAACCTAGTTATTGAATATTGATTGGTTTTCTCTTATCTTAATTGTGATTGACCTAGTATTGCGATAGGTCATTCGTTGTGTTATTAATGCTTGATTAATCTTTGTTGAACCTTAGTTTATAGTTACTAGTGGAATTGTAGGCTAAATATCCAAAGATAACCTTAGTGTTAAGTTTATGAATCCTAGAGATTTTGTAGTCATTAACCTTAGGTAGCTTCAAAGAGTTAGGGATAAACGCATACCCTACGACCTTAGAAAATACAACGCGTTAAGAATAAGGACGTGACAATTCAACCATCAATAGGAGATAACTAGGGAGTAATAACATCTAAGTAAACACATTTTTAATCATCATAAGAGCACACAACAATAGGCATAGACTACACTCACCTTAGATTAGATAATTAGAATAGTAGAGTAATCGGTAGAAATATCAACCCCCCAAATCCAATACCCCGAGATTCGTACCTTTCAATTTCAAAAAAATATAAAAAGATAAAAAAATAATCTTCCTCAACCACAACCTTAGCGTAGTAACTTCTCACTAGCATTCCTATTCCCCTAGAGAACGATATCAATTCCCGAGGCTTACCCTAATATTACACTACAACGATTAGGTTCACTTCCTAGTGTTGGGTTCAGTAAATACCCAAACCCCTTAATCTAGGATTTGAATTGAAAATAACCTAAGTGTTTAATCCGTTAAACACAATCAGGTCACTGAGCGCATAGTCTCTCAGTGAGCTATCTTCAGGACACTTAGTATGAGGCGAAGAAGGAGCCTCTCCACTCTGCAAGGCGGAACTTAAGGAGTGAAGACTAAGTCAAGAAGAAGATAGTGGATTCAGTGAGTGATGACAATAACTCACTGAATCCCTTCGACTCCTCTCCAACTGTTAAACACTGAAGACAAACGAAGGAAGAGACTGAAGGCTTTAAAGACTGAAGAATGAGCTGGACTAGGCGGGAAAGTTTTACCCAGATAAAACTAAGTCCCTCAAGTGTTTATCCAGTTTATACATAGTCTCAATCTATGAAGATCATATCTTCCCATTTATAGTAAGCGGCAATTCTCTGTCAAAGGAAATAGTCTCGCCGCCTACTATAAATAGAAAGGTGAACAGTAACCGAATACATCAATATTCGTGTTTGCTGTGATCTATGTTTTTGTCTTCTAGGTTAAAGTTAAATATCATACTTGTATAAATAGCATAAGAAGAAGAGTGAAAAGTTTAAGCTTGTGAATTGTAAAAACACACATACACACAAGCCAACTTTTCACTCCTCCAAATACAACTTTATCCTTGAGCTAGCTCAGTGGGTTCTAAGAGTTGTGCTCAGACTTAGCCTGAGCTTAGAGAGGAGTCACCCCAAACCTTGTCATTTCAATCCCAAGTACTATTCCGCAAGTACTTGGGTAACGTATTCTTTTGATTTATTTCTAATAAGAATATGATGTTGAAAATTACTTTGTGTGTTTTACTTACATTAATTTCAGTCATTATTCACAGTTAAATTTGTTTTAAGTACTTAATTGTTTTTAAACGATAGTGAATAGGGAACAACAAGTGGTATCAGAGCAAGGCTGATTATAAAACTTTTTATAAAACCTTAAGCCGCTCTAAACTGTTTTTAAATCAGGATCTCTATGGCTGAAACTGATGTACCCCAACTAGTCGATAAAAAGGGTGGAGCTTTTTCAGCTGTTGCCCCTAGACTTGAAGTTGGAAAATTCAACAAATGGAAAAAGCGTATGCTTTGCTATTTGATTGGGATGGAACCTTATTATATCAAGTGTATAAATGAAGGTCCATTTGTCCCAAAGACTGCTGAAGGTTTGCCCAAGCCTGAAGCTCAGTGGACCCAGGATGAAAGGAGAGTGGTCAACCATGACCAAAGACTCAAAAGTATCATCATATCTTGCCTTCCTGATGATATAATGGAGTCAATTATAAGCTGTAATACAGCTAAACAAACCTGGGATGACCTAGTCCATAGCCATGAAGGCCCATCTGATACCAAGGAAAACAGGATAATGGACCTGAAACTTGAGTACAATACCTTCAGGGCTAGGGACTCAGAAACACTCTCTCAAACTTACACCCGTTACAAAACCCTTTTAAATGAACTGGCTAATGATGGTGTTAAGTTGTCCAAACATGAGATTAATGTTGGTTTTGTCAATTGTCTTCCTGAGAAGTGGTTAAACTTCTCTCAGGGACTTAGAAATGCAAATCATATCCAAAACCTTGATCTTCCTGAAATTTATGGGAAATTTGTCTATGAGGAAAACCTCATCAACAGACGATACCCTGACTTAAAGAAGTCTCAGGATGTCAAGAGGTCCCTGACCACTACCTCACCTATGTCAACTGCTTTCTTTTCTAACAATGTGGTTCAAGATTTTCAAGAAAACTCTGATGACGAGCCTGATGAGAGATCATGTGAGGAAACGTTGAATTTCAGGAAAGGGCACTCCTTGCAAACTCTCGAAGGTTTATTAAAAGAAACAAAGGTTTTTCAACTGCTAAAGAAAATGAGGACACTGAATGCTTTAAGTGTCACAAAAGAGGTCATTTTGCAAAAGACTGTTTTTCAAAAACAATTTCTGAACCCTCTTACAGACCATCAAGCTCAAATCATTCCTCAGGCTTTACCAAATTTCAACCTAAAATCTATCAGTCTCATCAAAACTTTCAAAATAAATTTGACCAGAACAAAACAATAGATTTTGAAGCTAAGTACAGGAAAATCAAAGCTAAGCTTGCATTGCTTGAGGCCAGTCCCTCAGAACCAAAAAGTGTTCAATCTGTGCAGGGTAAAAACAAAGGTCTTGTTGCTGAAACTTTCGACTGGGATGAAGAGCCAGTCTCATCAGATGACGAAATGGTGCATGTCAGCGCACTGATGGCCCTCTCAGAGGAAGACAAACTAGCTGTTGGAAAGAATCATGCCAGAAATGGAGAATGGGTTAACATCACAATGAAGAAGGTAAATATTCTACTTTCTATGGATGATGACTCTGATTGGCAGTCTTATATGAACTATATCAATGTTGACCTTAAGTTTGTAGAAGAGCATCGATTAAATCTTTTTTCTAAGTTCAACAAGTTAGGTTTTGAATTGAATAAGTGTAGAGATGAATTACTTCTGTTTAAACAAGCTAAGCTTGAGGCTGTCACTTTACAAATTCAAAACACTAAACTAGTCAAAAGAAATCAGGCTCTTCAAGATGAACTAAAAAGGGAAAAAGATATCATTGAAGGTTGGACTGCTAAGAATCCAAGGGTCTTTGATGTTGTGGGTGCCCCCAGTAGCAAAAAGAGAGTCATAGGTGAACACCATCTCACTGACTCTCACAACAAAGACCAGAGTCCTAAACCATTTGTGTCTGGTGGCATGATTACCAGTATGTTGACTATTCCCAAGCCCAGTGACTGGATTGAAAGACTTAATCCTGAGAGTAAGCTTCCCAACTTTGACTCTGGGAAAATTCTAGAGCCTGAAAGTCAAGCTCTAAAGAGCATACTTGGACTCTCTGATGTGTCTAGTAGCACTGAACACATCTCTGAGTCTGAAGATGAATCTCAAGCACCACTTCCACCTTTGGAACCTCTTCAGGGTGCTGATCCTAGCTCTGAGCTTACTCCATTACATTACAATCCACACTCTCCTAAAGAAAGGTCTGGACTTGGTAGAACCATTCTGAAAAGACAATCAAAACCAACTCAACAAGAATCCACCCCCATTGAAAATTCCACATCCTCTGTCCCCACTGAAGCTGATCAGATTCAGCAACTGACTGAACTTGTGAGGAAGCTAACTGACAAAATGGAATCTATTAAAAAGGTCCCTGAACCAATCAAGGAGACAAAGTCAGCTTCCTTTAGTTCCTCAAAGTCAAAAGCCACCACCAAAAACAAGCAGAAGTGTGATCTATGCCACTATACCAGTCATACCACTGACAATTGTTATAGAATCCTTTTTTGCATGATCTGTAAAAAGGATGATCACAGGACTGCTGACCACTTGCAATATGTGAGCTCTCTCAGTCAAGAAAACTACACAAAAGTTGGTCATCAGTATGCTTCTTCATCTAAAGCTCAAAAATTGAGAGCAAAGCCTTTTCCTCCTTGCCCACACTGTGGCTTTAATGATCATCGCCCTGATGATTGTCTTATGAACATATGATGTGATATTTGCGGTAACACAACTCATAAGACATCTCAGCATGACAACGTCATCCATGCAAGGAGAAGTTCAAAACAACCAAAATCCACTGAGTCATCCTCAGTCTCTAAATGCAAAACCTGTGGTAGCTCATTGCACTCCACCACTGACCATGAATCGATTGCTCAATTCAAAGAGACCATGAGACCCAAGCCCACTAGTAAGTGGGTCACGAAGAGAAACTAATTCAGTTTACTACTTGTGCAAAGACATGCCAGGGAACCTATCTGGCATCTAGACAGTGGATGCTCAAGAAGCATGACTGGTGTGAAGGAATATCTGCACAAGTATGTAAAGGAACCAGGGCCCAAGGTAGTATTTGGTGATAACTCATCATGTCCCACAGAAGGTTATGGTTCAGTAAACTGTAATGGAATAGTTTTCTCTAGGATTGCTTATGTCAATGGTCTCAAATACAATCTCATCAGTGTCAGTCAGCTATGTGATGCTAAGTACATTGTACAATTCAATGACAAACAAGGTACCATTTTCAATGCCAACAAGGAAGTTGTATTGATTGCTCCTAGGAGAGACGATGTTTATGTCTTAGACATGTCAACCCTCTCTAAAGATGGAACCTGTCTCTTTGCCAAAGCCACTGAAACTATCAATTGGCTGTGGCACAAGAGACTCTCACACTTAAACTTCAAAAACATCAACAACTTGGCAAAACAAAACAAGGTCCTTGGCTTACCATCACTGGTTTTTGCAAAAGACAAACCATGCTCAGCCTGTGAAAAAGGCAAACATAAAATAGCATCTTTCAAAACCAAGCAAAATTTCTCTATCAAAAGCTGACTTCACCTCTTGCATATGGATCTCTTTGGACCAGTCAGTCCTAGATCAATCCAACATGAGAAGTATACACTTGTCATTGTTGATGAGTATTCAAGATACACTTGGGTATACTTTCTTTCCAAAAAGAGTCAGGCAGCTAATACTATAATGTCATTCATCAGGAACATTGAAAACCAGAATGACATTACAGTGAAATAAATCAGAACTGACAATGGTACTGAATTTAAAAATGCTGAGCTTGAGAGTTTCTGTGATGAGAAGGGAATCTCCCAAAATTTCTCATCTCCTTATACCCCTGAACAAAATGGGGTAGCTGAAAGGAAAAACATAACTCTCATTGAGGCTGCAAGAACCATGTTAAATGGCTCAGCCCTTTCAAAGCATTTCTGGAGTGAAGTAGTTAAGACAGCCTGTTACACTCAAAACAGGTCAATCATTGTCAAAAGACATAATAAAACCCCATATGAGATATTCAAAGGTAGACTTCCTGACATTAGCTACTTCCATGTGTTTGGATGTCCTGTGTTTATTCATAACCACAAGGATCATCTAGGCAAGTTCGATGCTAAAGCTGATGATGGATACTTTCTAGGTTACTCACTGATCTCCAAAGCCTTCAGGGTATTTAACACTAGGAGACAACAAGTTGAGGAAACCTATCATGTCACCTTTGATGAAAGTATAGAAAGCATCAGGTTCACCAACACTTCAGTGGAAGAAATAGGAATTGATAACTCATCAAGATATCCTTCTGATGAGTACAACACTGAAACCAATTCCTCATACCAAGCTGATGCTGACATCTCATATTATGTCTTGCCTCACAACCTGTCACAACCAACTATCAGTGAATTCATTGATAATCAGTCAGTCCCTACAGGGATAGGTAACACTGATCCAAATGATCAGGATCCTGTAACTCAAGAACCTCTACCAGAACAAGACACCTCAACAGATGATCTAAATGATCTTGTGGGTCTTGCACCTGATCTCACTGATGAACTCCCAGTGACATCTTCAAGCTCAGATCCCAGACCACAAAGTAAGTGGACAAGATCTCAGGACATTGAGCTTGTAAACATCATTGGTGAACCCACTGAAGGCATGCTCACTAGAAGCATGGCTGCTAACTTAACTGCAGCTTCAGCCAATGAATGTCTATATGCTGATTACCTATCAGAAATAGAACCCAAAATTGTCACTGAAGCTCTAAAATACCCAAGCTGGGTTCAGGCTATGCAAGAAGAACTGCAACAGTTTGATAAAAACAAGGTCATGACCTTGATCAAATGTCCTCAGGATGTAGTAGTCATAGGAATGAAGTGGGTTTTCAGAAACAAAACTGATGAAAACGGCACTGTCATTAAAAACAAAGCCATACTTGTAGCCAAAGGTTACAATCAACAAGAAGGCATTGACTATGATGAAACATTTGCTCCTGTTGCAAGTATGGAAGCCATCAGGATCTTTCTTGCATATGCAACATACATGAACTTCAGGGTCTATCAAATGGATGTTAAAAGTGCATTCTTAAATGGTGATCTCAAGGAAGATGTATATGTTCAGCAACCTCCAGGCTTTGAGAGCAGTGAATTCCCTGACTATGTCTGCAAACTTGACAAGGCCCTTTATGGACTTAAACAAGCTCCCAGGGCATGGTATGAAACTCTCTCAGCCTTCCTGATACAAAACAAGTTTGTCAGAGGAAAGATAGACAACACACTGTTTGTCTATAGAACTCAACAGGATGTGATACTAGTCCAAGTGTATGTTGATGACATCATCTTTGGCTCAACAAACTACAAACTTTGCAAACAGTTTGAAAAACTGATGACAAAGAAGTTTGAAATGAGCATGATGGCGGAACTCACATACTTTCTTGGACTACAAATCAGGCAAACTGATAAAGGAATATCCATCAGTCAAGAGAAATACACCAGAAATATCTTGAAGAAATATGAGATATCTGACTGTGCCTCAGTAAAGACTCCAATGGTCCCACCTAACAACCTTGGACCTGATCTCTCTGGAAAATCAGTCAATCAAACTCATTTCAGAGGGATTGTTGGCTCACTGATGTATCTAACTGCTTCTAGACCAGATATCCAATTCTCAGTCTGTCTAATAGCAAGATATCAGTCCAATCCTAAAGAATCCCATCTCACTGCAGCCAAAAGAATACTCAGGTACCTGAAGGGAACCCCAAGCCTTGGACTCTATTATCCAAAGTGCTCAGGGTTTGATCTCAAGGGTTACTCTGATTCTGATTATGCTGGCTGCAACATGGACAGAAAAAGTACCTCAGGGTCCTGTCAATTTCTTGGAGGAAAACTAGTTTGTTGGAGTGCTAAAAAGCAACAATCAGTAGCTATGTCCTCAGCTGAAGCTGAATATGTAGCTGCAGCAGGATGTTGTGCCAATGTATTATGGATGAAAAGTCAACTCAGTGACTATGACATCCATTACAAAATGGTGCCCATCTTCTGTGACAACACCAGTGCTATTGCAATCTCCAACAACCCTGTCCTCCACCAAAGAACCAAACACATCGATATCAGATATCACTTCATCAGGGATCACATAATGAAGGGAGACATTGAACTTCATTTTATCCCTACTGAATATCAACTGGTTGATATCTTCACAAAACCCTTGGATGAACCTACCTTCAGGAGACTGAAAGCTGAATTGGGAATGCTTGACATTGAAAGTCAGGTATCTGAAAACCAATCTCAGTAAGTTCTCTGAAATGGTTCATCCTCCCTGAACATCCAAATCAAACCTCTCAATGAATGAGTAAGACTCACTCAGGGTCCCTGACAGAAAGCATTGAATGAGTAACTAAATGCTCCAAGTATTAGTTACTTAAATGTCCTAGGTTGGTAATCCCACCAATTTAATATAGGAATACATGTCTTACTGTCAGGAGTATCATCATTTACCTCACCCCACTTGGCATTAAATGCCTTCTCTCACATAAAATATCCCATGGATATTTTATTACTGCTAAAGTGCACTTTTACTGTGCATTGCAACTGAATTCCTTGAAAGACGGGATTTTACTGCGTGAAGTGGTGGGTGGCAATAAATGTGGAATATCAAACAATTTCAAAAATGGTATTTACATATCCACATTTATACAAAAACCACCCCTCTCGCTACTCTATAAATACCCTCTTCAAAAACCACAAAACACACACAAATTATTTTCTGCAACTAAACTCTGTCAAAATTCTCTCTCTAATCCAGAAATATTTGTGTGTTCTCAATATCTTTAAAACCTCTTTTGGAAAACCCTCCTTGTAAACATTTACAAAAGTTTTTCATCACAAACCTGAAGAGATCTAAATACTTTGATTGTTCTAGTCAAAACATTTTTCAAAACCCTAAAATCTTCTTTAATGGAAATGGCTAGAACTCAATCTCTCCAGATTGCTTCTCAGTGGGTATGGGATCTTACTAACGTTGAATTTAAAACAAATAATGTCATAGGAAATTTTGAATATCCTGAAAATGTCCCAACCTATAAAGACATTATAAAATTTTTATTCAACTGCCCACTCAAAACGGCCTTTGTAAAATGTCCCTCAGTACTGTACCCAAACTACCTCAGGGAGTTTTGGGCTACAGCTAGAGCCTTTGACCCGACACCTTCTACTGATGAGAATAACCTTAGACCTCTCAGGGAGTATCTCATCAGGTTCAGTCTTAATGGGGGGAAACAATTCACCCTGGATTACAAAACGTTTTGCACTTCAACAGGGTTAGATTATAACAAAGGTGTTTATGTCGCCCATCCTGAACCCTCCACAGTGAAGGATGGGTTAAAACAAATCGTTTTAGATCCAAATTTTTTGGACAAGACCCCAGTCACTAAAAGCTCATTCCCCGTGGCTTGGAGGATCCTCTTCACTTTTGTGATTCAGGTCCTCGGCGGGAACCACTCATCCACTGAACAAGTTAACTCTATTCAGTTGATGATGGCATACTGCTTGATGAATGGGGTCACTGTCGAAATAGGGGAGATCATTTACAGTGATCTCGTAACGAAGCTACAGAGCAAAACTAGGATGAAGTACGTTTCGTATCCTAGGTTTGTCTCTTGTGCTTTGCAATCGTTACTGGGATCCAATTATACTCAGGATGAAAATTTTGGACATTTACCTGGCATCCTGAGTCCATCAAATTTTCAAAAGGACCCATCCCTTGTCACTCCTATTGAATTGACGGCCCATATGGTTGCTGTAAACAACCAGGAGGGATCAGTGTCTCCAAACCCTGCTCCTAAAAAGAGAAAGGGGAAGTCTCAGACTGGGACTAAAACTAAACCAAAGTCTCAGGGCCCTGAGGCTTCAGGAGCACAGCCTAAGAGGCACAAAAAGCCTGAGACTAAACAGACACCCACTGACCAGGCAACAACCACCCCCGTGACAACGAAGGACACTGATACATCACAGTCAGTGCCCTTGGTCACACCTACTACTCCCCAAGATCCAGAGGGAAACAAACAACCCGCTGGTAGGGGAGCGCCTTCCACTACGCCTGATAAGGACATTAGCAAATCAAAGCCTTTGTCTGAGGGCACACTGATCGATCCCAAAGACTCAGGGGGAAACAAAAAACCCACTGATAGGGATACAACAATCACTGACTCTGCTAAAGGCACTGGGAAAACCCCATCAGTGTCTCAGGGGTCAATGGGGGACAAAGACTCGGAGGGAAAGGAACAACCCGCCGTTATGGAACCCAAAACCAATCCTGACTCCCGAGAAGACGCTGGGAAACTCCCACCATTGTCCGAGGGGTCCACGGGGGACAAAGACTCAGAGGGATCAATACCACCCGCTGATATGGAACCCATTCCCACTCCCTTGTTAACCGTTGCTGAGGTTACTGAGTTGCTAAAATCTGATGATGACCTTGCTGAAAGTGATGAAGAAATTTTATCAGCAGGGGATGAAGCAGACGCTGAGGTTCAATCTGAACAAGAGCCTCAGCCTGATCCACATGAGCATACTGAATCCCCATTCCAACATGATGATCAGACCTCTGAATCCTCCTCAAGCTCTGATGAATTCAAAGAGTTTGACAATGTTCTTCCCCTCACTGAAAGGCAGTTGGCTTAGTGGATCACCAGGGCTTCAAGGAAGCTATACTCAGGGGTTACTAAAACATTGTGGGAACAACATACTGAGGCTGCTGCAAGTTATGCTGATCTAAAGGCAGAGGTACAGGGCTTCGATGAAAATCTTCATGAGCACAGGGACTTGATGTATGACAGACTCTTCGGATTGAATGAAAATATGGCCAACTTCTTAAGGCACCTTCAGACTGTAGGCACAAAGATCGATGAAATCAGGGAGTTTGTCAAAGAAGATCCAGCACTTAACTCTCAAGTGCTAAAGACTACTGAGGCATACTTGAAACAATCCTCAAACCTTAATGAACTGCTAGATCTGCTCAAGTCTGCAAATGTTCAGGGTCTTCCATCCTCAGTCCAGTCTCTTCAAGCTACAATGGACTCTTTGAATACACAGGTGGCGACCATGGCTCAGGCATCCTCCTCCCTGGCCTGGAATCTTGGTCCCCGGATGACTGCCTTGGATCTTTCTCAAGCTAACTTGGATGAAAAGGTCACTGGTATTCAGGCCGATACTACAAAGATTAAGGCTATGATGACTGAAATCTATCAGGCCTTCAAGGGTCAAACTGCCCAGTCCCCCTCAGCACCAACGCCAACTCTTGCCCTCACTGAAGCTCCGGCAACAGTTGAGGGGGAGAATACTGCTGAAGAAACTCCTCTTCACACTGAGGGGGAACAAACACCACCAGTCTCAGTAGCTCCCATATCATCTGCACCAGTCTCAGCAATACCAATCTCATCTCTACCACCACATACATCAACAACAACAACACTAACAGTCACAACACCAATAATGACAACACCACCACCCTTGGTTGCATCTTCTTCCTCAGGCCAGGACAAAGGCAAAGGCATATTGACAAAAACTGAGCCTGAGAAGATTCCCTACAAAATCGGTGACACTGAATACCTCTTCACTCCTCAACATCTAACCAAACACCTTGCTAAAGAAGAAAGGAAATTGAAACAAGCTGAGGATGATAAGAAGACCAAAGAAGCACTGGCAAAGGTTGTCGCCGAAGAAGCTGAGAACATGGGATTAGATGCAAGCAAGCTCCCAAAGGGTCAGGCAGGACAAAAGTTCAAAGATGCTCAGGCTGCTCAAATGGCTGCAATGAGAAAGCAGTATGAAGAAAAGAGAAAGAAAACTGAAGCTCTCAGGCAAAGCAGAATTGAGGAGTACAACTGGACAATGACCAGCCGAAGGCTTCCTGAAAAAATCACTGATGTCAAGATTATTCCCAACACCAAACCATTGGCTATGAATGTTTACAGAGGGGATGACAAAAGACACTTTGAGGTTCATGATCCCTTAAAATTCAGTGACTTTGGGATCACTGAACTTGATGAACTTGGTCCGATCATTGGAAAGAAGCAAAATAAGGTGGTCAAGGATCTGATGAAAATGCTCAGTAAAAGATATGAAACGATGAGGGATGCACCAGCCCAACTGGGAATTCAGCCTGCCTTGACTGCACCTCAAGGATCTCAACCACAAGCTTCCACTGGCAAAAGGAAAAGAGTTGAGTTCCAACCTGAAATCAAAGTGCCTGGCTTAGAATGCAACAGAGAGCTGCCTGAGGGGGTAAAATTTGTGAACTGTTTAGTGATTGAAAAGCCTGAAAGAGGGCTATTTTTCATTGATGTCTACGGGAACCCAGCTTTCCAAAGGTGGAGTGATATCGATAAGGCAGGAGTGGCTACAATGATCAGCTACATCCCAGTGGCCTCTCAGATCCAATCCCCAGCAAACATCAGGTTCTGTCAAGACCTGAATGCAAAGATAAGAGACCATCCTGACAGGGAAACACTCATCACCAAGAAAGTGAAGCTCGAAGCACTGGGTATCCATCTGGACTGGCATCATTTAATCCTTTTGTACTAGTGATAGGAAATATGTAATCTGATCAATAAAAGATGTATGTTTTGTCAAATTACTCAAATGTTCCTTGTTATATTCATTAGTACATTCAGTGTAAGAAGAAGCCTTTTTGCTCACTTACACTGATCAAACACTTAGGCTATTTGTATATCCAAATAGGGGGAGACTGTTGGGTTCATTAAATACCCAAACCCCTTAATCTAGGATTTGAATAGAAAATAACCTAAGTGTTTAATCCGTTAAACACAATCAGGTCACTGAGCGCATAGTCTCTCAGTGAGCTATCTTCAGGACACTTAGTATGAGGCGAAGAAGGAGCCTCTCCACTCTGCAAGGCGGAACTTAAAGAGTGAAGACTAAGTCAAGAAGAAGATAGTGGATTCAGTGAGTGATGACAATAACTCATTGAATCCCTTCGACTCCTCTCCAACTGTTAAACACTGAAGACAAACGAAGGAAGAGACTGAAGGCTTTAAAGACTAAAGAATGAGCTGGACTAGGCGGGAAAGTTTTACCCAGATAAAACTAAGTCCCTCAAGTGTTTATCCAGTTTATACATAGTCTCAATCTATGAAGATCATATCTTCCCATTTATAGTAAGCGGCGATTCTCTGTCAAAGGAAATAGTCTCGCCGCCTACTATAAATAGAAAGGTGAACAGTAACCGAATACATCAATATTCGTGTTTGCTGTGATCTATGTTTTTGTCTTCTAGGTTAAAGTTAAATATCATACTTGTATAAATAGCATAAGAAGAAGAGTGAAAAGTTTAAGCTCGTGAATTGTAAAAACACACATACACACAAGCCAACTTTTCACTCCTCCAAATACAACTTTATCCTTGAGCTAGCTCAGTGGGTTCTAAGAGTTGTGCTCAGACTTAGCCTGAGCTTAGAGAGGAGTCACCCCAAACCTTGTCATTTCAATCCCAAGTACTATTCCGCAAGTACTTGGGTAACGTATTCTTTTGATTTATTTCTAATAAGAATATGATGTTGAAAATTACTTTGTGTGTTTTACTTACATTACTTTCAGTCATTATTCACAGTTAAATTTGTTTTAAGTACTTAATTGTTTTTAAACGCTAGTGAATAGGGAACAACACCTAGGGTGTTGAAAAACTTGCTCGACGAAAAAGAAGTTCCTTTGACCCCGAACGCGCGTTGTACGCGTATCAATCGTATAAAAAAAACATGATTCAATAAACCGTGGGAAAAAAAGAGAGTAATTACAATATTGCACAATCTCATTTACCTCATTTAATGGTGTTCCATTCGACTGATTGATATGCCATATTTCGAAGTCAACACCTTGTGCACAAAATTATTTAATTATTTAATGGTGTTATATTCGGCAACCTAAAGATCATAAAACTTAAATTTTGGTCTATATAACTACTTTTTGAATTGTAATTCATGACAACTTTTTATAAATGTTTCTTAAGAAAAAAAAAAGATATACTTTGTTTATACCGAATGACAGCAAAGTTACTTTCTAATTTGATGTAATGTTTCATTTTCAGTTTCATTAAATGTTTTTATGCATTCTTACATATATTTTAGGAATTGTTCTTCGAGTATGTTACAAAAATTTTCAATTATACTTTAATTATTCTACGTTGTATGCATACGGGTTACACTGAACACGTAACAACAATATCGTTACTATAATTGTTTGCTGCTATAAAATCCCGATGCTACAGATACTCGTCTAGTGTAAAATAGAAGTGAAATGAATAAGTTGTAGATAAATTGATTGCATTTAATTGGTATTTATAGAGTAATTTAAAAAAAATGTGGGTGGGGGTGGTGTCGGGGGAAGCAAGCTGTTGAGTACAACGGTCAATTGCTGACCAGTGGTGTGGCGTTCTCGATCGCGCGGCAGATAGTGTCATGGCGCAGCCATGTCGTAAAGGCCCTCGGCGCCCCTCTCTGACACCCAATGCTCTAACCCTCTATCTACCTGAGCTCAACCTAAGGTAGTCGAGCCAAGTGTAAGCCCTATTGAGTACAAGTTCAGATGACTCTGTTGCAGCCCAACTCTTCACAACTTAAAAAAGAAAAAAGGAAAAATTCTTTGCTTAGTAACATAGTGAAAACAATATATCTATTTCGGGACATATACAATTTTTAGAGAATCCATTATGATCTACTTTCCTTTGGTTTCAGTGGTTTAATTGTTCAATGTGGCACATAGGCAACAAAACTATATCATTGACATGCTTCATGTATGGGTTTGATTATCCCATCTCCTCCGGAAACAAATGCTTTGAGATCACAGAGAACTTAGATAGTCTTTTAGCAAATTAAAAAAAGGGTTTGCAAATGAAGATCCTTCTGATCTCTGAAAAATGATTCCGTCCATACGGGCTTGCACCCCATCACTTGATGTCAACCCATCCATCAGTTGCTTTAATGTTGTGTCTATTCCGACTACTGAGCTCCCTATGCCACTAAGGATTTCTGGTAAAGAGGGTGATGATTTTGACAGCTCAACCAATTTAACCTGGATACAACCAGCAATGTCATTAGAAAAATTAGAGATGGTGATGACCTATTTATATAAAAACGGTCAACCTGAGTTTTATTCATGCTTCTTAATTAGTCATATGGAAGTAGCAGGCTTTATCAGAGGTGGCTTTGTTTTTCATAACTTGCATCATGGTAGAATCCATGTTTTAGACTTTAGATCAGAATTAATCTGTTTCGTTGACCAATTCTGAATTGTTAGAAGTTTAAAACCATTAGGAGAATACGGAACCAACCTGTTTGTCCTGAGGTATGTTAGCCTTCTGTTTTGCTATAGCAATAGCCCTCGAGAAGCCACCAATGGCATCGACTAAACCACGTGAAGCAGCATCATTACCTGTCCATACTCTTCCTTGAGCATACTCTTCCATCTTATCTTCCTGCACATAACAGCTTTGGTTGTTAATTGCATAGACGGGTTACATTTTTTATTTTAATTTGCAAGGCGCATACGCAGAGTACTTATACAACACCTTTTAGTACGACCCGACCAGGTAACGGGTCAAAACAAGTTCAGATTAAAACAAGTCATATTTTAGACAGACCGGGTTGGGTAGAATTTAACTACAAAAACTTTTTGTGGATCTTTATGTTAATTGTAGAAAAGATATAATATTATTAAAATCTTAATTCAGAAATAGACAATAGACAACTTTGAAGACCAGTTCCCCTTTCAGCTAGATAACTTTTAAATGATCCATTTGAGATAAAACATGTTGAAAATTTGACCCAGTTAACGCAAATGGGATGAATTTTAAGTGACTACATACACTCATTGATCTTGAAAATGCTGCCTTGTTGCGAAATTGTTTATAAGAATTCATGGCAGATTCTGCAAAGAGTTTCTCTTCATCGGGTCTGCACATAGGTTTAATTAAGTGATTAGAATGACAAGAAAATAAAAATCAAACACCAGCTGTAATTTGCTGATGAACAATGTGCAATACAAAAGATAAATGGACCATGGAGACTAGAAATCTTCAGTCAATCAGATATGAGTAAAAACCGGTACATTTTTGTACAAGCAAGATCTAGTCGGATCGACACAAAACAGCACTTTTTGGCCAAATAAAGATTATTTATTAATGAACGACGATTAGTGACATACATGTGATTACAAAACCTATTATATTATGATAACTTAACCTTTTTAATAAAACGATTTAAAAGGTTGTATACTTGTATGCATTATAAACACTCTTTAGGCCACTTTCACCAGGTTGACCCATTTGACCCAATTCTTTCTTAGCTAATGTTTATTTACACCATTTAATCCGTTAAATACTTAACTAACCTAAATTGACCTATTCATTTGTAAATTTAGTTCAGTATTGAAAATTCCACCTCTCCGTATGAGGAATTCCAATTCTGAACAGATCAAGGATCCTCTCACCTGAAAGGTCGCTGGTCAGCAGCAGTCAGCTCGGAATATCGTCCCTTTGATATGATTTCCTTGTTGAAGCCAATCCTTTCATACAGTTTCCCCAAATTGAACTTGCCTATATAAAAAAATAGTGTTTAAGCATGAACCTATAAAGAAGTAAAACATGGTAAAAACAAATAACTGTAGATTTGTTCAAAGCATACGAACATAGGCCTTCTGATAACACAAGTAAAGCATTCTCAATTAAAAGTTTGAAATGCAACCAGATTGTAATATTCTTATTGTTGCTTTGATTTATAATGAAGTGTTCAAGTGACTTAACAAGCATAAGTAAATATTAATACAGATATTAGGTAGAACATTTATGCGATATACCTGTGACAACACCAATTGAACCTGTCAATGTAAGGTTCTCTGAGACTATGGTCTGTGCTGCCATCGCCATGTAGTATCCTCCACTAGCTGCCACATCAACCATTGATGCAACAACAGGCTTAGATGCAGCCAATAGCCTGATTTCCCTCCACATTCTGCACCGAATAAATAAAGCACATGAGAAATAATACAATTTTGTAGCTTGGAGATTGTTGAAAACCGACAACCCTGAACGGTCTTGTAATTATCGGTCTATTATTTTAACAAGGAACAACATGACACATTCATATTCTGGATGGGTGCATATTAAGGTTAAATATTGAACTTTTTCTAATCCCAAAAAAGCAGCACTTACAAGTCAGATGCAAGAGCATCACCTCCAGGGCTATCAATTCGGATGATGACAGCCTTATACCTTTTTGACTCTGAAAAGAAATAAGAAAACATGGAATACTAACATAAATATCCAAATAAGAACATGAACTTTCTTTATAAATCTGAAACCACACTTATGTATAAAGATCCTAATGATTGTAAAAAGATGCTAATGTGTTACAGTACCCTCACTTTGTCCAACCGAGTCTTCTAGTACCCCAAACTCTTAATGGTGCTGAATAGTACCCTTTACTACCTTGACTCGGTTTAACACGCTCATATGAATAACAATAAATAGACGTGGCTCATGTAGGATCTTAAACAATTGATCAAAGTTTGTGGAATAAATTCCATGCTTTTCTCTAACCCCAGTCCTCAGGTACCACTACCTTAAGAGAACCTTAAACGATTGACCAAACTTTGTTGAATTAAAAGGGTTCTATAAAAATATATTATGGTAATGATATCTTACGGGTAGGGAATTCTAATTTTGAATGTCATATGTCGGATTTTACTTTCGACAAGGGCTTCCTCAAATTTTAAGAGAACACAAGATGATGAAATGAATGGCATGTATAGTAAGTAAACTGTATTTGAAGTGTAACTTGTATCTTCAATAATATTGATTGATAAAAGCAAGTTCTCTTATTCAGTTGTGCAGATACTTCTCTTGAGATTTTTGATACAATGAATTAGCATCTCTTAAGGATATATGGAATTAGCATCTCACGAGCAGATTTTGCTTTGATAAGTAAATGATAGAAAAACCCATGTTAGTTTACAGAAATTTGGCACAAACTGTAATGGCATGAATTTTGTGTTAATTCCTCAATCAAATCTCAACATCGAACTCACCTTTCATGAGATCAATTTTGATTCACGAGTGGTTAACTGACGTCTTGTTTGTCTTGTACTCTGCATTGCAGAGCTTTGGTAACGGGTAGTGCGGCGTTTCATTTTTATCACTTATTTTGATTTTTTAGTAACGTATTTTTATTGTTATTGTTAAAAAAAATTAACAGAAAAAGTCACGTGGAAAGCTTGTGAGTGAGGTAAACTCAGGGTACTAAGAAATCCAAGTTTCCAAGTTGAGGGTACTGTTCTATACCCTTAGAAGTTCAGGGTACTAAAAGACCCGGTTAGACAAATACAAGGTACTAAATTGCATTTTTGGCCTTTCAAAAAAAGAATTCATTTCATAAAATGTCTTCGAAAAATTCCAAGAAGAAATGCCAACAAAGGGGAGGTTGAGAATGAAAAAGGGGGGCTATTTTTGTTATAAACAAAAAAGTGGTGAGCAACACAAATGATGAACACAGAAAAAAGTGATGAAGAAAAATATTAACGCAATTATTTTCATCACAAATTTATTTATGTATTTATTTTTATTATTTTTTTTTAAGAAAAGCAACTATTTATCTCACATAATATACACTACAATCTATCTCACACGTCCTTGAACCCACAACCATTTGGTTGGGGAGCTTCTCACACAACATGGCGTACCATTGGGACACAAGCCTTCTGGTATCACAATTTATTTAATCCTACCAACAAATAAACATGTCCTTTTGCAGAATCCTACCAACATATGTGGCATAATAGGTCGTTCCGACGAGTTGAGCAATAGTTGAAACAAGTTCTGGTTGAAATGGGTCATTTTTGGTACTAGTTGAATTGGACAGGTAAGGGTGGATTGACCCACAAAGACTTTTCCATTTCCAAAAAAAAAAAAAAAATACATGAATGAAAAAGTAAACCATTGAATAAAACAATTGAGGTTGTATGCAGTTAAAATAGCCTTTTGACGAGTTTCGACCCATTTGAACTATTCCCCTTCTAACTAATTATTTGCCCGTTTGAGAAAAAACACAACCCAATTCGACCCATTTGTAAGTAAATGGGTTATAATTCCCGCTTCTAATACCAATAAGGAAGCTGATGAAATATCTGTATAAACTAATTTCAAATACTTTTTTACATACCTCTAACAGTGCGAATTTTCTCAATGAACTGTTCAGCGATGATGCCTGAACTAGGTGAGCTAAACGGCCCTCGCACACGACTGATGCTACCAGATGCTCTAATTACTGCTATTTGATCCTTGCCACCTGATAACCCCACCGTCGATTTCTTAACTCTTGAGTATTTCCTGGAGTAAGAAAAACACAATATTCTGTTATTTAGCGGGTGCAAGCATCAAGCAAGATGACGTGTTATAAAATCACAGACAAATACGAATCTCAAGCATAAAGACGTATTATAAGGTGCGATAAGTGCTTAAATGGACAGCTATGGGCCTATGTGCGAGTCTGTATCTGGGAGTGGGACAGAACGAAAATCTAACTTTCTTAAGCTTGAACAAGAATAGCAAGTCTAGGATTCCAAATTGAAGTATTGCAATTGCATTATTAGTTGAACTTAGATACTAGAGGATGTTGCAGCGAGTGTATTCTAAAAAAAATACAAACCATATATGAGTGAGCATATATCAATCATCAAATGCAATTACGATGTCATTTATAAATAGACTGCTTGGGAAATCAAAAAGGTAATCTTTTTGCGCTGGTCAAATCGCGCCAGTCAGGGTGGACCTAACAATAAGGGTGGCATCTTATGATGACCTAACAAAGTAACTTCAGTTTTATTCTCAAAAATGGCATATTATGACAGTACGGATGCACGTAGACAAGGTCACGTGATTGATGATATGCCATTTAGTGAAGGCATAGAAATTCAAGATGTCAACTGCTATTGTTGGGCCAAGAACTAGACCATAACTTGGGCCTGATACAGGATTGGAACAAGAGTCTCTGCTTGGATCATACTTAGAAGTCTTTAGGATATATGGAAGCACAAGTGTGTGCGCGTGTAGCCAAAAGATTTAACACTGAGACAAACTACTAACAAATTGAGTACTTGAAGAAAGATGCAAGGTGGAAGAACTACCAGAAAGATAGATGATAAGTACTAGAGATCCTGATACAAGCATATGCCAGCAACATAAAAGTCGTACTTAGTACTAAGACGGTAAAATACACAAAACACTCGTATCTATAGAATATTGTAATATAGTATAGTTCTTAAGTACCAGACGAAATATTCCCTTATTTCCTTGTATCACACAATCACCAAGCAAATACTGGTAAAAATGAAGAATATATATAACCACTTAAGGGTGGCCTAGTGGCAAAAGGGCTTGTGACTATCACTCTAATATGTGTGAGGTCTCAAGTTCAATCCTTGCTAGGTGCAAACAACCTTAAGTGGCCACACCAACCTCCTGAAAAGGGAGGGCTTTACCTGGTTTGAGTCTGTGTGGCGGTTGGTTCAAACCCCGTGGATTAGTCGGCCAAAAGTCGGAAATCATGGTTACAAAAAAAAAAAAAAAAAAAAAAAAAAAAAAAAAAAAAAAAGTGAAGACTATAATAAAGAGAGACCATTACTTGTAATCAACAACCGGAAGTTTTTTCTCCTCCGCAATGCCCAATTTTGTTTTCAACATAGACGTAACCTGAAAAGGTTACACATTACCAGCAACATATCTGAAATGGTATATCTATCAAAAGGAAAAAAGAAAAATAGTGAGCTCTATGCTAACGCTAGAACTACCTTTTTAGTAGACGAAAGTGAAAACCACAAACATCAACACTCAATCTTTAAAAGAATTTGAACTTGAAAATCTATTAAATGGAAAAAGTAAGAAGAATTACAATTCAATCCTAAAATAAAAAGTCTGGGGCGTGTTCTTTTCAAGTTTATACCTCATCATCATATTTAATATCAGTTATCCATCCATCTGCTTTCAACTTTTCTATTTGGTAAACTCCTTCATTAATAAAATTCTCGATATCTTCTTTTTTCTTTCCTGCGAGAGAAACATAATCAAAACTTGTATTTTGATGCATCAAGATTGTAAGGGAAAACACTAAATAACTTCACCTTTGGCTTGAGAGATCTTATCAACCCAATTCCCATAAATATTATCTAGCAAGGTAGTAAGCACCTCACGGTTTTCTTCAGATATATTCTTGCGCGTTAGTTGATCACCAGCACTCTTATATTTACCAATCCTCTGCACTTGTGGTTGCACGCCTACTTTCTCAAGTACACCTTTATGCACAACACTCTGGTTAGGTGTATTAGTTGATTTCGAAATTGATAGGTACAAGTATAAAAATGCGATTATAAATCTAACTCTCGGTTTCTCAATAGCCGTAGCATATTTAAGAGGTAACTTGGAATTTTGCAGAGTGATGCCTTAGTAAAACGATTTTCTTATTCGCAAATCGCAAGAAGTACCAATAACAGTAAATTGCATTCTGCTGACTGATATAAAACTTGAGCTGAAATTTGATATACCAGTATTTACCTCCAAGAAATTGTGCTTGAGCTGTTAGACCATACAATGAAAAATAAGCACTAGGAGGGGCATACAGCTCTTCACAGGCACACCCAAGATAGTACTCTTTTTCACCCCATAAGGGCGCATAAGCAATAATGAATTTTCCTAAAAATTGACACATTTAATAAATATATCAGTGCCCTTTCTAAATAAATAATCTACCAGATACTAATAACGGTATAACAATAAAGGGCCAGATGAATACAGATTTTATCTTATATTTTACGGTACACCATGTAATTTAGTGAAAATTTTATAAATGATAAATGATAAAATTACCTGACTTCTTAAAATCCAATATGTGCCTTCGAATTTCTTCAATCTTACCCCATCCACAGTTCAGAGTTTCGATGTGGAGATAAACACCTGATATACGAGGATCATATGCTGCCTTTATCAAGTTTTCACATATTTGAGGCAGGGATAACCCTGAAGAGAAGCGAGTCTTCACCTGATCAGATATCTGAATACGGCAGCAGCAAAAAATTTAGTACATCAGCCTATATCTTTAGTTAAATACACCTAACTAGGCAATACAAACTTAAGAATGAGGAACTTGTACATAACAAGGAATCATAGGAGAGTATGTAGGGATCCTACTTAACCAAACTAAGTTAATTAATTTCAATTCTAGTTCCAAATGGTGGACTCTATCTAACAGTTCTGCGGGTTCAAGTTACATATTGGAAGTTGTAATCCTAAGTCAGAGCCATTGTCTAAATAATTGGAGTATCTTTTGTAAGAGGATTTTCTAATTAATCTTAGTTAAAACTGTGTAGCTCATCACAAATTTTAAGAACGCGGCCACAGCAAGTTGAGTTCAAACACGAGGAACATTTGACCGTCATTGTTTGTCAGACAGTAAACTAACCCCCTTTCTGTCATACTACGGAACATACTTTGTTATTCACATTGTGTGTAACATGATTACATTTCAATGCAATTGTATGGAAAATAGTAAAATGAGCAAAGGTGAAAATGTTACATTTTGATGCATTAATCTTAAATCATATTCTTCAAAAGCAAAATATTCAAAGTTGTAGCATGCATATCACATCGAGTAACCAGTTCAAAAATGTTCCCCTCAAACTAGTGCCTAGTAAATAACCTACAAAAATGAGCAATATCCGCAAGCAAATTAGCAATACCAACTTATGAGCTTATTTAAATTTGGAAAATCTCATAGAGTGCTTCTCAGCAGGAGCACGAATGGAGTGCAGCTAGCAGCTAAGCCTAGTGAGGAAACCATAGTGGCGGATCTAGAATTTTATCAAAGGGTATGCACTTCATTTTGTAAACGCCAAAGAGTATGCACTAAGTGTTAAAATCTACAAACGATATAGATAAAATAAATGTTATACACTAGTAATGGTGCTCAAAGGGTATGCACGAACATATCCTCTACCTCAAGTATGTCCGTCCGCCTTATGAGTTTATCAAACTTAAATAAGCAGTGAACTTTTTCGAAATTCAAATAAGCCAGAAAAATAAGAAAACCGTAAATGAAGAAAGCAAACCTGACCGCGCAATTTCAAGGTCAAAACACTCCCTTTCTTCACCCGCTGCCACGGATACGCAAACAACATCCTAAATTTAACCACCAAACTCTCCCAAACATTTCTCTCCACATACTCAAATTCACCACTCGGATAATTCTCTACGTCACCACTTTTTAACCCTCCATTACTATCCAATTCACTTTTATCATCATCCTCCGACTTAATGTTTTCACTTTTAGTTTCCGAACTGGCGGACCGAACAGTTATAATCCGATGAGGTTTTGGAAAAGTGGATTTAAGGGGAGTGAAGTGTACGGAGGGAGTGAGGTGGAGTGGTGGTCGGGATTTGGTGAGGATTGCGGTGGAGATGTGGACGGTGGTTGTCAGGAGTCTAGACATGGTGGTGGTGATGGTGGTTGTTGTGGTGATGGCGGGAATTAGATAGGGGGAAGGAAGGATTGGAAATGTAACACGTAGTTAAATCTTTTTGGTCATGATAATAAATATCTACAATTCTACACGATAAATCTTTTTGTCGACGTTTCTTTTGTAAGGCTGAACACAACGGTGACACCACCTTGCCACATCAGCTTTCTCTCTCCGACGATCTGACGACGACCTAGTTGTCATAGTGGTGACCTGTGATTTTTTTTTATTTATTTTTTTTTTTTTTAAACCAAACGGTTTGATTTTTTGTCCATATGTATGCTTTAAACTAGGTCGAGTATACAACCTAGTTTGTCCCTTTTTGTACCACAACCGAACACAACCGAAGCCCTCACAATGGAGCAACCGGTGATAACCTGGGGTCAACCGGTTGGGGCAACCTTACCATTGTGTTCAGCCTAACAAACTTTGGCATTTTAAATTGAACCCATGAGGTTGTGTTTAAACATACGTTAATTAAAAATTTTGCATTAAATGAACTAACATATTCTATAATTATACATATTTTTTTATTTTAAACATGAAATGTGATGTTAAATATAGAATGTTTAGTGTTCATTTACTGTAAAAATTTTAATTAATGTATGTTTAAACACAACCCTATGAGTTGTGGTTAACAAAACCTTTTTAAATTTTAGAGTAAATTACACGGATTGGTCTCTCTAGTTTACGTTGACTTTTAGTGTTAATATTTTGACTTTTGTCTGACTCCGATAGTCTTCAACTCCAAAATCTTTAACACTCACAATCTTTTGATAAAACTAGCAGGGTACCCGCGCAATGCGGCGGCGGGTATCCTGTGACTATATTTTTTGGCGAGCAAATGTTATTGGGTTAAATGATTTTCTATCAAACATATAAAGAATCTCTGCAAAAAAAAAGTGCCCGTAAGAGTTGAGGAGTGAAGTGAGGGTATATTGAGAGACTTTTTTTGTGTGTGAGAGATAGGAAATGGTTTGTGTGAATTTATATGGTGGATACGGTTACATATTTTTAATAACCATTATTGATAGTAATGATTTTTAGCGGTTACAATGAAGATTTAAATGGGTTGTTATAATGATATTGGTGACTATCAAAAGGCAATATTTCCATAACAAGTAAATTTAATAGTCTGAATTTTAAGCCTTGTTAATAATAGAATAGTCACAAATGCATTATAAAGTAACAAAGATAGATGTCAAGCTTCTCATGTGATTTGCACATGAGGGTATTATTGTCCTTCTCAATAAGTGATTTACTTTCTCACTCACACACAAAATATATTTTCTCTCAAATATCCTATGATTTCTCTCTCTCACTAAACCCACTAGCCACCATGACAAAACCTGCAACCACCAGCCACAACCTCCGACGAAACAGCATCGCGTAAAACCCTAAACTTCGACCAACAAGTTGTAACAAAGGCTCGGACAAAGATTAAGTGGCAAACTTGAATAGTAAAATGAAATTTTCTCATTATACATACTTAATGATCCGAAATCCATTGGCTTATAAAATACATGTAGAAATTACATTTTACATCTCATCTATCGTACACTACTACTAGTCCAACATCTATTTCAAATTCATAGAGAGTGTTTCTCAGCAAGAGCGCGAACAGAGTGCAACTAGCAGCTAAGCCCCCGGGATATAGAGGAACCAATATATAAGATTGTTGGGGAAACCAGCTAGGGCCAGTCTAGTGGCGAATCCAGAAATTTATCAAAGGGTATGCACTTAGTATGCACTAAGTGTTAAAAACTCAAAACTATATAGATAAAATAAATGTTTTACACTAACATTGGTGCTCAAAGAGCATGTACGTTCATATCATCTACCTCAAGTATGTTCGCCCCTAACGGGAGGGCGACCCACTTTTTGCGCCTTATGAGCTTATCAAGCTGACCTAAACTTAAATAAGCAGTGAAATTTTCCAAATTCAAATAAGCCGGAAAAGTAAGATAACCTAAAATGAAGAAAGCTAACCTGACCGCGCAATTTCAAGGTCAAAACACTCCCTTTCTTCACCCGCTGCCACGAATATACAAACAACATCCTAAACTTAACCACCAAACTCTCTCATATACCTCTCTCCACATACTCAAATTCACCACTCGAATAACACTCCACGTCACTAGTTTTTAACCCTCTGATGTGTAAAATCTCGTTTTTAGTATTTATTAAACCAAATCTAACTAGACTTATGCATTAGTGGGTCTTTTGTAGTGTAAGTCTAATAGTGGTTATTAGTTCCTACACACTACGTCTAATAACTACTTATCCTGACTCCAGTGGGTGATAACCTAGTTATTGTTTATGCATTAAACTCCCCGACTAACCTATGTGACATGCTATGGTGTGTTTTCCAGATACTTAATTACTAACAAGGTGCTAGTTTAAAGTAACTAAATCATATACCTTATCGTCTACAACTTTTAATCTTGTTAGGTTATTGTGCACAATCCTAACCACTAAATGATATTGATCAATGATAGCATATCAATATTAATGGCCCAAGCCCATTAATTACATGCTCGGATCAAGCCCATCACCAAGGCTTAATCAATACTTGATAAAGGCCCAACTTAAATCCCAGGCCACGTAGAGCCTGGAAAGACCTCCCAAGCCTGACTGAGTCAAGACAAAGCTACTGCTCCTCAACTGGCACTAGCGGATAAGATGTACCATCTGACACATCACAGTGGGGACGCACGACAAGCACCATCACGAGCTAAAGTAAGAATGACATATGTCCTCCTTGTCCGCTCACGGATGATCAACACTTGGCTCCTTGGTAGCCGTTGATCATCCCACAAGGGTTTATCTCTAAACTCTACAAGTCTCTCTATAAAAGGAGAGTAACACACACTATCACATAAGTTTTCACACACTTGGACAAATTCTGCCTCACAGCAGTACAACATGATTATTGTTTAAGTGTTAATCGAGCTTCTTGATCTATATCAATCTCATCGGGTCTTTACCATTCAATATGGAAAACCAAGCAATAAAACCATTCCCATCCCATCTCTAAACTGATTTACTTACCATATGTAAACATGGCGCCATCCGTGGGGACATGATACAAAATAGCCACAAATTATACAAAATTTTTGCCTATTTTCACTCATTTCTCACTCAAAAATCCAAAGATTTTTCCTCAAAATCACTAGATTCTTGGTTAAACATGGTTGGTGACCAACACCCTAAAATTTCGAACCAAAAACCACCTCGGAACTATCCAAGTGAAAAACCTCTCTCACATGGAAAAAAACAACAAAAAAGAGACTCACCAACCACATGGAAACAACATGAAGAAACCTACGAGGAAGATGCATGCGGCAGCTGACCTTAAAGTCCTACACACTTCTTTCCTCTCAAAGAAGCCGACATGGTTCTACGGGAGAAACCACTCTCTCAACTTATTCACACAAGCTCGAAAGCTGCAACCGTTCGAGGTTCAGGGGGTAGTGAGGGATAATGGAGGATGTCAGGAAAAGGGTCCGATAAACATACAACTCAGGCTACGCTATAGCACTTATCGAGAAAAACTCAGGTAAACACACACCAACTCACTTGTCCTTATCTGTAATATTTACATATAGCAACCATACCAAACCACTACCTAGAAACTACCCCATGTATAACACATAGAAAGGCACAATGACATCCCCTCCTAGCCCACACCTTGGAAATAACATGCAACTTACCCTATACTTAGAGCATCTAACCGGTCCACCCAGACCTTACTACCCTGGCACACGACCATGGGTAGAGAACAATACCCAAAAAGAACCATAGTCCCTCAAGGAACATGTATAAAGTGTCAACATGATTCAATCATAGCACTCATACATAAAAAGAAGAAACGAGGTCATGGAGACCTGGCAATGTACCCCACCGAGAAGCATTTTGTGGGATACATTCATACCATCATCCGATCTAGTAGTCATAACAATGATAGTCTCACATAGGGTGAGTAGGATATACATGGACGAACGGAGTTCAGTTGACATAATGTACAAACATTGTTTCAACAAGATCCCAAATACATCAGGACAAACCTCAGGCCCCAACCACTAATGGTTTCTCAAGGGAGAGATCATACCCTAAAAGGCTAGTCACTTTAGAGATCAGAGTAAGAACACACCCGTTATCGAGAACAATCGTCAAGTCTACATCCAAGTATAATGTTATACTCGAAAGGACAACGCATCAAAAGCTCAGCGTGGAAGTTTCGACCATTCGGTATTTAGTAGAATTCCCAACAAAAGCAGTATTCGTTACAGTAAAAAGCGGCTACCAGACAAAGATTCAAGTCTAGCAGCCGCGATAGAATAGAGTAACATCAGGGAGATCGCGTGGGTACCTATTCCAGGAGACAATCCCAAGCAGGTAAGAGTCGTCATACACCTTAAATACCCAGATCAACCAATCACAAATCGGAGTTAACCTCTCACCCTATGTTCAAAACCAATTACTACAACTACTAGCAGACAACTTGGATGTATTCGTCTAACAACCTTCTGACATGACGAGAATTACCAGGGAATTAGCAGAGCACATCCTGGGTCTAAACCAATATGCACCACCTATCAGGCTATAAAGACACAGTCTTTCTCTAAAACGCTCTCAGGCCATGGATTCCCAGGTCACGGGCCTAATCCAGGCAGGCATCTTGCGACCAGTCAAATATCAAACCTCGGTCTCAAACCCAGTCATGGTCAAGAAAGTCAATGGAACATGGCGCATGTGTGTGGACTTCATTAGCTTAAACAAGACATGTCCAAAAGACAAATACCCTTTACCTCCCATTGATTAGAAGGTAGAGTCTTTACCCGATTTCAATTACAATTGCTTCCTCAATGCACACAAGGGATACCACCACATTCTAATGAAGGAGTATGATGAAGACAAAACAGCATTCTACACCAATCAGGGTCTCTATTGCTACACCAAAATGCCTTTCGGTCTCAAGAACGCAGATGCCACCTACTAAGCACTGGTAGACAGAGAATTCAAGTCTCATATAGGTGTCAACCTCGGGGCATATGTTGACGACATGGTTATCGAAAGTAAGGCTGAGGATGCCCTATTGCGCGACATCATAGAAACCTCGAGGCATATGTTAAAAGTAAATACATATGTAATGTTATGTTTAAGAAACTAAACATGCTTGTTCTAAAAATGTTGATGCACATTATAGTTTAGAAGGATATCAATGTTAATTGATACATAGCTAATCAAAATGTGATAAGATGTAAATGCTTAAGTGATGAAGACTTTATTTAATAAAAGCTTTTTTTAATGTCTATTAATCTTGACAAGCTTTATACTTTACAAAAATGAAATTTACTTTTGTCGTTAACAAAACAAGGTAAAGATCATAAAATATAAATAACGTTTTAGGACGATATTTGTATTAACAGAACTTACGACCACCATCATACCATCAAACCAACAAATGAACTTACGACCGCCATCATATTATTATAACCAGAAATGAACTTACGACCTACAACAAAATGCTTTTAGCCAATTCTAAGAACCAAAAACGTTTAGCCAATTCTCCTCACAACCAAACGCGCTCCCATTCGATAACGCCAACTACGGCTCATAAATTCATATGGGTGATTCATCATCACAACAAAACAAAGAGAAAAGGCTAAGAGATACAAGTCATTTGGGTCTAGTTCATTCAACCGAGAGTTTGGGGATGTTAGTTTTAATCTGAATGTGGATGCTGGAGACGATGAGGAAGATGAGGTGCAGGAAGTTGAACGACGACCAACGGGCAGGGGCAAAGTGAAAGCGAAGAAGAAAGGGGCGAGATCATCGGGATCGTCAGCAACTATGAATGACAAAGCATTGGCTAGGTTGATGGCATCCGAGTATGCAAATCACAACAAACGTACCATGCCAATGAAGAAAGAAAAATGCACTGCTTTTTTGGAGATCAGAAAGAGGGAGGTGGAACTTCGTGAACAAGAGTTTGCAATGCAACATCAAAAAGACATAATATTCTAGCCATATGATCACTTGAGTGGAGTAACACTCCAGCAGATGAAAGAGATAAGGGCGATGATGAAGGCGAAGTGAAATTTTCCATATTAGTTTACGTTTTTTACTTAGTATGTTTAAGTTTTTAATTGTCTATGTATTATTTTTAATTCTGCAAAAATCGGCTGAATCGGCCGATTAATCGCCGATTAATTAGTAATCAGCCTTATACCTTGTTGATTTTTTAAAATCGATGGAAAAATCAGCCTAGGTAAAAATCGGGCACTAATCAGTAAAAAATCGGTCGAATCGGTCAAAAATTGGGCGAATCGGTCAAAAATCGGACTAATCGAACTAATCGGTCAACTTTAAAAAATTAACAATTTAGGCATTCTATTAAATTTGGTGATCGTTTATTTCACTTATAACGCACAATGGGCCTCATAATCAGAATTGGAGCGTTTTTATCGAGGGTTGGAAACATAGTAGGCTTGGAATCAGTAAGATCTTTATTTTGGTCTCCAAAAATACCCAAAACTTGCAAGAAATGTCAATCTGATTAACCACCGATTAATCCCGCCTTGACCGATTAATCGTTGCAGGGTAGTCGACCGCCCGACTACCGATTCACGATTTTTGCAGCATTGCTTTTAGTTAATGAATACAAATTTTAATTAAAAAAGTGGGTATAAAGGTGAGGTGATGTGACCACTAGGGGTGTCATAAAAGCCGACCCGACCCGAACTCGAATATGGCTATTCGGATTGGGCCAATCGAGTTCAAATTTATATTCGGGTCAATCGGGTCAACCTCGAATTGACCTGAGTTCTAAAGAAGGTCAGGTTTGGGTTTAATATGTGTATCTTACTCGGGTTCTAGTCAACCCGAATGACCCGAGTTTGATTTTTTTTAATAATTTTTATGTATTTCAAGTTTCAAAACCAAAATTGTATCATTTTTAAAGGGTTTAGACCCGAACCCGAGTTGACCCGACCCGAGTGACCCGAGTTCTAAACAAGGTCGGGTTCATGTATGTTTTTTAGCCTTAACCCAAATTGACCCGACCCGATTGACCCGAACCCGACTGGGTCAACCGGAATAACACCTTTAGTGACCACTACGGGTGAAAGTTGAGAGAGCATGAAAGGAAGTGATAGGAGAGAGAAAGTTGATGTGACGCTGATGTGCAACGCGAGAGAGTTTAACCACTCGCTATGTCTTATATTAAAGGGGCAATTACATCTATATCTTTACTAAAGTTCAATATTACATCAATGTCCTTCTCGCTTTTGTAATTACGTCAATATTCTTGTCAATTTTTTTTAATTATCCTTCTCACTTTTGTAATTACGTCAATACCCTTCTCAAACCTTTTCAATTACATCAATATCATTCTCAAAATTTTTAACTCCTCGCATATATCCCAAAATCAAAATGTTCTTTCATCACTCGAGGCTACCCATTCTAGATCTGATCTTGACTTTTGTAAAAAAGTCAAGATTTGCGCTAACCTTCACGGTAACAATTAGGGGTGCATACGAGTCAAGCTGTTATCAAGCAACTCGAGCTCGATTTCAAGCTCGACTCGATCGAGCCGAGCTTCCTTCAAGCTCAAACCCGAGCTCAAGCCCAATAAGATGGCTCGAAACATATAATGAGTCGAGCTCGAGCTTTTGATAGCTCGGCTCGAGCGGTTATCGAGCTTTTAGAGCCTTAATATAGATATATTTTCATATTATTTTTAAATATGTAAATAAAAGATGATTTGAATATTAACCTAATTATAAGGACTAACTCTATTAAAGATAAAATATTACTCTATATTCTAGACGTACCCTTTAAACCTTAATGTTGGCTTTGGTTATGAGAATTTTATTGTGGGTTTTATTACTCTTAAAAAGATCTAATTTGGTTTTCAAACGGTTAATTATTTCTCTTCCAGTTTGTTGATTTGAGATCTTATACAAGTTCTGTGTGAAGACTATGTTTTTTTGTGGCAGCTGCAATTTGCAATTCGTTTTGACACGGAATGGTGTGTATGTTATTTTGTTCGAGCTCAGTTCAGCTACAAATACCAGTTGGCACATATTCGAGCTTTTCATATATATAACTTCGAGCTTTTCAAGCTAAGCTCGAGCTTTGCTCGAATCCTACTGATGCAGGTTTTACTGACCAGGTTTTAATATTTATAAAGTCTCGTTATACCTATGGTCTACCCTAATGCACTAACGAGCAGTGTACCCAGTCGTGTGTAGTGTAGTAATCGGTAAAACCGAGGTCGTCCCAAGAGCTATGTGTGTTGGTTACTAAGTCTAAGTGTCACATATTTAATAATGGTTGCGATAAGGAATTACTAATTTAACTACTAAAGCAGAATAAAGCAAATAAAGGCAGATAAAAGGTAAAGGGAAAATCAATAGAGGATAGTGGTGCTAACCTAGTTAACCCTCCTAGCTAGTAATGTCTACGTCTACTTACTTCCAATTACTTCAGGTGGGGTCAAAGACGATAGGACAACATTTGGTCAATTTGCCCCAACCTATCAGCAAAGATGCCACCACATGTGAAGTCAGGTGTCCCCTCATAAGTCTTGTTGTTCCTGGTCCCCTAAGCCAAGTCATTAAGTACCGCTACATGCTAGATTTATAATAGTGAGTGCCCGGGCGTTAGCAACTTAAACACTCACCCCCTAATTCTTAAGTTCATCCAAACGGTAGGTGATCAGTTGGTCAAATCGCACAAGTAGAAAGGGTTGTCAGTTGGTCATATCTTACCCTTCCGGTCTCAGTCCGCTCACCTAGGGTCAGTTGGTCATATCTCCTAGGCAATTTGGCCTCTACCGCCATTCAAAACTACCGAACCAAAGGTAGCTACCAATAAACTATGCATGCATACACTTAGAAATAATTGTACGGAAGTAATGTAAACGCAAACAAAACAATTAAGGAATCATAACTAGGCCAACACCAAGAGGTACTTAGCCGCTCGTATTAATCATACAAACCAATTCAATATTCAAAGGTACGAAATACATGAATCGAAAGTAAAGAAAATATAAAATGCTAATGCTTATCGTAGGGGAGTGATTTCTCCCTTGGAGACAGCTCTGTATGCTCCTTTGGACCTTCCTTTAGCTTTTTCCCATGTTCTCTGATTGTTGTGTCTGGAATGGGATGATTAGAAATGCTGGAATTCGTGGGGTATTTATAGGCCAGATCTGGGTTACGGCGTAACTATAACAAGAGTTACGCCGTAACCTTCAATTCCTTCGTATTTTGCACTAGATCTGCTAGTTACAGCATAACCTTATTAGTGGTTACGCCGTAGTCTTCAATATACTTGGTTACGCCGTAGTTGATGAAATAGTTACGGCGTAGTTATCAGCTGCGTGGAACCTCATTTGACCTAATATAGTTACGACGTAGCCTTTGGGAAGAGTTACGCCGTAACCTTCTGATGAGTTGGTTTTCTGAGTCACGCTTTAGTTACGGCGTAAAGTGAGAGATGAGTTATGCCGTAAATTCTTCCAAGTCAGCATACTATGATAAATCTTTTGATATTTCTCAAGTTCCGCGTCTCTTTAGCTCTAATGCTCGTAATTTACCTGAAAGTGGAAAACAATGGAAAACAAGCGTAAATCCATATAAATGATATAAATTACAAGCATTATCAGGGGAAATTGACACTTAATATTCAGGACTATTTGATGTTATCAAATATCCCCCCACTTGAACTCTACTTGCCCTCAAGTAGACCTTATTAGAAAGATTCCTAAAAATATATCTCCCAAAACCTGGAAAATATAAGTTTATAAATCCCATATGCTAGAATAAAACAAAGCCGAACACCTCACGAAATGGGAACGAAACACTCAAATCTCTCAACTATTCTAAGTGTCAATTTCGGGGTGGTCACTCAATCGCACAGTCATAGCATGTATTCTATCATAAGCTTGGCGGTTACACAAATCTCCACCACTAGAGTTAAGGGCTAAACAATTCTCGAAGGCAATATAGGTAGACACGACAAAGGTTAAGGGGTGACTCGTCATTACTAACATGTCACGGTGAAGTGGACAAAATCAATGATACATGACCAAATCCATGGCCAAGACACCAAAGATTGCTCACTGCATCACCTAGACATGCTTCATGACTAAAGGGTAGGATAAGACATGGGATATATAAATGGTGTAAAATAAAAAACAAGCAGGTAGTCTAAATCTATAACCAAGTCATCACCACTTACCGTCCGCCCAAAGTTCAAGCTTTGAAGTCAAGAAACCGGATCATGAAATACAAGGTAGATGTGTCATTAGAGGACGTCGTGATGGGCACACTACCTTTTCTCCAACTGTTGGCATAATTACCAACTCCAATCTTCAAATGTGACCGAGGTGGCCTCCTTGATACTAAATCTATAAAGCTCATAACATAGTGCTTATAACATCGCACTTTACAATAACAATTTTTTTTTTTTTTTTTTTTTTTTTTGAATCATAACTATATTAACTAAACATAATATCCCCCCACTTGAGATGAACAATGGGAATTTGGGGGGTCTTCAATGATCTTCAGGAATATGTCATCGACGAAAGCGTGATTTCCTAACCTTTCCACTTGAACCTTGAACTTAGGCAAATGATGACTTCCCAATCACAAATAAAGACTACAGGGTAGGCTAAGGTGTAAAGGTGTATCGAAACAATATATTGGGTTAACAAAATGAAAGGAATGACTCAGATGGGTGTATCTAGGGGTATCTTGCACTAAAGGTGAGTGCAACAAAAGGGTTTCACATGAGGGTCGAGAAGTCGAGGTGACTAATCGATAGACACACAATGGTAGGCTATTTGGGTGATAATCCTATAATATTGCCTTCTAAAACTGAAAAGTCCAAATACATCGAGCTAACTCAACATACCTCGTCTATGGTCTCGAAATGATGCAAAGGCCAAGTTCTAAAGTTTACAAGCTACCGACACACTCATAATTTGGTGGATTTGGGGTAAAATATTGGAAACGGATAAGGCTAATCTCACCATAATATATCAAGGGTTGTATGTGCTCGGCTAAGGTCTAATCTAGTTAGGTTAAGAAAAACATGTCAAAATTTTAAAAATGACATAATTTTTCAAAATAAACTAGAAAAACGAGGGCAAAATAATGTTCAAGAGATAATTCTACTCCCGTCCCCCCACTTGAATTGTACAAAGTCCCTTTTGTACTAAGCATTAATTAAAGGTGAAGAGAAAAGTAGAATTAGAGCGAGAACTTCCCTGAAATTTGCTTCATAAAGAAAGAAGGCCCACGAAAAAGAGACGTGCCTTCGTATAAGCGTCATGAACAAACTTCAATCCCTGAAAGCACACTACCGACAAGCATAATTCTAAAAAGAAAAAAAGAAAAATGAAAAACAAACCTAACTCACTTTCGTAGGAATCACGGTTGCATTTAGCATATGCAACAAGCCTTTTAAACCACTTGGTGTCCCAAGTGGACGAGTGAAGTCTCGTGAGGGTTTACAGGGAACACACCCACAAAGTTTATTTAAAATACTAATACAAGGTTATTGCGTTTTAAAATGAAAGAATTAAAGCAGAGGAAGGTTACGTCGTAACTCTCTAAGGAAGTTACGCCGTAACTGGCAAAACCTGACATAAGCTGCAAAGTGAGTGGTTACGGCGTAACCACATAGATGGTATTACGCCATAATTAGTAATGCGTCAAGAATTCTGCTGCAAAAAATTGGTTACGGCGTAATCACATAGATGAGTTACGCCGTAACTCTGGTCAGATCAGCAAACTGCACCAGCAATTACTTCCTCGTTTCCTGCAAAAATGGTTAGAAAACACAAAACCCTGCAGAAATGGAAATAAAACAAAAGAAAAGGATAATTCGGGTTGTCTCCCGAAAGAGCACTTTTCTTTATTTACGAGTCTTTAAGTTAGACTCAGAGCCGCGGGGCTTCTATGGGGGCCTTTGGACTTCCCCGACTTCCTCCATGTCTTTCATCAAGTTACGCCTGACCCAACCGACATTTGTGGCAGTGCGGAGATATTCTTTGGTTTTAATCTTCCGAATTTTGCAAAATTTTTCTTCAGGTCCCAAATGGTATCGCGTAAACTCATATTTTTCGGCTATAATTGGTAGTGGTCTCTTAAACGGGATGCCAAGAAGTTTGCATCTTCTTTTCTCGTGTACTTCATCATCTGGGTCAATGAAACTGTCTTCGCCTTGTAACTCGAGGTAATCAAAATCATTGTTGTCGAAATCGGTATCTTTAAGTTGGTCATCGTTAGGTGAATTTTCTACGAGTATTTGCTTGCATATTTCTTTTTCTTTCTTAGACGAGTCCTTGGTGTCATCTTCTAATTTTTCATTAGGAATTTCGTCGTTAGGTTAATCTTTACTCATACATCCATTCCAGATTTTCTCTTTAGTTAACGCGTCAATTTTTCCGTATTTGATTCTGACCCAATCGTCAAATCCGAGATCATCTGGGCAAGGAAATTCTGTTCTTTCAGAATCATTATTTGAAGTCCATAGGAACTCGTCTTCCCCAGCTCTCTCAATGCTGCTTCCCCCGTCACATTCATACTCAAAAGGGTTGCAGGAAGCCCAAACGTTTCCGTCAGCGGTTTTAATTTGTTCACACCAATGATTTTGAGTGCCTTCGTCATTGTCATTTTCAGAAGGAATATCATCGAGGGGCTTAATGGTTTTTCCTTGAAGAATATGTTTTTCATATTTGAGTTCCAGATTTCTAAACAAACCCGAATTAATTATTGCGTCCCCGAATCTTACTGAATACCAATCTCCGAATGATAGATCTCCAAAATCAACGTCATGCCTCCCAGATTCATGTGGGCATATCCAAACTTCGTTCTTCACATTACCTCCTCCATTGCAATACTCACGAAAAGGGTTGCACGTTGGCCAAGAGTGAGTAATCTCATCTTCCGTGATGAGTAAGGGTTTGCAGTAATGCTTGATAGGTGGTCCTTCCACTTCGTTAATCGAGAATTTAGCTAACCTTTCTTCGTCGTTAAGTGTGGTCCACATGTATCTGTCATCATTTACCCTCTCTTTATCAACTCCTCCATCGCAGGTTTTCCGAGAGTTACACGAGGCCCATAAGATGTAGCATTCCCCATCGTCAATTGCAATAGCCTTACACCAATGACTTCTCCTTTTAGAGTTGTCGACCTTGGTACCCGTGTCATTGCTTGAATTCTGGTTACGCCGTAACTCTGAGATGTGATTACGGCGTAACTCACTTTCGCCATCAGTATTAGACTCATCGGAGGACTTGTCATTATCAGAGAATACATCCTTACATATAGTAGATTTGTTCTTTTGTTCCTCATTTCTTCTTTGTACCTCGTCGCCAAGCTTTCCAATTAAAGTTTCCAAGTTTTTTAGTGATATGTCATGGGAAGAAAGGCTCTTGTTTGTATTATCTTGGAATTTTTTCAGCCATTCCTCTTGCTCCTTTTGCCTCTTGGTAGTATACACAAGGTACTTGTTAATAATTTCCTCCAAGTTAGCTCTTCTTTCATTATGCTCATAATACGGTGGGGGTCCTCCACGATACCCATTACGATTATCCCCGTAGAAAGGCCTATTCTCTCCATATTTAGCTTCCTCGATCGTATATTCCTTGTCAATTTTAGGACAACTCTTAGTCAGATGTCCCCCACCACAGTTTTCGCAGCCGACTTGGATGGCATGAACAGTTTCTCTGTTTTTTAGCATATCTCGACCGAGATTCTCAAGCTTGTTGGTTATTGCTGCAATTCCATCGAAACTTCCGCCTTGGTTTCTTTTACTTCTTCCGTCGTGCCATTTTTGAGAGTGATCAGCCATTTTTTGAATGGCTTCAATAGCAAGAGTAGGAGTCATGTTCGGGATGGGTCCTTGATAGTCCAGCATCTGCCTTGTAGTTACGTTGATTCTTTTGTAGAAGATGTTGACCTTTTACTGGTTGTTCAGATCATTTGTAGGACATTTATAAAGGAGATTGTTGTATCTATCCCAAGCTTGATACAATGTTTCATTGTCTTCTTGTTTAAAATTATGGATCTCCAAAAGCTGGTTAGAAATCTTCGATGGCGGACAATATCTCTGAATAAAGTGCTTCTTAAGTAGAGCCCAAGTATTAATTGCCCCGGCGAGCAATCTTTCGATCCATCTTCTGGCAGCTCCAACAAGAGTCATTGGGAATACCCTCAGCATAACAGCATCATGAGACACGCCCGGAATGTTGAAAAGGCTTGCAATGTATAGGACATTTTCAACGTGCTCATATGCATCTTCGTCCCCGTTTCCTGAAAAAGGGTTAGCACGAAGCTCCCTCATAAATTGGTCTTTGATTTCGAAATGGACATCCGTTCCAATTGTCGGTCTTACGAGACCCGACCCTTTTTCCGCTCTTGTCAACGCCAAATATTCCTCAAGAGTGAGGTCATCGATGTTAACAACTTCCATGGTACCTGAAAACTTGAATAATGATCGTGAGAATTATAGAAAAATTTAAAACGAAATGAAAGACTTAATATAAATCCTAATATAACTCCCCGGCAGTGGCGCCAAAAACTTGATGCAGGTTTTACTGACCAGGTTTTAATATTTATAAAGTCTCGTTATACCTATGGTCTACCATAATGCACTAACGGGCAGTGTACCCGGTCGTGTGTAGTGTAGTAATCGGTAAAACCGAGGTCGTCCCAAGAGCTATGTGTGTTGGATTATTACTAAGTCTAAGTGTCACAAATTTAATAATGGTTGCGATAAGGAATTACTAATTTAACTACTAAAGCAGAATAAAGCAAATAAAGGCATATAAAAGGTAAAGGGAAAATCAATAGATGAGAGTGGTGCTAACCTAGTTAATCCTCCTAGCTAGTAATGTCTACGTCTACTTACTTCCAATTACTTCAGGTGGGGTCAAATTCGATAGGACAACATTTGGTCAATTCGCCCTAACCTATCAGCAAAGATGCCACCACAGGAGAAGTCAGGTGTCCCCTCATAAGTCCTGTTGTTCCTGGTCCCCTAAGCCAAGTCATTAAGTACCACTACATGCTAGATTTATAATAGTGAGTGCCCGGGCGTTAGCAACTTAAACACTCACCCCCTAATTCTTAAGTTCATCCAAACGGTAGGTGATCAGTTGGTCAAATCGCACAAGTAGAAAGGGTCGTTATTTGGTCAAATCTTACCCTTCTCGTCTCAGTCTGCTCACCTAGGGTCAGTTGGTCATATCTCCTAGGTAATTGGCCTCTACCGCCATTCAAAACTACCGAACCAAAGGTAGCTACCAATAAACTATGCATGCATACACTTAGAAATAATTGTACGGAAGTAATGTAAACGTAAACAAAACAATTAAGGAACCATAACTAGGCCAGCACCAAGAGGTGCTTAGCCGCTCATATTAATCATACAAACCAATTCAATATTCAAAGGTACGAAATACATGAATCGAAAGTAAAGAAAATATAAAATGCTAATGCTTATCGTAGGGGAGTGATTTCTCCCTTGGAGACAGCTCCGTATGCTCCTCTGGACCTTCCTTTAGCTTTTTCCCACGTTCTCTGATTGTTGTGTGTGGAATGGGATGATTAGAAATGCTGGAATTCGTGGGGTATTTATAGGCCAGATCTGGGTTACGGCGTAACTATAACAAGAGTTACACCGTAACCTTCAATTCTTTCGTATTTTGCACTAGATCTGCTAGTTACGGTGTAACCTTATTAGTGGTTACGCCGTAGTCTTCAATATACTTGGTTACGCCGTAGTTATCAGCGGCGTGGAATCTCATTTGACCTAATATAGTTACGACGTATCCTTTGGGAAGAGTTACGCTGTAACCTTCTGATGAGTTGGTTTTTTGAGTCACGCTTTAGTTACAGCGTAATGTGAGAGATGAGTTACGCCGTAACTTCTTCAAAGTCAGCATACTATGATAAATCTTTTGATATTTCTCCAGTTCCGCGTCTCTTTAGCTCTAATGCTCGTAATTTACCTGAAAGTGGAAAACAATGGAAAACAAGCGTAAATCCATATAAATGATATAAATTACAAGCATTATTGAGGGAAATTGACACTTAATATTCAGGACTATTTGATGTTGTACACATGTACTTTAAGCCGCATCAATCACCATCTGACGAGCACAAAATCAACCATCTCAATTTGCGTCAAAATCGAAGACCTAGTCTGATCAACACACATCAATAATAATAATAATAATAATAAGAGTAAACTACACCATTCGTCCTTGTGGTATACGTTGACCATCAAGTTTCGTCCTTTGACCAAAAAAATTGCACCGTTGGTCCTTAAGTGCGAAACGTTACTCAGCGTTGGTCCCTCACCCTAACTGGCGTGACTAACGGGCGTTAAGCCTATTTAAGTCGAGGGTATTTTTGTCTTTTCCCACCCACACCACTTGAAACCCATCCACTTTAAGTTTCTGTATATTTTTTGTGATGATTACTACTCATTTTTACTCCCTCTCCTCCTTCTCTCTTAATAATCACTACTCATCTTAATAATCACCTAACCAACAAGTACAGTCTTTACACATTGAATTTACTACAGTATTTATATTTTGGACTTTTAGCAAACCTAAAAATGATTACTACTCGTTTCTGTATATTATGCTACTAGATTCATACTATCAAATGTTATTGTCATTTTTACTCTCTAGCACCTCCCTTTTACTCCCTCTCCTCCTTCTCTCTTAATAATCATCACAGCCCACCGCCTCAACATCAACCGCCACAGCTGCCACCACCCACCTCCTGCTGCCATCACCATCAAGAGGAGCCAAGGGTGTGTTTGATTAAGGTTTTTGATAAGGGTCGCGTTAGGTTTGTAACTGGGGTTTGTTTGGTTCGAGTTAGCCACCACAGCCACCACCATCACCATGTCGCCTCCCTCATTATCATCAAGACTGTCTCATATGTGGTAAAGATTAACAGAAAGGTGTTTGTTTGATTGATTTGGGTATCGGGTCGGATGTAAACCCGTGTAAGGTTTCGAATCAGTCGACCCGTTTATGGATTTGCTTATGGTTAAGTTTCTTTTAGTTTGGCTTATGAAATTATGTGATAAGTTATTATATGGTTTGGCTGTAAGGGTTTGATTGACCACGGATGACTACGGATGACTGTGAAACTTGAGGGATATTTTCAGGCGGCTGATGTAGTGGTTGTGATGGTGGTGGCGGTGGTGGTTTACGGATGACTGTCCCGATGCGCCCAGGCCACGATGCTTCTGAGACAAGTCAAGATAGGGAAGGTTGTTGGGTTTGGTTTTTTTTATCAACCCATCCCAAAAGATTTCCTCATTATCAACCCATCCCAAAAGATTTGGTGGGTTTGGTTTTTTTTATTGATGGGTTCACCATTAAGGTTCTTGATTTTAAGGTTTTTAATTCTAGGGGAATTCAAGGTTTGTAAAGCTATTGATTTCATGGATTTGTGATTTTTGGATTTCGGATTTTAGGATAGCAAAGGATTGATGATTTTTGGATTTGTTGTTCATGATTTGTTGTTTGTGATTTTTGGATTTCATGGATTTGTAAAGATATAAATATAATTGATAATATCCAAGGATTGGTGGGTTTTTTGTAAGCTTTGGATTTTCTAATTTGGATCTAGATGATGAAGATGGTGATGACTTGATGAAGATGAAGTGGGTGGAAAAAGACAAAAGTGGTGAGGGTGGGAAAAGACAAAAATACCCTCGACTTAAATAGGCTTAACGCCCGTTAGTCACGCCAGTTAGGGTGAGGGACCAACGCTGAGTAACGTTTCACACTTAAGGACCAACGGTGCAATTTTTTTGGTCAAAGGACGAAACTTGATGGTCAACGTATACCACAAAGACGAATGGTGTAGTTTACTCTAAAAATAATAATAATAATTTTAGAGGTGTAGGGGCCCAGTTGGTTTCTCGGCTTCCCACTAATTTTTTGTAAAATCCTATGAGTTTTTAATAAAGTGATGATTTATAATAGAGTAAACTACACCATTCGTCCTTGTGGTATACGTTGACCATCAAGTTTCGTCCTTTGACCAAAAAAATTGCACCGTTGGTCCTTAACTGCGAAACGTTATTCACCGTTGGTCCCTCACCCTAACTGGCATGAGTAACGGCCGTTTAGCCTGTTTAAGTGGAGGGTATAATCGTCTTTTCCCATCCACACCACACCCTCTTAATTATTTCATCTACCCCTTTCATCTACCCCACAAACTAAAAAAACACACACCAACAATCCTCGTTTGAATCATAAATCATCTCTTTAATCCTGCAAGCTTGAATAACACAAAAATGGTGGTACCCATGGGGTATGTAATACGAGAATCACACGTTGAGTTTGATCCAAATGTAGCTTATGGTAAGTTTTCTTTTTTTTGCAATTTTTTGTTTATCCAAAGTCTTGTAACTGATACTCTGTTTTTGTTGGGTCTAAAATGGTTAATTTTATCCAATATTGAATAAACCCTAATAAGCCTTAATCCTAATTTTTTTTTCAGCTGGCATACGTACTGCGTTTTCAATAAGGGTGCATTATGGAGGCTCTTTCACTGAAGCACCTGATAGGAGGTACATTAATGGGTATTCAAAGATTGTAGATGAGTTAGACTCTGATGAGTTTTTTGTGCATGAGATGGATGCCATTGTAGAAGACTTAGGTAATGATCCATAAGATAATGTTTTATCATTTTCTTAAACCTGGTGGTGATTTAGATAGTGGCCTACAACCTTTAGCCAGTGACCAAGATGTTATTTTTTTGGCAAAATATGTTGAAGAAGGTCACAAATTCATTGAAATATATGTTGAGCATGAAAGAACAATGCATGACCTTTATTTTACTTCAACAATGAAAAACAAAGGGGTTTTGATAGAAGAGTTAGATGAACCAAGTTTGTCCAAAGCAGGTATTACACCAGTTGTTAGGAAATGCATTAGAGATGAGAATGCAGGCAATGTAGGTACACAAAGTAGTGTCAATGTAGGTCAAGGTAGTGGCGTCACTAAAGATGTAGGTCAAGGTAGTGCTGCTAAGGTTGTACCTAGTCAGGGAGATAGTCAATTTGTGAATGATTTTTATTCTTCTTATGACCCTTATGAAGCTTCAGTAGACCTAAACGTTGATCCTTTTGCTGATTTAGATGATATGTTAGAACATGGACCTGAAAATGTTGATTTAGATCTAAATAGTATGGAAAATGTTATATTAGATGTTGATAATATGGATGATGTAGGGAATGAGACCTGTGTTTCTAGTGAGGATAGTGAAGGGAATCAGGACTCAGATTCTAGTGATGATGATAGCCAGGATAGTGATTACATTATGGATGAAGAAAACTATGTTTCAGAGGTTGATGTTGACATGGAAGACTTCTGTTGCAACATTGATGAAACTGTTGAGTTCATGGGATGTAGGAATAGAGATGAAATATCTGATAATGAAGAAGCACAAGAGGATATAGAAGTTATGGATAATGATTATTTTGAGAGTGCTTCAGATGAAGAAAATGAACTTGATAGGTTGAGAAAAAGGAAGTTGAAACAGATTAGGAAACAGGCACATGCTTCAACTCAGGTGTACAAGACATACTTTTATGTGGGATAGAACTTTGGAAACAGGGAACAAGTAAAAGACCTAGTTAAGGAGCATTCAATTGAAACAAGGAGGGAACTTAGGATGGAAAAAAATGATAAGGAAAGAGTGAGGGTTGTGTGCAGGGGTATTATACCAACTTTGCCCACATGTGAAGCTAGGTCTGGTAATGGGCTTGATAATGGGCCAGATAATGGGTCTGAGTCACTTAATGCATGTGGGTCAAAAGTCAAGTGGACCAAGGGAAAGGTTTGTGAGGCTGTTGGGGTTGAATACACTAGTCCATCAAAAAAGACAAAAGAGAGAATAATAAATGGTGGAAAACCTAAAAGTAGGAAAGAGGATGATGCCAATAAATGTCACTGGGTGTTGCTAGTATCCAAAATAAAAAACAGTGATACATGGCAGGTGAAAACTCATAGATCTACTCATAAGTGCTTACAATCCAGAAACAATTTGTATGCCACATCAAAATGGTTTGCTAAAGAACTTGTTGAACAACTCCAATCAAACCCTAACATACCTGTCAGAGCTGTGCAAGAGCAATTACAAAGGAAGCATGAGTTAGCTGTTTCAGAACAAAAAGCATTCAGAGCAAAGTCAGAGGCTGAAAAGAAAGTTAGAGGTGATTATACTCATCAATATAAGATGCTCAGAAGTTATGCATTAGAGTTGATGGAAGCCAATCCAAACACAACTGTGAAGATTCAGGTGCAAGCTGAGGCAGATCATACATGTCCAACAAGGGTTTTTAAAGAATATATGTGTGCTTAGGGCCTTTAAAAGAAGGATTCAAGGCTGGATTGAGAGAAATACTTGGACTAGATGGGACATTCATGAAGGGTCCATTCCCTGGTCAATTACTTACTGCTGTAAGTGTTGACTCAAATAATGGGATTTACCCTTTGGCATATGGGATTGTGGAGACTGAAAACACAGATTCTTGGACATGGTTCTTTCATAATTGGGAGATGACTTGGACCTTTATAGAAATTCCAATTTCACATTTATTAGTGACAGACAGAAGGTATGATTCTCTTTTCACATTTAATGCTTTTTATGTGATGTAAATTATCTCTTTGTAACATATGTCTGATTATTTGTGGTAGGGTCTTATTCCTGCACTTGCAAAGTTGTTTCCCTGTGCTGAGCACAGATTTTGTGTCAAGCACATTCATGAAAATATGAAGCTGCAATGGAGTGGTGCAGCTTACAAAGACCTTCTATGGAAATGTGCCACAGCAACAACATTGCCAGAGTTTCAGCTTGCAATGGAGGAGTTCAAAGCATTTAGCAAGCCTGCTTATGAGTGGTTATTGAAGATTCCACCTCAGCACTGGGCAAGAAGCCATTTCTCAGGTATAGCCTCAACACTGCACTAACTTATTTAAAATAGGTTCAAGTATGCATTATGATAGGTAAGACCAATTGCTGATAAGACCAAGCACTGCACTAACTTATTTAAAATAGGTTCAAGTACACATTATTTTAGGGCCATAAAAGGCATACATAAACTAAACTGAAACCATGAAAGACAAAGTGCTGATAAGACCATAAACCATGAAAGACCAGTGCTAGGTACTGGGTTCTTCTAACCCATCCTTTTCTTTCCCTTCCCCTTCCCTTTTGGTGCTGCAATTTCAGTTGGTGCAACATAAGGTTTGACACCAAATTCTTCAAGAGTGGCCTTTGTAGGCAATCCTAGAACTTTAGGCCTTGCATCAAATAGAAGCTTTTGAATATGTTTTTGGGTTAGTGGCTTATCATCATCCTTTGCATAATGTGAGCTTGAGCCCACCTTTGGTTCATAAAACTCTAGCTCATCAGGTGGTACTACATACTGCAATGGAAAATACCCTGTCCATGTGTTACCTGAACTTGTGTCATCTGTACTTTGTGCATGGTCTGATGTATCACTGGAAATGCAGATTACTTCTGAAAAAAAAAAAAAAAAAAAAAAAAAAAAAAAAAAAAAAAACCAATAAAACATAAGTATGTTTAAATGAAAAGAGATGGAAAAGGCACATGAAGATGTTTATAACCTTTTCTCTTGTTGGAACCCTTGTTTCCTGAACTCATGTTTGCAGCAAGTATGAATAGATTAGGAAGATGTTTGATATGGTTTTGTATTATCCATGTGTGCCCTTATATAGAGGTGTGGTAATGTAGAACAGTAAATTGTAGAACAATAATGCACTGGACTGTGATGCATTGATTCATTGACTGCAGCAATGTAGAAAAAGTGTTGCATTGATAAAAGTGACTGCATATGCATAAAAGTGAGAAAATGCAATAGTAATTCATTTACAGTAACTGCAATATGTAGAACAGTAATTTGCAATAATTGTTACTGCAATAGTCAAATTCAGAGACTGCGGAAGTTGTACAAAAGTGATTCATTTACAGTCTTTAATTTAAATTTGAATTTTTTATAGGGAGAGCTAAGACAGATGTACTGGTGAACAATATGTGTGAAATTTTTAATGGAAAGCTTGTTGGTGGTAGAGATAAGGCAATCATTTCAACACTGGAGTTTGCAAGGTCTTATATAATGAAAAGAATAGTTAATGTGAATAAAATGATTGAAAGATGTGATGGTCCACTCATACCTACTGCTACAAAGATTTTGAAGTTGAACTGTGATGAAGCAAATAAGTATACAGTTACTTGGGGAGGAGGTATTTATTATGAGGTAAGTGGTCCATGGAATGATCAGTGTGTGGTGAATGTGGAGCAAAGGACATGTACATGTAGAAAAGTGGGAGTTAACTAGGATACCTTGTAAACATGCCATAGCAACCAACTGGAATATGGCACTTAACAATCAATCAGTAGGATTACCAGAGGAATGGGTACATCCATGTTATAGGTATGTAATAACTTCTTTTGATTGAACAATTACTTCATTTACATTTCCTGAATTCAGTAGGATTATTAATGCATTTCCATTTAATAGGCTGGATACATGGAAGAAGGTTTACTCATACATGCTCAACCCAATCAGAGGTCCAGTTCATTGGCCTAAGTGTAATGTACCAACAACTCTGCTACCACCAAAACATCAACCACAGGTTGGAAGACCAAGAAAGGAAAGGAGGAAGTCTAGGGCAGAGGTTGATGTGGTGCATATGTCCAAGGATGGCAAGCTGACAAGGAAACTCAAAACTGTGACATGTGACAAGTGTGGAAACAGAGGTCACAACTCAAGGAGTTGCACTGGACCAAGAAAATCAAAGTCAAAGGGAGGTGGTAAAAAGAGGAAAACTAGAAGTGCTTTTGGGGAAGATGACAACTCTGCAAGAAGACATAGTGATGCTGATAAAGGTAAAGGAGTTGCAACTGGTGATGGAAACAAGAAGAAAGGTCCACCAAGGAAGAAAGTTGTTGTTCTTGGTTGATAGTTGTGTCTTTTTATTTCTGAATTAAGACTACTAATATGTATTTGGAAATGGTCTTTTAGGATTATCACTTTGTAGTTGGTCTGCAAAACTGTGATGCAGTATGGGTATTTGCTCTGCATAACTTTGATGTACTAGGCCTATTTCGTATGATCATGTCTTGATGTACTAGGGCTACTTTGTATTTGCTCTGCAAAAATGTGACTTTTACTTGTGTGAAGTTTTAACTTAATTGCTTGTCTATTTGGGTCAATTTCAGAATGGTAATGGGTCAATTTGAGTTTGGTATTTGGTTTCCATTTGACTTAATTGGTAATGGGTGAATTTGGGTTTGGTAATTGGTTCCATTTGACTTAATTAGTAATGGGTCAATTTGGGTTTGGTGATTGCTTCCATTTGACTTAATTAGTAATGGGTACAAGTTACACACTTTTTGGTATTTCATTCAACACAAAAAGACTTTTACAAGTTAAAGACTTTTACTTGTTTCAGTATCATTCAACACAAAAAGAAGAAATTCAACCCAAAATGAAAACCAACAACTGCCTTTCATTCATAGAACCACAAAAGTGGTATGCGTTTACAATCAAGTAACTTCCACAAAAGATCTAAATTGACACTTAATAACACCTAAACACCACAAACGAACCAAACTTAAAATCTACCTTAAGTCAACATATTGTAAACAACACACATCAACACAAAAGACCAAGAAACATAAAGATACTTCTTCATCCTTGCTCTTTGTTTCTGCAACTCTTGAATTTGTCCTCGATGGTTGTTCAGTGATCTCAATAGTCCGGGTATTATGTTAACAGATCGACCATACATTGGGGGATCCACCCAATCAAGGAAAGGGCAATCTGATGCCTATTAAGAAGATTAAACAATAATAGTTAGTTAATAACATCATAAAAGAGATCAAAACCATGTTCTTACTCACAAAATCACATGATGCGCACCATATCAGGGCAACCATAAAACCTTCGTCCTGGGTTGATGTTGGTCCATGATGTTCTCACCACTGCTCGTCTTCCACAGTGGCAATTGACCATTTTTTATCTTCAATTATTGTGAATGGATGTGTTAATGGAAGAAAGAAAGAAAAATATTAAGGAGGGAAATGAGAAATTAATTAGGCGGGAAAGATCTTGTGGGTGGAAAAAGTGGTGTGGATGGGAAAAGACGATTATACCCTCCACTTAAGCAGGCTAAACGGCCGTTACTCACGCCAGTTAGGGTGAGGGACCAACGGTGAATAACGTTTCGCAGTTAAGGACCAACGGTGCAATTTTTTTGGTCAAAGGACGAAACTTGATGGTCAACGTATACCACAAGGACGAATGGTGTAGTTTACTCTTTATAATAAAAATAATAATAATAATAATAATAATAATAATAATAATAATAATAATAATAATAATAATAATAATAATAATAATAATAATAATAATAATTTATTATTATTATTAACGAAAACTTAATAGAAATGTGAATGAAAAATGAGGGTATCATGAGGCGGCAAAACAAATTCAACTTGAAAATTGAAATTGCAAATTTCAGCCGAGTCATGCAAGATTAAGTCTCAAGTACGTTTCAATTTTTTACAGTTTTTGGCTCCTCCCTCAATCCAATATCTCAACATGGGCTATGATTCTCCAACCGGCTTCTTGTATCTACATGGTTGTGGACGTTTCATAGTCCCGTCCCTCACATTACCATTAAAAAGTGAATTCCCCCTCCTACTTTTTGAATGTTCCATTGCATCTAAATCTTTATCTGTAACTAACAATTCGAGATCTGCCAATTGTGGACGTTTCCTTGTTGCATCGTCGTTGAACAGGGGACATCCTTACTAGTGATATTGGCTTAGTTACTAAGGATTATGATGATAAATATACCCCGAGAAGAGCCCAAATGAGATCGGAGTGAGTTACCTGATTATCTTTTTAATCATGGAGATCATATTTAGATCATGTTCGTGTAGATTTATAAGTTTGCCGTCTGGTACATAGTCATATTATTTTAATAGATATACTTTCTTCATATTTGATCTAATTATTAATCGAGTTTGTATAATTTAAACCAGAAATTATTGTATACATTTATATTGGGGTTTTGTTACCGATTACATTGGGTACTAATTATGTGAATTGAATTTAATAAATCTTGAATGTTGTATGTATATTATTTTGAAGTTTATGGGATTCGGCTGCAAGTATCTTGTAAAAGTAGGAATTGGTTCGTGTATTCATCCTATGGCTTCTTAAACTTAGCATTTATCATGCCTAACAAGTGTTTGATGTAAGTCCTCAACAAAGTTTAACCTTTGTTATCGAAGTTAATGAGATTACAAAGTTTAATTTGCATTATGCCCGCTTTTAAGACTACTATCTTTGAACATTGACTTGCTATATTTATTTACTTGTTGCTCTTCTCCAATATTCACAGGTTCAAAGTCTTGCCATTATCAAAGATATACTCCATATTGAGTAAGGATGTACTATAGGAACTAAAATGTTTCGGGTTGTCAATGTGGTTGAGAACTACTGCAAGGTAAAGATGCATAAACTATTTATTTTGAGTGATTATTATTACTCCGTACTTTTTTTTGGTGATTCTATTGAATTATGAAGATTCATGAAGCCACATGTGTTCTTTTTTTTACAGGTTATGATGCATCATTATTATAGTGCACCAAATATAATTGTAAAAAATAACAAGAAATGAAAACATTGGTTCTTTGGTTCGAGGTCTTTTTTAGCGAAGGTCTTGATGGATACCATGCACGAGGTTTGTGTTTGTGAACCCTACTATTAGAGTTGAACTTAGTTGGTGTCACTTTGTATGCTGATCATGTTGTTGTTAACTAATCATTGCCTTGACAAAGGTGTATTTTAAATTTTAAAGTTTCTTGTTTAAGAAAATTAGAAAAGTCAATCATATCATGAGCCAACATTAAACAAGATCAATTTCTAATATCCTAGAAGTTTATCGCCTAGGCTCTTCGTCTCTAACTCTAAACATGTAGGTCGTCTCTCAGTGTTTGCTTTTTAATCCTATTCATTGTAGATTTGTGATTATTTAAATATTTTGATATCATGAATTCATGGTTGTTTGATCTTTTTCTAGCTAACTACATATAGATGATATGCAGAGTATGAAGAACATTGTTGATCTGAAAAACAAAACATTGAAAGACTTGGCATCATGTTTGAGTACTCCATTGCAAGAGAAAGCTAGTATGATGGATAGATGGTTCTTAAAGTTTGATGTAGCAAATAAACTTGTCGATATACATGTTATTGTTTACTTGAGCTTCAGAATACATATTTGTTACATTTGTATACTTTTTGTGTAACAAATAGTGGGTCTTTATATGATGTAATGGATGCAATATGAATCAAATGCATATTTCTTTTGGTATTAATGGTTTGGATTACATTTGTATTCATTCTCAAATTTTCCAGTATACTTTTGTAAACATGTAGCCACGAGCTACCCATGGAAACACTTGTAGTTAGATTGGTCACTAATTTACTCACAAATTCTATGGGGAATGAATACTATACTTACCCTCGGTGTTTACACATGACTAGATCCCATGGTAAATGTAACCCACGTAACACCCACATCTATGTCTATGGGCCTTTTCGTGGTATCTTAAGAAATCCCACAAAAAAATCACCCACACAAAAACAAGTTCACCCACTGAAAATATTGTGGGTAAATTTACCCATAAGTCGAATATTACGTGGGTATACAGTTAGCCTCGGAGGTATTGCCCATGTCTATACGTTTGTGGGTGATTCGTGGGTATTAGTTAATTACCCACGAAATTAGCTCTTCTACCCACAGATTTGGTCCGTGGGTATCTAACATAATTCTTGTAGTGTATTATTCCACGTGGCATCCTATAATGCCACGTCATAAATCCATGTCATCATTGAATACATGTGGCGTTTTTTATTTAAATTTGATTTTATTTTTGTGTTTTTATAATTTTAAATTTATAAAATTTAATGCCACGCAGCTTTTTAGTTAAAATCCGTTGTTTTGGGCTTCATAAAATTCGGATTTTCTTCCTCAAAAAATCATGTTGCTAGATTCGAACTTGGGACATTGCATAACATTAACAACCATGCTAAATTTCTAACCACTAGATCAACAATGTTTTTTGGTTTATAGTTTGCAAACAAAAATCTATAAACCTTTCCTAACAAACATAACCCACTAATTCAAAATCTAGAAAACTAACCAGATCTATTCCTTAATTATAGCTTCTTCATTCATTATATTAATTTTCTCACAAGCCTAATATTCGGTTCCACAAGTTTTACTAAACCCTAATTTGTTTTGGTTAAATAAACTAGTATTAAGTTGCAATTCTAATAATTTTTATATTTTTTTTCCAGAAAAGTATAGGAATGGTTGATACACATGTATCAGATTATCAGTGTATGATTGACAGTCTTCGGGTAAGGTCTTTGTTAGATAGTTGTGAAGCTTGTGGCTCTACAAATCAAGTAGGCACAAAAAGCTACCAGAAGATTCTTTCACATGCATTAGAATGCAAAATCAGTCCATATTCAGTGCGTACATGATACATGCTCATTTTTTTTCAGTGCAAATCAATCAATAATATTGTTTGATCTTTAATTCCAACTTGGAGACACTGTTTTCATGTTTACAAGATGACTCATCACTACAAGACATTGTCAGTGAGACACGGCAGGTTTGTTAAACTTTTTTTTTTTTTTGGTAAGCCCCTCCTAAGTGGGTATTATCTATGTAGTGTCGTGATCAGATCATCTGTATCTTGTGGACCCCATTTTGCGTAACTTATCCAAAGATTACGCTTTAGTTGATTTATTGGATGCTGATATCATTATCAGGGGCAAACTTCAGCTTGACAAGTTTTTATTTAAGGTGGTTTTGTATGCGTTGTGACATATGGGTTGTAACTATTTAACGAGTGCTTGATATTAGTGAAGCATTGGTGCTTTAATTGGTTCGAGAATCATATGTGTGTCGCAGACCATGTTGAGTAACAGTCGTAAGAGTCAACGGCGATAGAAAATGGGTATAATAAGGTGGTTTTGTATGCGTTGTGACATATGGGTTGTAACTATTTAACGAGTGCTTGATATTAGTGAAGCATTGGTGCTTTAGTTGGTGATAGAATCATATGTGTCGCAGACCATGTTGAGTAACAATCGTAAGAGTCAACGGCGATAGAAAATGGGTATAATAAAATCAAGCAAATTCTTGATGCATATGGTCCTAAAACAAACTAAGATAACCAGTTCACGTAAGTAGCTTTGACAGTTATATAGATAATTAAAATTGTTATAAATTCTTGGTGTTTTAAAAAATAAGTGAAGACTCATACTTAGAAGGTGATCGACCATATCCACTTTTCTTTGCTTGGTTTATACACATCATGCAAGAATAGCAATTGATATTTATAAGCTTCGGTTTTTGGTGATCCATGTAATCTATACACATCTTAGTGTAATGTTATAACTCTATTTTCTGGCACAGGAGGCTAATATTCAATAGTTGGAGAAAGATGGTATGTTCATCTACATAATGTGCAGAAGTTACTAAGAACAAGGCAAAAGTTCATGGTGTCAAAAATTTCATTGCTTTATCAATTGAAGTTTTTGTCTGGACATACAATTGAGCAGTCAGCAGTAGTAAACCAGGTAATAGTTTTCATTAGGTAAACCAAAAGTATTATTGGGTAAATGTGAAATCTACTAATCAAGTATGATATTATTATCATTGGGCGATCACCTTTTTATATTGACTTACGAATTTCTTTTGTCACTATTGATATTAACTATCCCTGTGATGAAATATGTTCCTGATATCGACTCAAATTAGTTTTATAAAGTTCGCTTTAATAATGCTATGATGAGTTTGAGTAGTGTCATTTAGTACATGGCCTGGTATCTTTGGATTTTACAATTTTCATCAGTCCCGTCGTCTCTACCTCTATGGTGTGGGTTGTGTTAGAATGTTTTATTTACATGTGCATCAATGGAGGGTATATAGAAGGAATGGAGCACAACTTACTTTGATGGACCATTGAAGATCGTAGAATGTTACAACATACTAGAGCTCCATCTCCGTAATGGTAAGGGTACCCCCAACTTTGAAACATGGATTCTTTATCAATGGGGTCGTTCTTAATTATTTGTTTGGGTTTAAATGAAACGCTGATTGGTATATCCTTCCAACCACTTTCTTTTTCCGCTTTGTTGTGACCATATATAATCTGCTAATGTTGAGAGTCGCATTTGTTGGTTTGGGTATTAGGTTGGTGTTGTTCGAATGTTTGTTTACTGTTGTACGCAGTGTGTTTATTTGTCATTGTTGTAGTCTGAGTTATCATTGATTTAAGTTCAGTTTTCGTGCCTGTTTGGGTCACTTTGCTGCTGCATTTTTATAGGTATTTGCTGTAGTACATGTTAAAATCACCACTACTACAAAAAGTGGTTTTTAGACCTGCATTTTTATGAATTTTTTTTAAGGTTATATCATGCTTTATTGTGCCAATTACTACTCAGTAAAGTTTTGATTCTAAGGAAAATTCGTTTCTGTATGGTTTAAAGTTCGTTATCTTGGTTACTAAACTAGATTATTAGACTATTGGATAGCTACATATGACCCATTAGCTACATATGACCCATTAGGCAAATCCTGTTGATCCATAATGAAATGGAATTTTATTTTTATGGGGGGTTTTAATTGAAATTGGGAGTTTAATGGAAACATTTTTTAGACACTACTAATGTTTATTTAGAGTTGACAAATTTGATGTTTTTACTCATAATGATATTTTGTGGTTTATGCCCAACACATACCAGTTTTGTTAAGAGGTCTTACATGCACATTTTATGGAGGTACAAATACTGGTCGGTATAGTAGAACCCTCGTCTTGAAGATATGGATTATGTTTGGCCTCGGGAGATCTATCTTCTTCACGCGTTATATACAGGAGATTACTTATATAGCTTTGCACATTTGATGATTGATGACATATGGGATATGTACGAGGATGAAAACCAGCAAATCATTCCCCATGGATACTACATTTCTGAGATACTCAGTCGATTGGGAGCCGTATCAGAAGATGAGTACGTTGAGATGGTGGCCCCTAGGTACCGCCTAATATCAAGAAGATCGTTTTTTGATCTTGATTTCTCAGAATCACCAACATAATACATAACTGATGATCGGGTGTTGGAGCAACAAGTCACGTTCCTTAAGAAAGTTAAAGAAAGAGAAGCTTCACCTCAATCCCCACGTTATTGGATGCGAGTACTCAATCCACATGCGGACATGACAAACTCGTTGAGAAACCTACAAAACCTGATTATCAAACAATCATCTCCATCTCAAAAACGATTCAATGAAATTGTAACAATGGTTTACGACATGCAAAAGCATATGGAACGTCAGGCATTAGAGGCAGAAGAAAGAGACAAAAAGGCAGAGATCTGGGCCCACGCCATAATTTGGGACATCAAGAGGCAACGCTACATTTACAAGCAAGAGCAGGAGCAGATACGGATGGCTTGGAACCAGGGTAACTTTGTTAATGGAGTGGATGAATTTCAGTTCCCGCGGATGTCTCATGCTTCATTTCATCCACCACGTCTTGGGTCCCGATATTATGACCCGACACAAAGCAATGAGATACCAGAGGCATTTCAGTCTCTCTACCAGGACATTTACCGACTGAGAAGTTAAGTATCCGCATGTATACCCCATTCCTGAAAGATTGCTTTTGATTTTGAGTATTATGTTAGTAATGATCATATCTATGGTATTTTGTTATTAGTTGATGATGCCCAGCTCATTGTGCTGCAGAAAACAAAACAATGTTTGCTACTCAGTTAACTTTTACAGTTTTATATGATAATGAGTAACATATGGTGCTAATACCTAAAACCGAATTATGATTAACTGGGAAAGTTTACTAAATACGATATATATGTTAGCAGGTATAACCTATTCCGCTTCAGCCCGTCGCAAAGCACACATCATTGGAACACATCAGAAAGAACCTGCATAAATTTCTGCAGAATCTATCTACAACAAGAAAAAACTCAATCCTTGCCTTGAGGTATTTCTAAAGCATTTTTTTTACTACCTTACAAAATATAAAAGTATGCACTACTGGAAGATAGTGTAATAGATGTGTGGGAGCAGTTTATTGCATCTACGACTTGATTTCAGGCAAATGGATTATTTGTAAACCTTGGGTTGCCTGTTCATTAGAGTTCTCCTTTAACGACTCTTTCCCTGCATAAAACTCAAAATGCAGGGTGCTACCCAACTCAAGAGCTACTAGTTCAGATACATTCTCTGTGGCACATGCAACTAAGCCAAGTCCTTCATCCTCCCCACCCCAACCTTGTACAAAAGCAAATAGCTTTGAACTTAGAGATGCATCTCGTATTATGTGTTTTCCAATTGATTTTCTTAAGAAAGTTGACAGAGTTTGGAGACAGGCTTTAACCACGTCCACATCACTGGAAGCCAGCAGAGAAAAAAATGATGCTGCAAGATATAAATCAGGATTAATTACAACATAAAATAATGACATATATACTACTAATTAGCACAGAAATTAAGCATTGTGTGATATTAAACATGCTAACTGAACTGAAAGATCATGTCATCGTTGAAAAGGTATACTAGTTTAAATTTTCTGATGATACAAATCAAAAGGGTGATTTACACTGATATAGAAGAAGTGAGTTCATAATCTAGCCCACAACATGATGTAGATGTATTCAACAAATTGATATGTATAAAACCAGAAAGACAAAATTCCAACTCATAGTGGATGCACCAACTAAATCATGAAAGAAATAACTTGATGAGGCACATGATATTTTCATTGCCCTATTTTCCAAGATTTATAGCCTTCTGGTAGTTGTCACAAGGGTTAGAAGTTGTAGTTTAGGTGTAAATGAGTGAAATACATTTTATTAGCTATGTGCATATATGGTTAAATCTCCCTGGATGTGGATAGATTTGTCTCGGTACAAAAATAACGTGAAACACAACCTATCTTCCCGACAAGAGAACTGCTTGGCAGCTGAAGCCAATCCTCCCTAAACTATCTAAATTAATATTTTCTTCAACCATCCTATGTGTGGATACCAGTGTGTCCACTCTATGGCTATTCGAAGAATCACAAATTAATACAGGCAATTTATAAGAATTGGTAACTAATCCAGAAGACCTATGTTTAGTTCAGGGATAGTTTTTATGTAATTTGTCAAATCATTGTTCCATTTCAATAAAGTTACATAATTCTTGTTTAAATTACTAGGACTGCCCATTAGACCTGGCAATTGGATACGTTTGAAGAACTATTGACGAAAAGAAGTAGATATAGCATAGACATATAATGCGACCAACTATCATGCATTTGTTGGTTTAATGGAAAATAAATTAATAGACGTGTGTTAGGATCGAACTCGAGACCACGGGATTGCACACTTTGCGTATGAGAATTAAAGTTAATAATTAAATATAAATGTTATATTTATTTATTAATTAAACAAAATAATTATAACGGACGTTAAGTAATTAGTTTAATGGACTAACGGTCATTAAATGTAATTGGAAAATGACTAGATTGTAAATATTGGGAAGGTTCCGGAATCCCTTGTGGGATGCCTCATCCGATCGGCCACAAGAAAAGGAAACCCAACCCATATACAACTCAAACTTGTTCACCAAGTTTGTTTGGGTATAAATACAAAACCAAGGGTGTTTGTAATTTATCTCTTGTACTCATTATGCTAAAACATAATTAGTTTTGTGTGTGTTTTTGCATAATTCGGTTGGCAACACCTTGTGGGTGTCGATCCAAAGCTTTTCCAAACTCAAGTTATTTTGTTTGATTAAAACTAGCATTCCTTTAATTCGGTATAGTACGTGTGTACAAGAAAGTGGTACTAACACATTATTGTTAGTATTCTTGGATTGAATTACAAAAAGGTAAGGGGTAATTCACATAATCCTATAAACCCTAATTAGGGTTCATCCAATTGCTAGTATTGTAGATTTGATTCTTGTTCGGCTAGAATCAATAAAGGTACGCATATTCTTGTTTATGTTAATTAATTATTCGTTAATCTTTCCTATACGCTTCCGCATGTGTACTTGATGTTTATTGTTTATATTTATGATTAGTCATTTTATATAATTCCAACAATGGCATCACGAGTCATTGGTTTTAATGAGTAATTAATTACATAAACGGTTAATAAAACGTATATTGTATGATGTTTGATGTGATTAATCTAGGGTTTTGGTTTTTTTTTGGGTCGATTTTATTTTAACTGGGGCGTACCCCATATATATATTTTTTTGGTCGACACATATTAAAATTATTTAGGGTTTGAAAATTGTTTGCTAACCTTATCGAAACCTATAATTAATATATAAGTTACGTAATTAATTCATGAATAATTGTTATGTGACATGGGATTATTGATATGCGATCTTGTGACTATTTGTATAATTGTTATGATATATCCATGATATTACATGCATGTTTGTCATGGATAGTTGCTTTGAAATTGTTTAATTGTTAAGATATATTTATCACATGTTTATTTACGATAAATGTTGAATTGGGGAAGACTTCAATTATATATTAATGAATCAATTATGTGCTAATTGGTATATTTTAATTATGGGTTTACGCAATCGATTCATCGATGTATGTGGCTCACTTTCTATCGCTGGAGTGAAAGTCCTAATTAATATATATATTAATTTAACCTAGACATTGATTATTAATAGGTTTTATCGAATAAATTGCATGTGGCTACTTGTTTACACGTATAAATTGTTTATTATGTGCGCATTGTTTTTTAGTTGTTTATTTTTTATTTATTACTTGTTTGTTTATTATGTATGACAGTTTTAAGAAAAATGGTAATTTTGAATAGAAAAATAATACAGACTAAACAATGGTGAAATTTGATTTGTTTTTTTTTGAAGAGTTAAGTTTTCAATAGTTTAATTGATTGATGATTTTGGTACAAATGGTCTAAACGGCTCACCCACTAGAACAAACTATAAAGGGGTTAATAAAGAAGTGCGCACATTCACACTGAAAGGATGTATAAGGTTATGCTTTTGCGCTTACCTGGTCCTCTGCCCCCTGTGAGTTCGATTGGAGCTACTTAGTAAGCCATAAATGTACAAACTCATCTTAAGGTCGAATTAGTTTTAATTCCTTGCGCCACTTCGGTGGTAATTACCCGAAACACTAAGTGTTTACACTTATGCAAAAGTACGGTATAATGGATGATAATTAACGTTAAATTCCTTGATTGGTGAACCCAATACCTCAATCAAAACTTTGATAATTTGATCTTTATGAATTGGTAATAAAAAGTTTTTTATTAAATTTATGCTACAAGATGAATGCATGACATCTTTGTACATATTTGATTTGACCACATAAAATCAAAACTAGCACCCTTTATAAATTAAGTTATGTGCCATCTAATTAAAAGGAACACTTGAAGTTGCAATTTACGTCATGACAGTACTTGGCGAGATTGTGATGGAGAGGTAAATCTCTATGTAAAGTCAGACCTTACATGGACATATTTGCAGTTCTTTAAGTTAGACACTTAAATTGAGTAGGAAGTGAGAACTGGACTCAAGGCATAAGATGGGATGAAACATGTTTATATTTGCAATAGCGTTGGAAAATATAAATCCCATAATGATCTAGGAATTGGAAATTGTTTGCCAATTATTGTTCGACAGATTACCCTATTATGTGCTTTCGTTACTAGCAGATCAACTGATGTAATGGAACTACGATAATTTGGATCATAGTTTTCGAGAAAATTCTATGGTTATATGAATATTACCTTGGGTATTTTATTTTCTTGAAAAGTTTAATTATCGAAAATACTAAAATTGAATTTTGAAAATTCTTTAAATGTATTAATGCAACATTAAACTGTAAACATAGGTTATTCCTGTATTGGTAAATTGATCTACACCTGTAAGGGTTTTTGGTAGAGTCAACTTTGCTAAAAGAATAAACCTAGTCCTCTTTTCATAAGAAAGAGTGAGATTCAATCCTATTCCTTTTCATGAATGAAGAAAGGTATGATAGGACAATTAGAATTGTCTAAATTCTAAATACATAACTCGTAAGCAAATTTTAATAGTTAAGAAAATTGCATATTTCCGAGTTATTAAATTAGAAGCTAGACTAATTACTGTATAATTGGTAAAAGACAAACTAGCATATTTTATCTAGTTGTTTTGTTTTGAGCATTTAAAAGTACTACTTACAATCATTGGAATAGTAGAACTATTAAGAAAGAAATTGCATGCCCAATTTTTCAAGTTAATAACATTGATAGTTCATCATCTACATAGTAGAATACACTCTTTTAGTACATAAGTAATTGTTATGTATGGACTTTCTCAAAAGTGTAGGGAAGTGAATAGAACACTATTTTCTTTCACTGGTTAATGAAACACTTACAATGTTGTCAAATCCAGTGGGAGTATTATGTTCTTATTACTGAATAAGGAATTAATGTAATGATCTCTAATTCAGTGGGAGTTACAAGCTTTGTCATATTGGTAGTAACCCAGATTATCTCTAGAATGTCTTAAGATAATTACTTTCCACTTGTAGACACTTATGTTTTCAAGGATAGTCATGTACGTTTCCTTATTAGACAATGAAGTGGTTCTATATCTACTAGTTATGCTAATATCAATGACACAATCATATTAGTCACATAAACAAACATATGTCGTGTTGTTTATCTGCTACATGATGTTGTTCCATGCACAAGTGGGAGAAATCTATATTGTGTGCAAGGTGCAACATATCGGTATATGATTTAACGGATTCTCTTGACTGCAAGGTAAGAGACTAACGTTCTAATATAACTTGTACATATCTAATTCAAGAAACACTTGGTGTTGCAATTTACGTCATGTCAGAACTTGGCGAGATTGCAAAAACAAAGTAAATCTCCATGTGAAGTCAGACCTTGCATGGACATATTTGCAGTTTCTAAATTAGACAAGTATTTAGAACATGTGTCAAAATGATATATAAGACTACTTCAAATTAAATATTTATGTATTATTAGAATGACGTAAATAAATGAGGTAATCTAATACTACTTCAATTTGTTTATTTATGTATTTTGGAATGACATAAAATGAAAAATAATGTAGTCCTACATTATTGTGAAGTAAATAAATTAACTTGAAATTACTATTGAAACCAAGAGTTGTGTTCATAATTACTTTAGTTAAACATGTTTATGATTCATTATAGAGACATAAACATAAAGTCTTTTAAGACTTATAATAAAGTAAGACGTTAACTTGTTATGTTTTTTTTTTAATTAAAACATATACAAGAAGTCATTGAGTTGATCAATGATTTATAACGTATAATGGGATTATAACAGTTTATGTTTTCTTGATGAGACATGGATATGAAGTGACTTGGTTAAAAAGTACTTGTGTTATAAAGCATGTAATTGGCTTGAAAAGTCTATTATACCATTAAGTTGACTTAGTTGGTAAATAGGTAAGCCAAAAGGAATATGTTTATCTTATATATTGTTAGATTGTCTTACAATATTAATTCTACTGAATACCACAAGTTGATGGTATGTTCAGTTAGAAGAATCAAACTCTATTTGATTTGTTTGATTCAAGATAACCATAACTTCTTTCTTAAAAAGTAACAAGGTTAGAAAATTGAGTATGGATTGAATATACTCAATAGGACTCCATCCTAGAAGATTGATAAAACACCATTTCATTATGGAATGTGATGAATCACATTAAGTTTTAAATTGAAGATTCTGAATTTGTTAAACTACTTATGAATAGGTTATTAACAAACTAAAGTCAGGAATTATCAATGTGTATTTGTAATGTCCCAAAAAGAGAACAATGTAGTTTTGCTCTAATTGCTAAGTATATATAGACAGTTTATATATTACAAAAGGCAAGTGGGAGTTTTTTTTATCTTGAAAGATATAATTACAAAATACATAATCTTCTTAAATACACTAGTAAATATCATGATGAGGCTTGATATGAAATGTTAACCTCAAGATGCTGGAATTTTCATTCATAGATCTGCAAAGATATCTCAGATATTTGATTTATATGCTGAGAAGAACATGAGTAACAAGATTATAGTAAACCTGATAACCATTATGATTGATTACCAAATATTGAATTGGGTAAATTACTCATACTATGAATGTTAAAGATGCTGTCCATAAAGATAATCAATTTTGGAAATTTGGTTTCTCTTAATAGTTAGACTAGAGAATGGAAATGAGTTTCTTCAAAGAGATGAAAAACCCTAGTGGTTTGAATCTCTGTGTAGGAATCATATGGACAAAATTGTACACATATTTAATGCATGTTTTATGACAAGATTATTAATCATGTTTAAGCAATTAATTGTGATTGAATATTCTTTCTAGACACATTAAATATATAAAGATGATAATTGTCATAATTGTTTTCATTAATATGAAATATGACAATGGAATATCAAAACTCTTTCTTGAGAAATTACTTGAGCGAGGACGGTAAGTAATTGAAAGGTTTTTTGAATTCATATAATCTTTGGAAGTGTACGAAGTGCAATAATTCATGAATGGATAAATGCATGCATCTATGAAATTATTCTTATGTTTAATTATTAAATCCTAGTTTTGATTTATAATTGAAATAAGATAAATTTTAAGTATTCATAAAAGCTAGTGGGAGTATTATCTTAAGGTTTTAAATCTTATATGTTGTATAACATATAGGAAGTAACATTCCTTGTAAGCTAAATGTTAACTTATATTGGAATGAAACTTCACTTATAAGATTTAAGAATTAAAACATACAACCTTGGAATATATGTGTTTATTATCAATAAACATGTGCAGTAAAATAAATGATTCTAATAAAACATGATATATCATTTGGGAAATGGATAAATATCTTTTGACAAGATAGAACATGAATGAAATCTAAGTTTGACATGTAGATTCATTATGTACATCATGTAGTGTATTCAAATTGTTGTATCATTCTTGAATGATAGATGATTTGAAAACATTGATATCTAATTAAAAGTTATTAGATAACTTGTGTAATGAATATTCTAAAAGAATTACATCCTCAGCCTGGAATGGCTCCTAGATTCTATGGATGAACAATATGTCAAATGTTGTGCAAATTGTCATCAGCTTCAAACTTGAAAGTTTGGAAAGCATCAAACATTACACAATAAGATATTAAAGTTTACGGAGTTTTAATGAGCATATTGTTGTTTGTATACAATGATGCTGGTTTAATTGATATGACACTCAATACTAGTCATGGTAGGATTTCATCCTTGTTAATGGTCATGTGAACTAGTTGTGCTACTAAGAGCGCAATTGCATTATACATTAAAAGAATATGAATACTTTAAACTTTAAAATGTTTGAAAGTTTAAATTGTCGTAAATTGGTGATAGAGGATGTCACACACTTTATGAATTATTATGTGGATTGGTGAATGCACACATACAAGAACTTCACTAATTGAATTCTTGAAATAAGTATTCTCAAAATTACGATAGATCAAGTTGGTTGATTTATGCCTTGTCAACAAGTATGATTGTCATTACTTGAGGCCTAATTCATCAACTGGAATTTTCATGCATTGATCTATTTGGTATTTGTATAAGGGATGTTAAACAATTGTTATAATAAATCAAATACTTGGTATGATTGATTTTATAATATATTGTATCCTATATTTGCATGTTTAATCCGTGAATAAATTTATTTATTCTAAATCGTCCGTTGTCAATTAATGATATGGGAGTATCATTAAACTAAGATAAATCTGAGAGATATGGTAGAATATACTTGAAAGTATATTGATGAGAAAGCATACCAATTTCAGATGATATTCAATGAATTGAATATAGGACTTATCCCAACTACATAATTTACTTTATGGATATTGTTGTTAAGTAAATTATGAATAGTTATCCTCAGACTTGAGATACCAGATAAGTGTCATGAATGTAGTGCACTTCTGTGGAACAACTTAACGCTATACGTAACTGGTAGTCATAAGGGTTGTTTCCTGAAGTGTTGCAAAGTTTATGGGTTATTCTCGTAGTCAAGATAGAATTTGTTCCTTCAAATTTATTTGGAGTTTAATACTGTTGGGCCCCTCGTAGGGTTGACAAGATGTTTGTGTGGCCACACCCAAAATCTCCCCTAAATATGTTTAGAATATTTGGTAATCTTGCTCAATCACTTATAACGAGAAACAGAATAGTTGAATAAAGAATGACTTAATTCCATATCTTTATTTAACATGGTATTAGAAACAAAAGGATAATAATAATGAGAAATCATTAAAAGGTTTTTCCAGGAGACCTTACTCGAGTTGTACTAGAGGCATCGAAGTGCTGCTAGATGCTAACCGATGTGATCACTCTATTAAGATATGTCCAAGTGGGAGCTGTTGGTTTAATGGACAATAAATTAATAGACGTGTGTTAGGATCGAACTCGAGACCACGGGATTGCACACTTTGCGTATGAGAATTAAAGTTAATAATTCTCATATCTTTATTTAAATTTAATAATTAAATATAAATGTAAAAAAGAATTAAAGTTAATAATTAAATATAAATGTTATATTTATTTATTAATTAAACGAAATAATTATAACGGACGTTAAGTAATTAGTGTAATGGACTAACGGTCCTTAAATGTAATTGGAAAATGACTAGATTGTAAATATTGGGAAGGTTCCGGAATCCCTTGTGGGATGCCTCATCCGATCGGCCACAAGAAAAGGAAACCCAACCCATATACAACTCAAACTTGTTCACCAAGTTTGTTTGGGTATAAATACAAAACCAAGGGTGTTTGTAATTTATCTCTTGTACTCATTATGCTAAAACCTAAATAGTTTTGTGTGTTTTTTTGCATAATTCGGTCGACAACACCTTGTGGGTGTCGATCCAAAGCTTTTCCAAACTCAAGTTATTTTGTTTGATTAAAACTAGCATTCCTTTAATTCGGTATAGTACGTGTGTACAAGAAAGTGGTACTAACACATTATTGTTGGTATTCTTGGATTGAATTACAAAAAGGTAAGGGGAAATTCACATAATCCTATAAACCCTAATTAGGGTTCATCTAATTGCTAGTTTTGTGGATTTGATTCTTGTTCATCTAGAATCAATAAAGGTACGCATATTCTTGTTTATGTTAATTAATTATTCGTTAATCTTTCCTATACGCTTCCGCATGTGTACTTGATGTTTATTGTTTATATTTATGATTAGTCATGTTATATAATTCCAACAGCATTATCATTAGACAATTGAGCGCCCTTCTAACTGCTAAACATCTAAATAGGAATTTAGAAGGGCTAGACGGTTAAGTGACCTTCTAATCCATAGTAATCTATAAATTCAATTCATAACACCCATACACGCAGATAGTGAAAAAGTTAGTAGTGTTCTAGGAAGTTTTATACAGGGTTAAACACTAATGCTCTCTATGTTCCAACTGGAGGGAAGTCTATTCGCTCCACCATGTGTCGACTCAACACTCGAAGGACCTGATACATTGGCTCTATGTGAGAACCACCCCCATCTCCAGCAACAAAGCTATAGACCTGATCATGTACCTCAACCCAACTCCTACCAGCAACTTTCTTATTCCTCGATTTGTTGATCAAATTCCTCATTTTCGCTCGATCATCCCACTTACCTTCAGCAGCATACATATTTGCCATCGTCACATAGATTCCCATCCTTTTTGGCCTGGAATCCAACACTTGCTGGGCAGTCATCTTCCCCATAATGGGAAGCCCTCGTGCTCTACAAGCTCCAAGATATGCTGCCCAGACAGATTCATCAGGTTTGAATGGCATACTCTGTATCATATCGTACGCTTCTTTAACTCTTCCACCACGGCCAAGCAAATCAATAACACATGCATAAATTTCTTGATTTGGGCTAATTTTGTACTCGTCTTTCATCAATTTAAAATATCTTAAACCCGTTTCAACAAGTCCAGCATGACTACAAGCACTAAGAACCGCCATGAACACAATCGTATCTGGCCGTGTACCTGAATTCACCATCTCATTAAATAATTCAATCATCATTGAAGTCCAAGAAACCAAATCTAGATCAGACATTTCACAAAAGATCTTTTTAGAATCTTGAATGCTTCCTGATTTTGCATACATGTCGATTAGGGATTTTGCTAATGGTAAGTTCTGTTCATGTCCTCTTTTAACGATCCCACCATGAATCTGTTGCCTACATGTAAGAATCGATAAATTAGTACAAGCTGCTATAATACTTGAGTATGTGAAGCAGTTTGGAGTACAACCCGTAGACTCCATTTTCAAAAGTAATTGTAAAGACTTCATTGGGTCGGACTCTTCGTAACCTGCTATTACTGTGTTCCATGTAATCTCATCTCTTTCATTCATTTCATTAAAACACTTTTCTGCATCATCAGTGATCATATGTAGCGCGTATCAGGGTCCCAAGTCATAGAACATATGCCCACAGGGTGAACCTGGGGGAGTGACATGAGAAGTGGACAGTCTTGGATAATATCAATTATGGGGCTCAAAAGCTATTAGGTCATAAAAACAAACACACATACAAACAAACACACACACACACACACACATATATTATCCAAGGGTGTGTATTATGTATATACACAGTATTATGTATATCCATAAAATATTTATAAATTATGTACTGATTCGCTCCCAGACAGTCAAGTTTTATCACTCAAGCCGACCACTTGTGAATGGCCGACCGTAACAAACTTAAAACAGTCCGGAAACGAATGCAATGAAGATCAGGAGAGTATAGTGTTTCCCCGGGTCGTTATGTCCCAGCGAGCTATGCGAAGAATCACCAAACGTATAGTGATCGAGAGATTTGAACGGAAAAGAGGATTTGAATTATTATAACTACAGAAATAACCTATAATTACAGAGGCTTAAATGCAAATTAAAGAGAATTAAAAAGATAAAAAATATTAAATAAACGCTATCACTATTTGCAAAATGATGTTTTTGATTTTTACCTTTTTATAAAACTTGAATTTAAAACTACGTGACGTACTAAAGAAAATGTGAAACTTAAACAATATTAATCCTAAAAATATGAAAATGATATTTTTACAAACCTAATGATAAAAGAAAATTTTTAGAAAAATAAAATTATTTTTATAACTATTTAATTAATTATTATTAATTAAAAACTAATTTTAACTATTTAATAATAGCCTAAAATACAAGAAAATAGGAAATAAAGCTAGAAAAATAAAATTTTGACTTGGAAAAATCTAAAATAACAAAATAGAATTTTCAAAACTATTTTTGTATTTTTCTGATAATTTTTGTATTTTCTATGAATTAAAAACTATTAAAAACTAATTAAATGCTTAAAAATACAAATTTAACTAAGAAAAATCTGAAAAAATATTTTTTTGACTTTTTATATTTATCTAAACCTAATAAAAATGAAAAATTATTTTTTTTTGAAACTTTTCTGAATTATTTATATTAAATGCTAATTAAAAAGTGCTAAAAATTGATTTAAATAAAGAAAAATAGCAAACTGACTTAGAAAAATCTGAAAAATTCAAGAAAAGCCTAAAATAATATTATGAATCTAGGAAAAATAGAAAAACATGGTGTTGTGTGCAAGAAAATGAAACTGCAATACCAAGTGCTTATAAATAAGCACTTATTTAAAGCAAATGGTACCAAATAAGCACCACACTGTCACAGAAGCTCTAATTTGCTAAATTTATCCAAATGCAACTAAAAACAACAAGCCTTAACCTCTGGATTGCAACTTTAACAGATTTGACTTATTTGAGCTTAAGGCTAAAAATCAGTTGAAGCAACCACTTTTAAGCTAGAGCACAAGCCACCCAATAAGCAGAAAATGACAAACAGAAATTGGAACTTAAACAAGACCTGGCTGGGAACTTATAATCCAAAGAACAGACCTAGACAAGCAGTTTTAAAGCTTGTGACAAGCCTGCAAGACCTTGTGCAGACTCAGTGTATGCTGAGTCAGTTGCACAGGGCATATTAAGCCCATTTGACAAGCCTTTGTCAAGCTTATAAAAAATTTGCAAAAATCTACTAAAATGGTAACAAGAAAATAGACCAGTTGAGCTTTTTAAAACCAAAATTTCACTTGATTTGATTCAAGAATGAATCAATGAAAATTCATCCCAGATGGCTCAAACCAACTTTTCCAAGTTTTGACTTTTGAAGTAAAAATGAAATGTTGACTTTTGTGAGATTTGAATCCAATTTGTGGACAGATTATGATGTTAATAGATGAAATGAAGCTACTACAAGCTACCTCTATGATTTTGAAACACAAAACTAGCTTTTGAATTTTTAAAAATCCAACAGTGAAGCAGTTAAGACAGTTTACCTATGATTTTGACTTTTACTGATTAGAAGTGCAAATGAGTGACTGAACCAAGCCTCATGATCCTAAGGGATACTACTGTGACAGATCTTAACCACCAACTAAACCTCTAACTTACTAAAACCAGTTGATCCAAACACACCTGTAAGTGACATAAATGGAATTTTACAAAGCATATGTCTGATTCAGAGCATGCAGTCTATAAAGAAACTCAAACTAACTTAAGTTAAACTGAAACTATCATAAATAAGCAATCTTAAACAGTAAATAACAAAGAAACTAATTTTACCAATTTTATACTAAAAACTTGAAAATGAAAAGAGCAAACTGAGAACCTTATATTTTGAGCTGAATAAGGTGTAAACAAGATCACATAAGGCCTGCAAGTACTTCCAGGTCTAGTCTAATATCCAAAGTACAAGAATCCCTCCCCTTTGACTTTCATTGACCAGAATTCAAAATTGCTTGGGATTGATTGACAAGCTTACTAAAAGCTATGGAGAGCTTAAATAAACTTGTTTAAGCTTAAAATAAGCCACTAACAACTTGGACAATAGAATTTTGAAACTGAAATTTGAAACAGTTAACAATAAACATGAACTTATATAAAACCTTGATACTGAAGCTTAAAAGTAAATTACAATGATAAAATGACTTGAGTTTAATACATTAAAGCTTAAAATTACATTTTGAAACACTAATTAAGATAACTTAAAAAAAATGACATACAAAGAAAAAATAAAAACTAACTAATGCCCTCTTTCTTGCTTCTCCTGCTTCCTTTTATACACCATCTGATTTCTCTCTCATCACTGAGCATTTCCCACCTTTGTTTTAGGCCATTGGATGTGTTGAGTGGTTTTTGGCCATAGGATCAAAATTTGGCGGGAAAAGGTTTATTTGCCAGTGGGTGTGTTTGAGTGCAAAGAGGGGGGAGGCATTTAATGCCTTTTGGAGTGTGGTGGAGGTGGAGTGATAAGGGGGTGAAAGGTGAGCTGGGGGGATGGTTGTCTGGGTTTTGCAGAAGAAGCATGGGTGTAGGGGATGATGATGGAGGGAACCCGTGAGTGGTTTGACTGGATTTTGACCAAGGTTTAATATTAAAAGGGGGGGGGGGTCAAATGAAGGGGTCCAATTGGTTTGGCAGGGGGTCACTTGGGGATTTGACAAGGGTCTAATGGGTATTAAGGGTTTAAAACACAAGGACCTCTTTTGTAATTTCTGAAAATACAAGGACCTAGGCTGCCATTTTCACAAAGTTGTTCCAAGGGACAAAAAGTGACAAGTTTCAATAGTACAAGGACCAAACTTGACATTTTCAATTTTCCAAGGGCCATTTTTGCCAATTTTGAAACTTGGAGGACCAAACTTGTAATTTCTCAAAACTTTTGACATTTTTCACCAAAGGACTAATTTTGACAACTTATGATTTTAAAAGGACCTTTGGTGATTTTACTTTTGAAATAAGGGCTCAGGGACTATTTCTGACAACTTTTGAAACTTGGGGGACTGAAACTGCCAATTATGCAAAATTAGCTCATTTTTTATCTGATTTTAAACATTTTGCATCTGAAACATATAAAATGCAATTTTGAGATATTTTCAGTATTTTGATGCATTTCTGAGCATTTTTAAACGTTTTGCAGTTCAGATTTAACTAAAAATGATGAGTATTTACACACTCATCATGTACCCATAGATCTATCCGCATGTAATAGTTAATTTTAAATTTATGATGTGTATTTTATCATTTGAACCATCTGAATGTATTAACTTATACATGTTTATGACTATGCAGGGATTACTTAAACATATTAGGCTAAGAATCAGTAAACTGCTCAAGTAATATACCTACAATGTACTTTGGGGATTGCGATCAAGTACTTTAAATATAATGATTTACAATGTCTCATACATGTGATCTTACAAATATTCTGGGTGTGGCTTCTGCTTCACGAACCTCTCCAGCATAGGGACTGTTGCAGCAATGCAGGTTCGGCACCATCGTCTTCGGCTCCACGGGTAGTCTCCATCTAACGATCGACAAACGGATATGCGAATACTCAATAATAAAATCAAATGTGAAGAGAAGACCCAAAACAGTGAAGACAAAAGATTATCGAAGTCAAAACTGAACGACAATCAAAAGGAATCAGAGAAGATCAGAACAGACGGAAGCCTAGTGTCTACCCAAGTCCTCACAGGTCAATCCTAAGGTCAACAAGACGAAACCTTTGCTCTGATACCATAATTGTAACACCCCAACCCGACGAGGGTAGAAGTGTCACATTTTGGTGTCATATCAGAACATACAATTAAAATCTTTACAAACGAAAACCTTAAAAATGAAGTATCAAATCATATAAACAATTGGCTGACTAGGAAAACACAATTTCTAAAATGGAATGGAAAATCAAAACAAAAACTCTTCAAAGTAAGTCCAAATGATAAGGTAACTAGGTTTGGTCCACTCAAATAATCCAACTCTCAGCCCATCAAAGCCCATCTTCAAATCTAAAACCTGCCGCAGGAAAAGAAATGCGGCTGAGCTTAAAAAGCCCAGTGAACAGATATAACAAAACGAAAGCTAAACAGAATCTAAAATGCAAAATGAAATGAAGGAAACGGATAATAAAGTCACAGCGAAATGAGGACAATGAGTCAATGAGGATCTTGCAGAAAACAATTATACAGATATCCAAAGCACATATAACAAGGAGAACGAAGCAGAGTATCGATGACATGTATACATGCACATACAAACCAGGCATACAAGTACTGAAACATAAGCATGCATAGCAGACGTCGTATCCACACAACATATACAGCATACAATCAATTCAGGAAAACATAAGCCATACAAGTCAAAGAGAAATCTAAGGCAAGCGGAAGCAATTAATTAGTAGGTGAGCATGGCAATCACACAGGTCAAAAACCCTTAGTTGAAAACATAATCAGTATCATGACAGCGGAAGTACTAACAACAGTCAACACATGGCAGTCACACGTAATAAATAGGAATACAGTATAAAGATATAATTAAATGAATTAAAGACATAGCAGGCAATTAAACAAATTAACAAGCCAGACGTCACAAGCTGAACCAATTACCCAATCAAACCGTAGCATAACCGAAATGCAAACATGGCAAGTCAACAACAAGCAGATAAGGATACAACGGATAGTCATAGTCCACGAGATCAACTGAACGTAGTACACATAATAAACAGACAAAACTATCGATTACGCAAAAGTATGATCACCAGACAATACAGAGGGTCACCTAACAGTGAGATCACATATCATCAGATAGAAACAGGTAACTCAGATAACCGCATGTTAATCACATCATAGCAGGATAATCAGTAGTCACATAAAACATAAATAGCATAAACAAATCGAATAAACACATAATAACCCGGTACGTGAATGGAACGATAGTCTGAAATAACGGAATGAGAGTGTGACAGATCAAAGGAATGGAATATATATATCTTGGTAGTAGAGTGAGTCATATAAGGGTACACAGAATATGGTGCGTTGGGGAAATGTAGAAGGTACAATATAGGTATATCAAAGGTGTAAGGGTTGTCAGAAATCTATCCCGAGCCAACAAAACAAACCATATCAATAGTGGCAATAGCAGCCAAGTAACCAATAGTAGCCATTGTATTCGGAGGGGTGACCTCGAAATACCAAACCAATAGGAGGGGAGACCTCAGTAACAAATGGAGTAGCTAGCTCCCAAAATGTGAGGAGGTGTATTGCACACACGTACCGCATCACCAAAACAAATCATATCATATCAAATTCAAATCAAAACAAATCTAGGATGCATCCATACGCCCCCTGCAAAACAAATAGTGGCCATACAATATATCCAAAGCGCGCATAATCAATACAAATATGGGGACGGTGTGCAACATCACTCGTGCACACTGGAGTCATGCCATTGGTGCATCAATGACACGGACATGGAACCCCCATGCCTAGTTAATGGCTCGGGTATCAATCTGAAGGGTCAAACAAAGGTTCAAAGTGTAGCAATATATAGGTCTTCACAATCAAAGGTTCACAATTCAGAGGTTCATAGCAATAATTCAATATCAAGGTCCAATATCAATGTTTCAATAGCACACATATAATAGCACAGGTCAATAGCAAAAGTTCAATAGCAAAGGGTTCAATAGTGCTTGCTGCTTATTTAGTATTCATTAAGTTTTACAAATTATTTAGTGAAGCGATCTTTTAATTTTCATCCGAAAATTTCCCAAGTGGTAAGGTCTTCATACCTGTTTTGAGTGATTTATGCCCGGGTTTGGAAAAGAATAAGTGCTTATTCTAAGGCACTGAAAGTCCCCCTTTTCCACTGTTTGGTGAGTACAGCAGGTATACTCTTTCTTTATGCTTATTAGATTCACCATTGTGCTTATTCAGGATTTTTAGAGTCCCACAGGTTGACATGGTTTAGGTGGGATTAGAGCTCAGCTTACTTTAGCTTTATTTGCAGTTTTTAATGGCCTATGTTACTTTGCCTTAGCTTAAGGTTCCCTCTTGCCAACTGCTTTTCACCCACTTTTGATTTCCAAAGTTTTCTGGTTCAAACCTTAAAACCAAGTCAAAGTGGTTTTTGCTCACTTAGACCTGGTTAGTCAAACGGAATTTAGTGTCTCGGTGTCAAGATTGGTCATTTTAAATGGATACAATGAGTCTCAAAAGGTGTGTTTGTTTTCAGTCCACTGTGACTGCAGACAAGCTGTCCAAACAGCAGCATTTAGAGGGTCTCGTTGTGCTTATTATTCGTAATTTATCGCTTAGTTTTGATTTCTTTAGGTAGTCGAGATTGAGAGCTTTAGGCTGCAACTGTAATAGCACCACAGCAGCAGCCAACTGTGGCTCTTTGTGGGCTTATTAGTGTTTTAGTTTTGCTTATTTGAGACCCCTTTTTGTTTGGCTTTTTGGCTCATTTATTGCTTAGTTTAGGTTTCTTCACTAGTCTTTAGTTAATTAGATTAGGTCCTCAATAGTTTTAGTTAGTTTTCAAGCTTTTCATAGTTCTTATTTTCATGTGTAAACCGTCCCTAACCAAACACCCCCCCCTTAATCCCTTAGCCAAACACCCCTTATCGATTTCCTTTGCAACTGCTGTTGTAAACAAGCTGTCTACAGTTTGTTTTAAGCTTTTCCTAGCTTAAGTTTTTGTTAAATAGTTGCTTATTTTGTCCTAAGTTATTTTGCAAAAGTTAAAACCAAAAATAGAAATAAGAACCAAAAAACGTGACTGCTGGGAATTGAACTCAGTACCTCCTGCCTGCACACGCACACAGCAACCCCACGCCATACCAACTGCTCTACTGAGCACTTTGTGTAATCTTTTAACTTAGCTTTGGCCTTAAAGGATATGTAGTGTTAAGTTAGGAAAAAATAAAAGAAGCAACAAGGAAAGAGTGGGACTCGAACTAGGGACCTCCAGCCCAGCTCAGCCACGCCCCAACACACTACTCCACTACCAACATGCCCTTGGGTCTTTTGTGTTTAAGTTTGCACCTTAATTATATTTAACCAATCTTTTAGTTTTTAGCTTAGTACCCTTTTTGCTTATTTAACAGCTTATTTCAACAAGCACTAGTGTAGTTTTTTATTTTTCTTAGATTCCTTGTTATTCAAAGTAGTTTTTGTGATTTTTTCAGATTTTTCTTAAAATGTTTAGTATTTTTAATTAATTAATTAGTGTAAAATAGTATTTAATTCATAATAAAAAATATAAAAGTCAAAAAAATATAAATCTTTTTTCTAAAATTTTCTTTTGTTATATAGTACGTAGGAAAATTGTTTTTACACTTGTAGGACTTTTATTTCACAAATTTTACGTTTTATCTTGCGCTCCAGCGTAATTTTTGTACATAACGTACGTTTTCATTTTAAGTTACGTTTTTAGATATTTTAAGTTTACGTTTTAGTTAAAATAGTTTATTTAAGTTATTTTGTTTTATAAAATCACAAAAACATCATTTTAAAATAGTGATAGCGTTTATTTAATAGATTTTATCTTTTTAATTTCCTTTAATTTGCATTTAAGTCGCTTTAATTTGTAGATTTTTTCTTTAGGTATAATTTTCCATCCAAAACCTTACTGATTACTATCCTTAGTGATCATTCTACCATCTGATCAAGTGTTTTTACACCAATTCATCCTCTGTGGGACTTAACGACCCAGGAATTCCCTATATTCCTCTGATCTTAATTGCATTTGTGTTTAAGCTGTTTTAAGTCTGTTAGACTTGACGGTTTTGCACCAATCAAATTTTGGCGCCGCTGCCGGGGAGGCTTTAGCGTGTGTTTAGCCTTTTTCAGATCCATTCTTGCACATACCCCATCTTTTGTAAAAAGTTTTTTGTAAAGTTTTCAAAAATCCAAAAAAGTTCATTAACACTTTTCCTAAAGTGTTAAAAACGCCCAAAAATATTTTCATTCTTTGTTTTTATAGCATGTTTTTCAAAAATCCAAAAATATCCATCTTTTATCATCTAATCTGTTTAATTCTACATTTCTTTATCCTCAAATCTGTTTAATTCTCCATTCCTTATCCTCTATAACCGTTTAATTCTTCATCTCTTATCCCTCTTATCCGTTTAATTCTCTATGTCATGGTATTTGACATGTTCCTGGTGTGGAGGTCCATTTAATGGTGGAAATTGTCGGCGATGTACCAATGTGGGTTTCGGAGACAAGTTTGTCGGTAATCCCGATCCCATTTCAAATGAAACACCTGATTTTTCCTACCTACCTCCACAACCCCAGTACGAATCCTACTCATGCGAGTTTTGTGGGAATGATTCTCATTACGGTTTCGATTGTCCTCCACGGGTCCCGCTTGTCTATGAGCCGGAACCGTGTTACAATCAGAACTTTGGTGAAAGTTATTTTCCCAATTATCTCTGTTGTGAGAATTGCGGGGGTCCTCATGCGACTTTTGAATGTCAACCGATGAATCAAAATTTTCAAAATTCCAATTCTCCCGGTTTTGACAATTTCCAACCCCCACAGTATTCCATCAGTCATCAGACTTCCGAGCCTTCACAGCATCTCAATGATTACGAGGAGTGTTATCTTCCTCAAAGTTCTGAAGAAATACGCATTCGAAAGAAACTGCAAATGAAAAGAATGGTGTGTAAGCTTCAGCAGATGAACATAAGAATCCGATATGATGACGATGATGATGAGGATAGTATTCAAATGAGGGAATACTATAAGGACGACGAGGAGAGTGTTATTCCTTTGAAAGATATCATTTCTCAACTCCCTCAGTCTATTGCTATCACACCTATCTTACCTTTTATTGCTTCCAAAGACTCTCTCATAATGGGGGACGAGCCTTCTAGCACTATTCCAGAAATGGAATCGTCTAGTGTTGAGAGCCTTGTTCCAACCCCAAGTGAGTCCGAGGTTATCTCCGGTAATATGTGTGATGAGCCTCTTGATGACAATTCTTCTCCTCCTCTTGACATTCCATATGATCATGTTGATATGTTCTCCGATTCTGATAACGATTGTACTTCGTTTGACGATTCTTTATCCTATGGAGACATCGATTATGTCGAGGAGCTACCTTCTGAGCTAGTTAGCTTAGAAGAAGTGAGAAATCCTGATGATCTGGAAATTGAGGACGAGATACTTCGTGAACAATTGTTCAATATAAATCTCCTCGTTTCTAAGATCGAATCATTCTGTGCTAAGTCAGCTTCATCTCCTATCCCCGTTGTGGATAGTGACTCTACATTGGACAAGCCCGAGCTTGAGGCTTTTTCCAATGATTCTCTTCATGAAGAGTTCTCCGGTGAACTCTCTCATGACATATCTCCTCCGGAATATGATCATTTCTATTTTGATCTTGAGGATGATATTGGCTTGGAGGAAGGTGTACTCTATCATAAGAGTTTGCTTATTGATGATACTACCTTCACCCTTCCTCCCGACATGTCTACATTTGAGGATGACGAATGGATCCTAATTGTTATAAACATCTTCCTTCCATTCCTCACATATGATGTGTCTTCCTCTCTTCTTCACTCCTTCGGGAGTGAGGACACTATCTTTGACCCCGGCATTTTCATTTATCATCTGTGAGCCGGGTCTTTCTCTTTATCTCATCGGTGTGGAACTTTCA